>WOVY01003157.1:327500-695058 GCA_013436015.1 Rhipicephalus annulatus
AGACAGCACTGCAGTGTCTCGGCCACGGGTGTCGGTAGCATGTGATTTGCGTATACGACTTTCGTAAAAAAGTGGTTCCAAATCTGCATGTTACACCGCGAATGTAGTCGAATGACGATAGTCTTGCGTCTGGAGAGAGTGAACAAAACGTTTATTTGATGTACTGCGCAAGAAAATCGGTAAATAGTATGTATTCTGGAGGCACTGCGTTAGGGTGCCTCGAGCGTGTAGCGGAGGTGAACGAGCGTATCGAGGCACGTTAGACACAAGCGCCATCTGGCAGTTATATTCGAAAACGAAGGCGTGCAGCCCGCGGAGAAAGATGCGCGCCAGTCTCGTAGGTGATAAGGTGTAGAACGCAAAGCGACGGGCAGGTGCCACCACCGTGACGTCGTAGCAAAGCGTTGCAAACAACTTTTTGAGCATCGCGTTGCACTGTCAGCGCAGCGCGCTAAAACGCTTCATTCCTTAGAGTTACTTGTGTGTGCCTCTTCTAGTATAAAGGCAGACATACAAAACTTCGATGTGTTGTTATGGCACCTCAGCTATGCGCCCTAATTACTTTTAATTGACAATCGCAAAACTATGAACGCTAAACCTTGAGCAATATTGGTGGGCGCTGCGAATGGGGTTGGCCGTTCGATGCCGTTTGAGGTATCGTTAGAGTGGACAAACAGACAAATCTACAGACAGACAGACAGACAGACAGACAGACAGACAGACAGACAGACAGACAGACAGACAGACAGACAAAAATTTTTTCGTCGAAGGTCCCCAAGAAAGACTATCGTCTTTAGTACTACACTCAGAGAAATTTCGGGAAATCATTTTTGTTTTATTTCACGTCCCTCAATATCTAGCTTGCATCGATAACCACGTAGTAGTAAGTAATAAGTGTACTTCCAACAGCCAGACTGAATTCACATGAAAAAAAAGAAATTATTCCGACCCAAGGTAACAAAGAAGAACGAGATAGAGACTTTTATTATTGATATGTGGGGTTTAACTCCCCAAAACCACCCTATGACTATGAGAGACGCTGTAGTGGAGGGCTCCGGACATTTCGACCACCTGAGGTCCTTTAACGTGCCCCCAAATCTGAGCACACTGGCCTTCAACATTTCCGCCTCCATCAGGAATGCAGGCGCCGCAGCCGGGATTTGGTCCCGCGAACTGCGGGCCAGCAGCTGAGTACCTTAGCCACTATACCACTATGGCAGGGCAAGAAAGACGTTTGTTAGAAAAATAGCATATTTGCTGGCGTCTATATGAGGAAGGGGACTACAAAAATCAGACAAAAACGGGGGTATCAAATTATAAAAAAATATATAAACAAACATGCAACGCGCAACTGGAACTGTTAGAAATATTTACAATTAGGGTATCAAGTCAAGATTTTCTTATGTTACGTATACTATCATTACAGCCTTCCGACAAGGCCAATTTCACAAAGGCTTGAGTAACGACTGTACGACTCGATGCTGTTTTCAAAGTAATGAAAGTTGCTCGGCGTCTTTTGCACAGGCAATGTCAATGAAAAACTACCTGTATAACTGACTGACATGCTTGAATGACACAAGTGATGCACGCAATTAGACTAACCCTCCACTTGCTAATTTGTGACACCGAATTTTTCAATGTAAGGACGCTCGGGGAGGAGCTATAGAGTAATGAAGCGTCAAATAAAGACGCTACTCCAGATGAAAAAGTATTGATTACAATCAACATTTCTGTTGATATTTCTGGTAACATTTCTGTTGAGAGCACAAGTTGATTATTGCGATGGGCAGACCCCCCTATGTTATCTAGAGCAATAAGATGCGTGCCAAGTTAAGAGGTGGCAGCAGTGAACGCGACAGGCTGCTGAGGACGATGCTTCGTGAAAAAACGTAAACAAGTAATCTCAACCCGTGGAAGACGCCTAGGAGGCAATTTAGTGAAGAGCCGTTTCCTGGAAGTTCTTCCTAGAAATCGGGTTTCCCTGAAGCGGGAAAGACGCTTTTCAGACCCGAATTCGTAGAACCATGACACACAATGATTTTAGGTCGCCTCTGGGCGTAGGTTCAGTCGGCAAAAAAACGGCCTGATATTTCCGTGCATACTTGAGGTTTATCGAAAGAGTTTTCCAAATTATAGCTACTAAATAAACTTACCGGTAAATTCAAACTTTCTACTTGAAATTTGTTGTACGAAATATGCCTGCAGAGAAGACAGGGTCAGTCTTACAAATAATTTTTGAGGATATTGTTTGCTTCCTTTAAAAAAGGAAATAGAAATACTACGAAATACATATTCCGACTCCTGGTGCCCGTACTAAATGAAAGAGGCAAGCAAAAATAAAAAGTCAGAAATAAATAAATATGTAAAGCGATAGCAGTATAAAGAAACAAAGAAGAAAGCAAAGAAAAAAAGAAGCAAGAAATCTTTGTGCGGGTACGGCCGGCAGAAAAAAATTGCGAGGAATTTCAGTAGCACCAGCAAAATAACAAACGAAATATCGAACAATAGTTATCTAGTTGTAATGATAGACAAACTGAAAACGACTGGCAAATTACAAACATTTACAGTGACTAAATATGAACTCAGTGTGTGACACTGATCTGAGGTGTCAGAGTCGGCAAACATTTATTTGCAAGAAGTTTACCTCAGCCATCGGTGGACCTCCAGAGTACGGTGCTCACATAAAATAGAGGCCTGTTTTTTTTTTCTCGTTTTTCTACAAAGACCACAAGAATAACAACCTCATTTATTTCGAACGTATGGGCCTTCATCTGAGAAGAAAGTAGGGCTGTTTGCTTTTGTTTTGTTCTTATCAAATTACTAGGCGGTTGAATTTTTTTAACTATAAACTCCCATGTCCAATAAACAAAAAGCTTTATTTATAGTGATATTCTAACGGAGATGATTAAGAGCGAGAAACGGAAGAAATAGTGGCGTTTGAATAGAGGGAACGCAGTTATCATCCATGCATTGAGCTACCTTTTGAAATTTTATCTCATTTTCCAATCTCGGCATGCATCCGCAGCTTAAGGTCTCATCACTCGCGCTTGCGCCATACACTGGCAGCATGACGAGTAGAAGTGCATTTCTGGAACAACACTCGTCGCCATCTTCTTTCTTAGTTATATTGTGGCTCTGGAAAACGTGTTGAGGGCATACCTTATGAGCACATCAGCACGCCAACTTTAACTGCCGCAATGATTTTGCTTATGCTACGTCCTCTCTAAATATCTCCTCTTCACAAAGAAAAAAAAAACAAAAAATGGAAAAAGGCGATCATGTCACAAATTCTTGACTCCATCTGCCCCCCCCCTCTCCCTATCTTGTCTCACTGTTGCGACAAGGCCAAATAAATATTTTTACAAAACTTAGTTGGTTAACTTTTTTGTGGCATTTATTAACAAATTTTTTAACGCTAAGACCCAAGCACAAGTACCTAACTTTCGGAATCGAGCTACTCTTTTTTTTCATGAAAAGGAACAACCGTGATTTCATTCAGAATTCTCTCACTTCCTTTTGTTTTTCATTCTGTATTAGTCACCGGCAATGAGACCTCGTCTAAATATTTTTTCTTTTATAAAATCAGCACCGTATCGTTTTAAATGCGAAGAATTCTCAGCGAACTTCGGCGACTTTGACCGTATCTATCTATCTATCTATCTATCTATCTATCTATCTATCTATCTATCTATCTATCTATCTATCTATCTATCTATCTATCTATCTATCTATCTATCTATCTATCTATCTATCTATCTATCTATCTATCTATCTATCTATCTATCTATCTATCTATCTATCTATCTATCTATCTATCTATCTATCTATCTATCTATCTATCTATCTATCTATCTATCTATCTATCTATCTATCTATCTATCTATCTATCTATCTATCTATCTATCTATCTATCTATCTATCTATCTATCTATCCGCTTACGTTTGGTTGCTGTCATGGTCACCACCTTAACTTGGCGTGAACCAAAATTAGCATGGGAGGTTAAGATGATTGGATGAATATGACGCGCTGGTCAAGACATGAATAATGTCACAATTCCGTCACGTACGTCGTCTAACACTTCCGGCCACACAGTGGCACAAGCCCTGGTGCGGGTATGTGCCGCTAGTATGCGGGTACGTACCACAAGGTATTGACACTTTGTGTCTACCCAGGAACGACGAGAACACACATGGTCAATTTTAACGCGAGAACATTAAGAAATACCTTACATCGGTATAGCATTGACCTGATGAATGCAAAGAATAAATGTCAGGGTCCCAGATCGAATTGAACCCGAGCATTCTGGGCGGCAATGAAGCATTTTACCACAGAGCTATACCGGGTCTCTGAACTAATTTTCAAATAGACGCTAATCTTTGTAAAATGTCAATATAGTTGGCAGTGCTGCCAATCCAATTTTATAAACTTCACCTATGTTTCCTTTGATACAGCCGCCACGTCGGGTTAACGTCGATTGTGGTTAGTTTCCATGCACTAAAATTAATTTAGGTAGCAGTATCCAGGGCCAGTATCCCCGCGAGCATCAGTGCTTCATATCAGCTTCCGGTGTTGCTAATACGCATGTCCCAGTTGGCATCGTTGCCCAAGTGCAAGCAACTGGTTATATAAACACCTGCAACGTTTCAACACATGTCTGTGCGTGCAACATCTGTACATGTATTTAGCGTTATTTCATGACGTGCCGCTCAATACAAAATTGCCACATGGTCACCTTCCCTCAGCATGCTTCACATAACGTGGATTCCTATGGTACGTGGGATCTGCCGAATTTTTTTTGTCGAATATGTACTCGCATCACTTCCTCTTCTACAGCCGGCGTGGTGCCTAAGTGGTTAAGTCGCTAGGCTGGTGATCCTGAAGACATGCGTTCCATCCCGGCCCCGACGGACGCATATTGATCGAGGCGAAATGCTGATGTTCCGTGTACTGCACGATGTCAGTGGCCGTGAAAGAAACCTAGGCTGTGGGAAGTAAGCTTGTCTCCTTTCGGAGAAATAAATAATCCAAAGATGCCCGGCATAGGTTTGCAAGTGACAATCGAATGGCTTCACAAAGGGAGTTCATGCCTCGTAATTCGACTACCTCGAAAATTTAAGAATCCGTCAAGCACGCGCGGAGTTGCCGATATTTGTCGCACGCTGTAAATGGCTTCTTTCTTCCGGACTTGTAGAAGTTACTGAAAATGGTTAATCAATTAGAATTACAATGACTTATTTTTAAATGTAACCTACTACAATGGTCAAATACACGAAACAAAAATAACACAGCAATCACACAAGTGCAATCGATTACCTTTAGTAGGTTTCCTTCATACTTTTATTGCTATATAGCACAATCGAACAATATTACTTAAATTATATACTCGGGATACATTCTCAGAAGCTTAGAAGGAGCTCAAACCACAGGATCCTGACGCTGGCTCGTTCCAGTAGAAAACTCTTCTTACGCTAAAATATTCCTCATGAAAAGTATGCTGCGTTGAGTATAACCCTTATACATATATACATACATGCATACATACATACATACAGCCCCGCCGCGGTGGTCTAGTGGCTAAGGTACTCGGCTACTGACCCGCAGGTCACGGGTTTGAATCCCGGCTGCGGCGGCTGCATTTCCGATGGAGGTGGGAATGTTGTAGGCCCGTGTACTCAGATTTGGGTGCACGTTAAAAAACCCCAGGTGGTCGAAATTTCCGGAGCCCTCCACTACGGCGTCTCTCATAATCATCAGTGGTTTTGGGACGTTAAACCCCACATATCAATCATTACATACATACATACATACATACACACACACATACATACACACATACACACATACACACACACATACATACATACATACATACATACATACATACATACATACATACATACATACATACATACATACATACATACATACATACATACATACATAGAGGCAGGCAGGCAGGCGATCTTTATTTGCGTCATTGGAAGAGAGTTCCCAACAACCTACCGAGGGTAGCACCCGTCATAAAGTTTCCTATCAATACGCCAGAGAGAACTCTGGCGCTAGTGCCTATGGGAGCTGCAACGCACGTCACTTCACCAAGCATTGGAATGATGGGTAGTACATGAAGTTGTCTAATTTCCGCACTCATAGCTTCGTTTGGGCTCGCGTGGCTTGAAGCTGTTTTGTCACGAAACAAAAATCGGCAAATGTTCAGCAGTGGCGCTTCGCCACCTTAATATTGTAACGGGGAGTATTTTAGGCTTACCATTTCAGATCGCTGCTGTAAGCCCGTGTGCTCAGATTTGTGTGCACGTTAAGGAAGTCCTGGTGGTCGAAACTTCCAGAGTCCTCCACTACGGCGTCTCTCATAGTCATATGGTAATTTTGGGACGTTAAAACCTACATATCCATCAATCATTTCAAATAGGGTCACGAAGTTCCAAATAGTTTGTCATTTTCTACCAAAGAAAACTGAAACACACGAACAAACGAAGCCACAAGTGTGATTCGAGGCCCGCAAGTGCGAGGACTAGGCAAATTCGTGTACTACTCGCCATTCTCATGGTCGCTGAACGATCACAGTGTCAGCGTCCCCTATAGTTAATTTTAGAAAACTCTATTGAACCCGTGGCGGTATTTGGGACCAAAGGTTTCCGATCGGTTCACTAGGCCATTTTGAGGACTTAAAAAACGCGATCTTTTTAAGTGGCTGCATGAAACCTTCCGACATATAAAACCCTAAGGTTTTAGAAACCAGAGACATGTGTACATTTTGGCTAAGTTTACAAGAGCACTTCGAAATATGCAGAAGCGGTAAAACACAAATAACGTATGCTTTGCGGGTACGTAATTGTGAAGGGAGGTAAACGGCAATAAAATGGAGGCATGTCATGCCAGACTACAGTTCATCGCGTACGCGAAAAACGTTGCCAGCTGGAAGGGAAGTATTCATTTCTGCAAATGCTCATCTTGAGGACGAGGGCAGGATGGATAAGGGGCGCGCCATTATGGAAAGCACACAGCGAAGCGGCTTTGAAGCTCTCCCTCCCTACTCCCAGCTCTTTCCTTCCTCCTGCACTCTCGTGACATTAGAGGACACAATTCACTGTGATCGAATGACGTTGTTGGCGCTGAAAGCCTGTAGGGTATACTTTGCCTCGGAAACTACTCGTCTATACGCTGGGAGATCCTTCCTTGCTGAAACCGCGAAAGTGCTCGCCGTTTAGCGAGCGTTGCTGTTGTAATGACGTGTTTAGGTTTGATATTGCGGACTCGGTTTTAAAATAAAAGCTCTTCAGAAAACTTCTGTTTGAAGAAGTAGAGCGTGCCCATAAGTGCTGGTTAGTTAGGTTGCGTTTGCGAGGATGGCAGCTGAAATTTAGGGGACGAAAAGCCCTATTTGTAAGAAACAACGGCTGGAACGTGCGGTTGTCTCTCTTCTCGGTGTTTATGCAATCGCACTGACATTGGTCCTGGATGTAAGCAAGAACTAACCTAGCAACGTGTCCTTCAGCGTATGAGTGTACAATAAAAAAATTAAAGTGTTTGTCAGTGGGAGGTTTTTAAACGTAGCTATCATTTGAACTTAAAGCTCCATGAACGCAAAGGGGGCGGAAAGACTCGGTTCTCGGAACGGCCAGCAAGTTTTCTTACTTCTAACAAGGTACATGCAAGTGGCGTCTCCTTCGGTTATAACTTGTTTTTTTTTTTGCGTATGCAACACTATACTTGTGGAGATGCTGAGAAGTACCAAACTGTATTTTTGTTGTTAATATGGGGCAGGACCATTTCGTAGCTGTTTTGGAGCAAACCAGATACATTATGGTTAGCTTAGGAACCAAATATTTGAATTGAATTGTTTATTTTCCACATAATACATGTCGTGGGACGGTGCGGCTAAAGGCAGAAAGTAACTGCCTCACAATAGCCCTACCACCCAAGCACGGTCCAACAGGGTTGTGACTATCATTGAGAAATTACTTATTTGTTTGTTTATTTATTTTTACATACTGCCAGTCCCAAAGAGGACTATTGGAGGAGGGCAAACAAAATACACAACAAATACATATACAACCAAATACACATGAGATACAGTTGCACTTGCATGCGAGAATTCGCGACAGCAGATATTCTATAATGATACATGAAGAGTATAAAAGCACAACCTATGTCAGGCAGATATACGCAAAAATATTATATTACGTAATGCACTGATAACACTGACATATTCAAGAAGCACCAAAAACTGTACAAGCAAGAAAAAAGAATAGAAAGAAAAACATCATTTCAGCTATGAGTGTCACGAATGGGGTTTTCAAGAAAAGTTAAAAAAAAGTATTCAAATCTTGAGTATTAGTCAGACAAGCGAGCAATCGATTCCATTCTCTAATTCACCGTGGGAAGAAGGAATACTTGAAGCAGTTGGTGCCGAAACGGTATTCTTGTAATGTTAGTGGATGTTTATGGCGTGACTGTCGGGTTTCTGAAGTAGATAGGAATCTCGAGCTGTCGATGTTTAGCTGCCTATGAATAAGTTGGAAGAGCATTTTTAGGCGTGCGAGTTTAGCGCGATTTCGCAATATTAGTAGCCCGGCTTTTGCGATCAGTTCAGAGGGTGAGTCGAGCAAACTGTATTTATTACAGGTAAATCTAACTGCTTTCCTTTGTACCCCTTCTAGCTTTTTACTTAGGTTCTTTGTTGCCGGGAACCAGACTAAGTTGGCGTATTCAAATAATGGGCGGATTAGAGACTTATAGGCTAATAGTTTTGTTTGAGGTGGTGCAGAGCGTAGTCGTTTTTTTAAGATACACTAGAAAGCGGAAGCTCTGCACGGAAATAAAGAAAAAAGAAACGTACCATAGCGCTATTTGCAAGGGATGGCGAAATACATACAAGAATAGTACCATTGAGTTTTTTTGTCTTTTTTTAATGTAACAGGTCATAAGCCACATGATGTTAGAGGTCGTGCTCATACTATGAAGGCACGCAGGAACACAAATATGATTTAACAACATGTTTAAACAGGGATTCTGATAAAACTTCATACGCATTGCTAAGTACTTGCGGATGTTGGTTTAAGAAACTAGGGATCATGTATTTAAGTTGTTTAGCGCCGTATTTTGTTCTGCAAAGCGGAAGTTTGAGGTGGCTATGTCGTAAACTATATAGATTGTGGTTAGTCAGGTACATCTGTGTAAACGTAGATTCATTTTGACGCATCTTTCTGTGTATGTATGTAGCAAGTTTCAGGTTGTATAGCTGATCAAATTTAATATCTTAATTTTCAAGAAAAACGGTGCTGTATGGTCAAGCCATGCCAGGTTTTCTATGTGTCGAACAGCTTGTTTTTGGAGGACCGTCAGCCTACTTAAGTTTGTTTCACCTGTAGTACCCCAGACTAAGAGGCAGTAGTGTAGTTGAGAATGTATGAGTGTGTAGTACAGCTGACGTTTTAGCCAAGTCGGAACCAGATGCCGGATGTTATAAAACACTCGATTGGACCTGGAGATGTTAGTATGTAATTTGTTTAAGTGATGAGTGCAGTTCAAATGTTTTTCGAACAATACTCCCAGAAACCTAAATACAGATACCCGTTCAATAGCGCAAGCATCAAAACGAATAGAAATGTCAGTGACATAGGGTTTATTCTTAGGTTGAAAAACAACGTATTTCGTTTTAGTAACATTTAACTGAAGTTAATTGAGAGACAACTAAACCAGCAGCTCGTGCAACCAGTTGTTTGCCGCTATTGCCAAGTCAGCTAAATTATGACCAGAGAAAAATAAACTGGTATCGTCGGTGTAGAGAACCATTTTAGGCGTAAGTGGTATATTTTGAATATCGTTGATATAAATTATAAATAATAGAGTACCCAAAATGGACCCCTGAGGTACGCCGCAATTTATTCGCTCCATCTCTGAGCATATGTTGTTATGACTTAGAAATTGAAATCTATCTCAAAAATAAATAATTATAGGTTCTAAGGTAACGCCTTTAATTCCATATACAGGAAGCTTTTGAAACAAAATGTGACGCTTTATAGAGCCGAAAGCTTTCATAAAGTCATGAAAAACTCGGACAGTAAATAACCGATTTTCGAAATTGTCAATTATTTCTTCTTTAACACTCAGCAGTGCCTCCTCGGTTGATTTATTTTTGCGAAAGCCGAATTTATTGTCAACAAGTCCCCGCTTTTCACCCAGGAATGCGGTTACCCGAAACTTTACAACTAATTCTAGTACTTAAAAAAAAGAGGTAGCACAGATATTGGCCTGCGGTTATTCAGATTATTGAAGGATCCACCTTTGCGCAAGACTACTACTTTGGCTATTTTCATAGTAGCAGGAAAAGTCCCAGTAGCTAGCGCGCTATTACACATTATTATATTATTATATGACAAAGCAGGGCACCTAATATATCAGCAACATGAATAATTGGTCTCGCCTTGATTTCATCCTATCCGGCTGCGCTATCTGTTTTCAAAGACTTGATTAATTTATAAGTTTCATCCGCAATACACGGAGAAAGAAACATGGGTTTGGTACTGTCAGATGATAAATATTCAAGCAGATCCTTTGTAAGATCGCTTATATCAGGATTATTTGCAATACCATCATGCAAAAAGTGTTCGTTAAATTTGTTCACCAGTGAAGTATTGGTATATTCCACATTATCGAACAGATGTGTGTTAGGGATCATAATATTTGAGTTGCCTTAGAGTTTACGAATTGCAGCTCATATTTTTTTAGGGTCACCTGATGTCGACGCAAACACATCTTCGTAGTATTGAGTGTGAGCTTTCCGAAGATGTGAATTTAGTTTCTTCCTGAACTTTTTATATTCCCGGAGAATCGTTTCGTCTTTTACGCGAATGAAAGTGTCAAACAATCTGTCCCTCATTCTAATTCTTCGGTATAACTCACGGGTAACCCATGGTTTTCTGGATTTTCGATTACCTTTTACTGTGTGTAGTGCAAAAGCAGTGTCATACGAGTGCTTAACTGTCTGCAAGAATAAATTGTAGGATAAATTCGGATCTTCCTCGTTGTACACATCTGTCCAATCTATACTATCGACCAATGACCTAAATGCATTCAGTGCCTCATTATTGAAATTACTTTTAAAAATGGGGAACTGTGTGCATGACAGTTTTTTCTTTTAGGGCGCGGAATGAAAACAAAGAATGGCAGATCATCACTAATATCGAAAGTAAGAATTCCTGAATATACATCAGCGCTATCATGTTTTGTTATGCTCAAATCAATTAAGCTTTCTGTACCCGGTGTTATTCTAGTGGTCCGATTTATAGTGTTAGAACAATGAAATGATTCTATGACATCTTTAAAACGTTGTGTTTGTGAATTGTATATAATAAATTTATATTAAAATCACCAATCCTAACAACCGACATACCTGTCATGATAGTGCATTGACGAATCTTGCTAACAGAAAAATTAAATACATGAAAATCACCAGAAAGGGGGCGATAGATAGCCGCAATCACGGCACTACGACATTTGACGGCAATCAACTCATAATCATTGTAAACAGCCGAAAATTCAGCGAGAACAGAGTAGTTCAGGTTATTTCTGACATAAAGTAAACAACTACCTCCTCGGCGACCTTTCCTGTAGACACTTTCACACTTGTAACGGTCAAGAAAATTGACATCAGAAACCAACAAAAGCCGTGTCTCTGTAAATGCAAGAATGTCAAATATATGATCTAGTGCGTCTAGAGCCGTTTCTAATTCCATGACCATACCGCTACACCTTCTGCTATTCACATGAAAAATAGACAAATGATCCCTTGGCTTTAAACAATGGCTCCGCAAGGTAGAATTGGAAACTGTTATAATAGCTTATGCTAGGTGATTCAGTCTTCGTAAAAAAAAAGTACACGAACACAGAAAGACACGTCACAAACTCATCGGGAGCTTATTGTGAAGGAGCTTAATGAAGTTCAACATTAATATTTATTATTATTTTAATTATTTATTATTATTTGATTGTTTATTTATTTATTTACCTAATTATTTCTCGTCAACATATACGGACTACCTACAACGAGAAAGCAGACTGTTAAGATGAATACTATATGTAAGAGCAATAGATAGACACTTTGTGTTAGGCAAAATACCTGTGCAAGAATATAAAGGAAGAATAAATACAAAACAGTTGAGATTTATATGAAGAACACGGTGTCAATTATGAAATGGTTTAGACCTCGAACGTACTAATTTGATTACGAATACAACCCGAAGTACTGAGAAGCATAAAAAAAGAGGAGGAAAAAAAAACCCTGTATCCACTGCGTGGGGGGGGGGGGCGCACGCAGACTGAGAATGCAGTCTTTCCTGCGGCTGAAACATGGTCTACATATTCTAAGAATAAATTTATCTGCGAATGTTTCCAAATGCTTTTGGCAACATCAACCTAGATATGATTTTTTTGTTTTTTCAAGCTGCCAGAAAAGAATTTTCGTAACGTCGTTTTCTGGGAGAATTCAGGAGAGGAAAAAGGTAGGTGAATTGATATTCAGAGATCCTATGAAGCACGATCTTAACTAGATGACTTCTCATTTGAAATGCAATTTTGTTACCGCTGCTACGTCTGTTGTTGCCACATCGCTTTAGCAAGCGGAAGTTGGGACACGGCTTTTATGTGCTCTGGGCGTATCGGTGTCTTCAGTCGTCATTGTGTGTCGTGTAGTTGTAGTCCATCATAAAACCAGATATACCCATTAAAGAAACAATGGTCACTAACAGAAAAACTTTTCTTTTGCACTTTACGTCTGGGACCATATTTTCAAAATAATGTTATGCAAGAATCGTTCATAACTCTTTTGGGGGCCGTGTCCACACGTGTGGACGTAGTTTGTGCCGTTTCTTTGCACTAGTAGCAAAAGAAGATTAAGAGGCACGGAGCACAGGATGAGTTGAACCTCTAGCAGAGCAACTGTGTCTTGGCTTATCCTCAGCTTCCCACACAATGGTACAGCCGCTGATTTTGGTAGGAGCACTACCCTGTTTGATGGGTCGTTGGAAGAGTCATTGGACATGCCGGGCTGCGCGAAACACTGCAAAATTATTATTTATCTTTGCTCAAAATGAATCGAACGAAAAATTTCCGGAACTTTAAGCTTCATCTTTCTGAGTTGAACGCGATAGCGGTATCTTGTCCCTAGTTTGTGCTTCAACTATTTAGTGCGTACTTTTATTGTGTGATGTCAGATAAGTATAAATTGTAGATTACTACAATGTAATTGATAAAGTTTAAAGTGGCCTGTGTCACTGAAGCTTTCGCACATGGCTGCAATGAGTGTGATGGGGGGCACGCTTTGAGCCACGAGCAATTGTGCACTTGAAATGTTTTCGAAATACGCGCAGTAACGTGCCCCTTCGGTAATGATGTGTTGCCTTTAAACCTTGTAGTCTTTATGAGAATCAAATGGTCCGATGACAAAGTCACCTTGTACCATACAATATTAGTGGAATAATACAGGTTGTATTGTGAAGCCTGTATACAGGAAGCATGGGTTTGTAATGCATGAATGTCATTTTCGCTGCATTTTCAAGCAGATGGCGCTATTTTAACTGCATATTCAAGCAGGCCCATGCATGGCTGCCCAGTAAAACGCCTGCTTGCCATGCAAGTGACCTCGATTTAATCTTTATCCCACCCGGTATTGTTTGATATTTACTTTGTTTGCCTTTTTCAATTTTTGGCCATGCACAAGATAACATTTCGCTCATTACCGACTACACCAGTACCAGAATACTCGCTAAACGAACTTTCACACTATCGCGTTGAAAATTGGGCATGTGTTTTGAACATGAGAATAAAGTTATTTTATGCAAAAAATGTAGCCTGACTGATTTAGGAATGAATAAAAAAGCTATTTCATGTTCTTTAAATTTACTTACTTAAACTCCCGAAATACAGAACGCTAAATCCTTTTCTTTCTTGAAATATATTATTCAGTGCCCTGGAGTGGACTTTGACCGCATGACACATTTGCGGACAGGCCACCATAATTGGCGTGCATATTAGTGGGTAGTAAACGCGATACTGATGCCACACATATAATTGACGAAGCCGTTCGACCATTCACAAAAATAGCTTACGAAGTGAACTTTGCGAATGCTGCCCCTGACTTCTACGGCATGCCCTTTACTAGTCCAAATATCTTTTCAAAGTAGGCTCTTTTTCTTGCCCTTTCTACTCAGTTATTTCGCCAATGACCAGATTTATTTCTTCGTTTCCATAGGGGCGTGGTAGGGCGTAAACGACACTAGGGTAACGTCTTGTATCACAACGTCGAGCATCTATTTGAGACAAGCGTGAGTATTGTCCGTCGTAAACTGTGTAGCATTTGAAGCCTTTGGGGGATGCGGTGGCGTCTGAGGTATAAGCTGCATGCCTTTGTCGCTGTTACGTCTCAGCAGCTCACCATGACCATTTGCCATGGCTTGAATAGAGATTTCTAGTGTGTTTTTAATGTGAATTGTCTTGATTCTGTGTTGAGACTTTTGTCGTTGGTTTCTTCTAGTCCTTGTGGTCTGTCAGCACGGTAGTTTTTTCCCCATTCAGTTTTTTCTATACCTCAAAATATTGTTCCGAGCTCCTCTTCCCTTAAAGAGAGCTACCTGGTGTTGTTCTTTTTTTTGTGGCAATATGTATCTTTAACAGGGTTTATTACCTTGTTTAATTAGTTTGCAGATTTTTTTTCAGCAGCTTGATATCATGTGAGAAACAAAAGTACATTTAACCTTAGCATTCATGACTGGAACGAAGTATTGCTTAACGAGGTATTATCGAGTTGGCACTCTCTTGCTGCTCTTCATTTCTCGGTGAACTCCTTTACTACGCCACGGAGAAAGAAATGTGTGCTTGCAACTGTCCTGGGGTGCGTAGCGCAAGTGCAGCTGCGGAGCGCGCTCTGTGGCATTATCCCCTGTGTTTAAATGTAAAGTATTCTCTACGCGTTGATAAGGAAATACGCCCACATGCCTAGCTGTATACTTTGGAGGTGCGGTGAATGACGTCGTCGTTGCTGATGAATGACTATTTCCGACCCCTTTGTAATGATTGAGTGGGTATAAGAACTCGCTTATCTCGTAGTTCCCATTATGCGAAGCCTGGTGTGATTGTAACACTATGTGAGCGTTGTACGAGAAGGTGGTTAGAAGCAGTCAGCTCATTAAAGAGTTACAGCCACAGCTACAATACTCCACCACCACCACCACCACCACAACCACCACCACCACCATCATCATCATCATCATCATCATCATCATCATCATCATCATCATCATCATCATCAGTCACAACGTCAACGAAGTGTAGAGCTACGCATGCGTGCGTGTTGCTCTACAAACAGGTAGAAAGAGAAGGCTAAATTTTAAGAGCTCGTTTTCAGTTAGACACAATAATAATGAGATGAGGTAGAGAATGAGGTCAGTTATAGGCAATGAGGGAGGGTCTGCTTCGAACTGTAATTGCAGTAGGTGGACTAAGGGAGTTCAAAATGACCGATGTCATCTGGAGAGATGTATATTCCTTCTCAGCATGCATAGCTAAGATGTCCGCTGCGAAGCGAGGCATGACAAGCCAACCATAAGGCAGTGTGAACGGGACTTGGGTGATGAGGTAATTGCGTTGAAGTATTATGGGCTAAACTTAAGTGTCTCTAGAATTCTTATTGAAAGCAGTGTGCGCAAGCTATTTGTTTAGTTCAGCAATAATTTATTATTGTTTCTACAACGTATATTTGTGTAGTTCACTCGCCCGTGAACTTTCTGACATTGCTGTGGCTGAAATACACGACTGGGACGTTTTTATTAAGTGCGCCATTTGCCTAGCACGTGCCAGTGAGAGACGAGAAACACTGCCCTTGCAGCCCGACAAGTCCTCGAATCAAAATCACGTCACTCTTCATCTCTGGTGAGCCTTTCTCTTAAGTGACAGTCTTCGAGCTTATACGCAGTTGATGTCAATCTTTTTGTTCTTTCTGACGCCTTTTGCAAGGAGCGAGCCGGAAAGTGTTGATGCATGAGCACTCGTAAAGAATCAAGAGCTGCTTATTTCGCTTTTGTAAGTTCCCGCAGAAACTGAGAAAAAAAAACAGACGCGAATAAAGGACACAAGTCGTAGTGTCACACGGAACAGCCTTCGAAAAACAGGTTTTTCAAGATCCCTAAGCCAATGTTCGCTGCCCCTACTTGTCGAACATTTTCCCGTGTTTCTAACACACGTGATCCTGCAAAACACGGCCGAACGGCAGTGCGTGGTGCAACCCTTCTTACCCTGGCAGTGACGTGCTACCGTGTACCGTAAGACCTGCCAGACGTGTTTGGTACTTCACGTCTCTCGGCGTCAAGCACGTGAAAACGAAAAAAAATTTGAGCTAGACGGAAGCGGCAAGAAGATATGGGCAGTACTGAGGCCAGACAAAAGGGCAGTGGTGACAATGGTGACGGGTGCAGCTAAAAAGAATCCCATAACAATGAACGCAGTTGCTGCTAGTATGCACGAAAGAGGCTTCGGTCACCATTCATTCAATTCATTCATGGTCTGAAGGCATTTCACAATGCGATGCATGCGGCGGACGCACGCGAAAGTCGAGAGAAGTCACGACATTTGTTGACCATGATTACCACATTCCGTCTTTGGAAACAATGATATAATCGCGAACGACTGAAAACCATCTCTTGAGGAAAAGATCGTATGCCTCCTTCACGCAGAAAATAAGTGGGTAAAAACATGTTCTTTATGCAAGGAACCATTCGATTCATTCGAGCATATCGTGGCTCATGTTCGCTCACACAGATTCCATGTCATCCTTGTGTTAGTTAAACCTTGTTGCCAGCAACACTCTGTTGCTTAACTTTTCGAAATACTATAATTTGCTTCTGATAAATTACGAACACTTTGGTGCTGGTGAGGAAGTGTTAAGCGATTCTTGAAAGGATGCGATATTTCACTTATACTTTCGCCATGCTATATGGGCGTGTTCAAAAGAAGCTGTTTCGCACAATTCTTTAGCCTGCACCAGTATCCACAGCTTGTACCAGAACCCCCTGACCAATAATTCACAATAGTTGTGTTTCTGAATATATACTAAGTTGAGGACGCACTCTGTCTTGATTGTTCTTGGCATGAAGTATGATTATTGTGGAAACACGTTTAATTGGGCATTCTACAAGCGTAGGTGTATGGATATCCAAGGGAGCGAAAGGGAATAATTTGATAGATTGCAGTAAAATATTTGTACAATTCTGTAAGTGAAGGAAACTCTCAAGGTCTCTTATGCAGTCATTAAAGAGTACGCGAAGGCTAAAGTGATCTTCTTTTTTATCCCAATAGACGTGTTGATTCTTTCCCACCTCCAGTTAATTTCTGCACCTAATGAGATTCTTCACTGCAAGCTTCGCTCACCTCACCTCGTTTTGTACTGTCTGTGAGCGGCACACCCTTCACCAAGCCACGTTGTCATGTGATGACCTAATGTTGTGAAGACAAGTGATGTGACGTCTTGGTGACCTCACAGTGACGTCATAAGACGTCAAAGTTTCTGCTATCGGTGATGACGGCTACTTCTATCGTCAGTGGTGGAGGGGCAGAAAGTGTACTAACGGTATTAGAAGGAGATAGACGCCAAAAACACAGACGTAGAAAAGAATGATGTCGGGATAACGACAGTGTTCGGGCGTCAAGCGTGGGTCACAGTTTGAAGAATGCGTGTTGCAGAAAATTGCGCTGCACAGTTGTAAAAAGGGAGGACATTCACGAAAGCACAAGAAAAAAAACACAACCGAAATAGGTGGGCGCAGACTATCAACTGTAAATCTTTCCTGAGGTGCCACTTCGGACCACTCCTCAAAAGAAGGAAGAGGAGCGAAGAAAGGAGTGAAAGTGCAAACATAAAAAGATGAGCAAACCCGAAGTGGCGCCTTACGAAATATTTACAGTTGATAGTCTGAGCCCACAGAACCGTTATGGTTGTTTGTGTTTGTTTCTGTCCACAATTTTCTGCAACATATATGAAGCTTTTTAACTGATTGAATAACCCAAAGGAGGGCTTTACTGAGCCTAAAGGAAGTAAACCGCTGAACCTACGACTTCACATGTCTCGCGGTCATATATATATCTATATATATTAATTATATATATAATATTATATGATATATATATATATATTATATTAAGATATATATATATATAAATATATGTGGGTGTATATATAATAGGTATATACTATATAATATATATATCTATCTATATATTATCTATATATATAGATATATATATATATATATATATAATATATATATACAGCCAAATTTCGTGAAAAAAAATATACGTGAATTGAACGGTTGGGGGATTGGTGGTTGATAGAATTTGGATTTTTCCTGCTGCAGTACTGTTATCTAGACACCGTTCTTGGTTTGGATATATTGGTTCAAGAAAACACTATGTGCTGAGAGATTTCATTCTTCTAAGCCAGGTGAAGCACATCAATGCAATGTCACATTCTCGCCGTGTTTCTACTAACTATACTACCCTTTCTTCAAACTCTTCGCCGAAGAAAACTTGCTACGTAAACCAGATTAATGGCTATTCAAAAGAGAACGCAGCGCAAAAAACAAGGACGAAAAAAAGAACTAGAAGCAACAGGAGTGCTTTTATGCGTCCTTGTCTTTCGCACTGTAGTTCATTTTTAAATATGCAACGCCAGTTTGCCCAGCGTCGTACCCTTCTGCTGAGTAATGGTGTCTAAGTACTGCTTTACTCGAACGGCCTTACATGTAAGGGAGCTAAAGACGGGTACCACTTGGGCCCAACCGTGCAATATAAAATATACCACGATGCCACCTTTACTCAGGGGAACAAATAGATCTAAAACCTATCTGCATTAAGAGGAGTTAATGAGGCAAGGTAGAGTAATTCAAGATGAGTGGATGGATGAATGAATGAATGAACTTTATCAGGTCCTTCGGAACGCGCTTTAGCAGGTTGCGGGCCGAGTGGCCCAAGCATGTTTAATGTTCCTTTTATTTTTCTTTCTATTGTTGAAATGCTGAAAGCAAAAGACTGACTTTATAACTTGGCAGCACGCAAGCCTCGGAAAGTTTGTAATGTTTATCTCCCGAAAGCATGTACGCAACTTAAGGCACCTCAGAATGAGTCAGCTAGATAATTACACCACTGGTACGCACGACAGTCCTGAAGGCTGTAAATTTGCTGCCGTTGAAGTTTAGAGTGAGCCAGCTTAGGTGAACGTTGTCAAAAGAGCTGAATAACTTCTGAAAATGAGAAGGAGGAAAACTAGTATGTTCATGATCATGATCATCATTGTCATCATAGTTAATTAACCATTATGGTGTATTCAGACGATGGACCGAATCCGGATGTGGCTGGACGGATGGCGCGTCACGTGACCTGACATCAGCGATTCCCCTAGTCCGCGACTCGTCCGCGCTGCTCGCGGACGGATAACCCCAACCTGTTTCTCACATCGGGATTTGTGTGGGAGAAAGCATATACTTCAGCGGAATAGCTCGGTGTTACTGGCAACCAGTACACTTTTCGTCTGCTCGCGGCATGTCCTCCATGGCTCGCGGACAGCTGCATGACTGGTCGGCATCATCTACGCTTGAGCATGGTTTACTTCCTTTCCAGGGGATTTGTTCTCATGTGATTAAATACGCAGAAATCAATTCTGGTGGTTCGGGAAATGTCGCCGCCGTCGTTTGACACGCGAGATTCTTAGCCGTCATGCTGGTGAAATATTCTAACTTCTGCAACCGGCGACGTGCCGCTTCTAAAGAAAGGATGGGAGACACGTTCAGTAGTTCTACAAGTGGGGAACAATGTAGTTGAAAGAGCATAGTTGAAGAGCAACTCCTTTTTCTCCTGAAAGAATAACACTCCTCGTTAATTTGTCACAACACGACAGACATCGCAGCCAAGCGTCGCTTCTTGCGAGCATCCATGTTCAATACTTTCAAACCGGTCTGCTGCCAGCGGGCGCAGATGAACGCGGAATCTGCTGTCGAGGGTAATCCGGCTGTTTTCTCCCAGGACATCATCCGTCGTGTGGATGCGCTTGCAGGCGGATCATTCGCGGATTAGCCGTCCGAGTCCACGACAAATCCGGATTCAGCCCGTCGTCTGAATGCACCATTAGAGGCCGAACTTGTGTATTATAGAAGTGTGGAGCATACATAACAAAAAAAACTGTCAAAAAGTTAGCTGTTATGTAAATTCGTGGTCGGTTATGCATTCCCATGACACTACTGAAATTCTACAGCGATATTATTCATCACATGAATTGGCAACGTCACCTTTTTCTTCCATACATGTAAATAAAATTCGCGAGTGAGGAAATAGGATAATGCAATTATCAAGTAATTTTTTGTTGCTGTTGTTTTTTCAACTTGTCACTTTGAACAATAATCGAGAAGCTTGTAAGAAGTTTTCGTAGAAAAAAAGAAAAAAATAGTCTCACTGACACTTTACTGTCAATAGTACTGTTGGCTCATTGTAACAGCTGGAACAGCTTCTTCCTAATAAGATAGACAAAACGGAGAGTTAAGATGCAGTAACGTGGCTGAAATAATACGTGTTCATTTAAAGTTTGCTCAGAGACTTTCGCCTCGTTAGCGAAGGCTATATTAAACACTAAGCATAACAAAAGAGCAGTCGGCCCTCTAATAGCCACCCTTATTGAGCCTTTTCACGCGAAGCTGAGATAACATTGAGGCGACAAAGCACACCCTCGGCGTGCCATTCAATTAGAAGCCTTAGTGCGTTGCGTAAGAACCTACTCTTATTCCCCGCATTGATTAGTTTGGCTGAAAGAAGAAAAAAGGAAATGGCTTACTGCATTTGCTTTAGAGTTAGTTGTCAGTGGAAGCAGCGTAAGTCTGCAGGTCGTAACGACTATTAATTGCGACGGTCGTAGTGGTTCTGCGAACTTTCGGTTATATAAGACTGGTGCAGTAAGTGCACTGGTTCTTGTTCATATTAGTTCTTGTTAGGGTATGGGGCCTCGATTAACTAGAAAAAACTATTGTGTAGGGTTAAATTATTAAAGGGAGCTTGAAGGAAATGCTTCTTCAGCAGGTTTCCAACTACAGTGCAGCTAAGAGAAGTGTGACAGAAACTTGTATTATTATAGCTTCGTTTTTAAATGCGAAGCATTTCCTAGCAAACTTCGGCGACTTTGAGCGTATCTATCTATCTATCTATCTATCTATCTATCTATCTATCTATCTATCTATCTATCTATCTATCTATCTATCTATCTATCTATCTATCTATCTATCTATCTATCTATCTATCTATCTATCTACTATCTATCTATCTATCTATCTATCTATCTATCTATCTATCTATCTATCTATCTATCTATCTATCTATCTATCTATCTATCTATCTATCTATCTATCTATCTATCTATATATCTATCTATCTATCTATCTATCTATCTATCTATCTATCTATCTATCTATCTATCTATCTATCTTGCCGCCTACGACTTCTAGCTCTCCTGCCCGTTTCGATAATGGTAGTGATACCAAGCTTGGTATAGCGTAACATGACTGTATGAAGAATATATTTGACTAGTCATGACATGAAAATCATGACATGTATGACTATATAGTCATATTTTGCATTTCATGACCTTGCTGCTGTTGCAGTGGTTTTGTTCACATGACATGTTGTAAAACCAGTATGGTATGACATGATTGAATGGTGAACACAAGCGACTGACCCTAACATGAAAATCACGACATGCGAGTCATGTAGCAACATGACTACATGCCACGCCCATGATGCGCTCGCGGTCATTTCGCTCGCATCATATATACCGAATTTGGTATTACGGTACGTGAATGGTTGACGAAGGTATGCGACTTGTACCAGCATGATAATCATTATATGCATGTGATGTAACAACATGACTACATGTCATGCTCATGATGCGCTGGCGGCCGTTTCACTGGCTTCACTTATACCAAATTTGGTACTACGAAGCGTGACTGGATGACGAAGGTATGATACTGGTGCAAACGTGATAAGCATGAGATGCGCGTCATGTAACAACACAACTACATGCAACACTCATGATGTGCTCATTGCCATTTCACTAGCTTCACATATGCCAAATTTGGTATTACGTTACGTTCATGGATGACGAAGGTATGTGAGTGGTCCAAACATGATAATCCTGAGATGCGTGTCATGTGAGAACATGACATGCCACAGTCAAGGGGCCAATACATTTCGACGTGAGGCGGTGCGCGTGCTCGCCGGCGTTCATTTTGTCGCGCCACGCCGGCGTTGCCACGTCAGGCACCGGTCTCGCCATATACTCGCAGAAGCGCGCCGCGCTGCGTTGCTTTGACAAATGTGTGTTTTAGCGCGTACGGCATCACTCCGTCACAAAAAGAGGAGGAGGAGGAATAAACGAGGAAGGACAGGGAGGTTAGCACAAAAAAGAGGGAGACGCAGCGTTGTCTGGGTAACGCATCGGCGCGAATTTTCGCCCGGTGCCGTCGGGCTGCGCCGACGGACGCTGGTTGCGCCGGTCGTGCCTGGCGTCATACTATAGAGTGTTCGCGTTTTGCTAACGTAGCCTCGCTGTGCCCAGTGTACGCGTGCTTCAACGCTACATTGGAGTATATAAATCAGCCCTTCATGATGCGATCGCGGCCATTTCACTAGCTTCACATATACCAAATTCGGTGTTACGTGACGTCAATGGATGACGAAATATGACTGGTGCAAACATGACAATTCTGACACGTGTGTCATATAATAAAATGACAACATACCACGCTAATAGCTTGCTCGCCGCCGTTTCGCTAGCTCCAAATATACTATATATGTTATCACGTGACGTGAATCGATGATAAAGGTAAACGACACATCTAAACATGATAATCGTGACATGGAACTCATGTACGGCATCATCTACCTACAACTGGTACTGTCGTGCTGATTTTAAAGTGACATATCAATCTTTCTTATTCGTGCTTCGCATATCATTGATTCCCACTGTACGTGGGATCTGTCAATGTTTTAGATGCGGAGCATCTAATACTCGAGGCTTGAAGTGCGGCGCCGTCCACAAGCTTCCTCCTCCTTCTTCCACCATCTGTGCATCCCTTCCTCCTCTACACACCGCGCGTGCTTCACTCCTCCACCATCTGTGCACCCTTCCTCCTCTACACACCCAAGGAGGATTAAAAAAATTGCTGGAGTGGAAATGATTGCGCAGATGTGAAGCCGTTCCTCTGGCAAGATGGCGGCTGTGGCGGCCATCTTACTAGGGGCATGATAAAGTGTCGCCGTTCAGCGATCGAAAACGAAGCGTTTCCCTCGCACGCCCAACGAGTTTAATGCAACCAACATTTTTGGGGCCTCATAGTGCTCCTAGTGCGTCTTAAAGTCACTAGTTTTCCATAGTGAGCCTCTAATTGGTGGCAAAGTTCTTTGAAGATTCAGTCATCCATATTTGTTTCTGAGTGTTATTTCGTCAGGAACAACCATCCTTTAATATAGAACTACCGTAGTATTTACATAACGTATCAAAGCCACTTGATCTTTAAGCGGGCACTATCAGAAAAGAGCATGTTTCCGCCATCTTGGCAGTGGCAATAGGTGGCTTCACTTCTGCTGGCAAGGCATCGCAGGAGCTTCCACTCCAGCAACTTTTCTTTAATTCTCCTTGTACACACCGCGTGCGCTTCTCCTCTTCACGAACATTCGCTAGCTGTATAATGTAGCGCGCATGCGCCGTCACGCTTCGAGAACATCGGCAGCTGACGCGCGCGCATGCGCCGTCGCGCTTCGAGAACATCGGCAGCTGACACGCGCGCATGCGCCGTTGCGCTTCTCTCCCTTCTCGAACATTCGACAGCTGACAGTGCATGCGCCGTCACGCTGTATATATACTCAAGGTCGGCGCTCGCTCGCTCAGTTGCCGCTCGTCGGTTGGTTTGTACGGCGCGTCGACGTCCAAGGTCGCGGTGAAATGAATTCCAACGAATCCACAAACACAATCATCGACGTCCCTTCGACCAGCGCCGCCCTTTCGCATACGTGTGTACGTGTTCATTCATTTAACACCCCCTCCTACAACCACGTTAACCAATTTAGCCATCGACCCAAGTAAGTCGCAATTTAACACCCCATTTCACAACCACATTAACCAATTTAGCCATCGACCCAAGTAAGTCGCACTTTAACACCCCGTTAACCAATTATATGCTCCGCATCCTCCTCAGTGTTCCCCCGAGGGAAACTGCGGGCAATTTTTTTCACTGCTGTCTTTTATAATCTAGCCACGCTTCCATGCAAATTTTACTTATTTCTCTTATTTATTTTGTTTAGGGGCGAAGCTCCTTAAGCCGTTGGTCGTGCGTCATTCATGTATGTTCTAGTAGTAGCAGTAGGTAGCCACCTCCCGTTTAGTCCATGAAATGCGCGCTGCATGGTGGTATATGTATATGATGAAAAAAATGCGAGATGGTGGTACTTGGAGTGTTCACTAGATGGACGGACGGATGGACATATGAATAGACGGATGGTCATACATACATACATACATACATACATACATACATACATACATACATACATCAATATTTCTCCCTTGTTTTTTTGTGTGTGTTCATAACCGCTGTTTACGATTCTTTGTTGCAAGCTTCCATCTTCCCTTTCTTGCAGTTTTTGTATCAATACAGTATCGTGTTTTCCAAAAATATATAATGTCTACTTCGATGAAAAAACAACCGGGCTTGTTTCAAGTGTTGCAAATATATATTCGCTCATATTAGAATACCAAATCCGTAATAAAATCGCAAAGCAATGCATGCATACTATCATGTTAGATAATTTTGTCTAGGTTTCACTTTCATCTCAAGGCCACGGACACTTTTTAGTACAAGTTTTACGTACTGAGGATTGAAGCAAGTTTTACTTGGAAGTAACTTCACATCACCTTGTTTTACACTTGCAAAGCAGGCGTCGTGAATCTTGGGAACGAGTCTAATCGGAAGCAAATCGAAGCTTGTACTTCCCATCATTCGCATGGCGCGCCGCCGAAGTAGCTTACATATACCATAGCGCCTGACTATCCCCTAGGTATTATGGTATGAAAATCTATGGTTCTGCCTAATACTACCTGTGATTGCAAATGCTTTCGCCCACAGCCATCGGCAATACTAACCTGTATAGATTCTGATGCCCTTAACAGGTCACTTTTTTAACAGGTTCCCTGTACTGGATGATCACTTCCGTGCTGAATGCGTCAGTTCGATTCCGGCTCGAAACCTGATGTTTATTTTTTTTTGGCTTCATCAAAAATTTACGCTCATGGGCGAATCCCCCCTCCCCCCTTTTTTGAAAGGACTAACGCCAATCACGCCATTACCACTTCTTCTGGGACACATGCTTGAACTCTATGGCGTTATAAAGCTTATACCTCTCAGTCTTGCAGCACCAGTGTCAGATACTTTCGGAATTGGAGGCACGGTTATACCAGTCGAATTTCATTTTGTGTCAAGTTTTGTCCGGCGTTTTCTTGTGTTCACCAGAAAACAAGAACTTTACTGTGGGCTTAGCACGCGTAACCGGCAGGAACTAAATGGGGTTCGTTCAGTTCGATCATAGGGTAGTCCTTTCGCAAACCATACATTTTATTTACGCGTAGCCATATTTTTACGGACCCGCATTGCAAGACAGAATAAAGCTTTTTGGTCTGATCCCTTGCACCTATGGTGCCTCCACGAACAACAAATAAAATGGGCTATTGTATGCCCCCAAGAGACAGCGACTACTAATTAACCCTCAGAGACCACAGAAAGAGAACACATTAATTAATCTCGCCATCGATCAATCTTTTTCGACATATGGCATCGTTCCACTAGCGAAATTCATCACAGGAGGCGATTAATTCCGGCCAGTGTTAGATTTATGGCCCTGGCTAATTACGCTCTACAGCATAGTTCATACAAATGCTGTTTATTACGAAAAACGTGTGATTGCATTCGATATACTTTTATTCTGGCTTAGTGTGGATGGCAATTCTGCCTTCTGAATTGTCGAAAAAAAAATCTGGTTAGGCACATCTGGTGTGAGTGGATGGACAGCATAAGTGTGCACAGGTTTCCTCGTTATGTGCTTAGGAAAGGGCAAAGCGTTTCTCTCTCCTCCTAACATATTTTCTTCAGGTTGAGTTCAATATACGACATGCCCTACATTAGAGAAAGAAAAATAAAGAAAATAAAATAAAGTGATGATAGGTATCTTAGAATGACCTTCCTCTAGTTCCTAGCTTTCCAAGAGTAAAGAGACGGTGGGGAAGTAAACAGGTCTTTCATTGCGACATCAGGGACATTCGAAGACTGCTACTATCGCGAAAAAATCTGCTGCGGCCGTAACCTTCCACTTTGAACAATTACCGTACAGTTCAAACAGTACAGTACAGTTATAAGTAAGAAGCAGACTTTGTGAGGAGGCCACCCCTTCCACTGTCTCCTTGTGCGCACGTTTATGAACAAGAGCCTTCTCGCGCTATCGTTTAATTGTCACGTTTTGTTTTAACTTGACGTTAAATGGCCCCACTTTCAAACTGTGTTTTTATTTTTTGCACATGCCTAACTGACTATTCCGCAATGCATAATCACTAATTAGCTCTACAGTCAGTGCAGCTTGGGCGCCTCATATCTTTACGGTTTTTTAAACCCAAATTTATTCTGTAAGTTTCATTCATTTTTCATGTTGGTTTTTTTTGAACACGTTCCTTTTAGCACTTAGTGTTATCGTTTCAGTGGAGTAGACAAGCTGACCAGAAGCTTACGTAAGAGTACATTCTGTGTCTACAGATAGCGATAATTAAGCCTCGCATAAACCAGCGTGGCGCATTCAAAAAAGTGTTTTTATTAGTTGGTTGATCAAACAGCTGTTGGTCGCTCATACCTGTTATGGAATTAAAATTTGCGCATCAGGGCCAACAAGAGTGCAAGTTTTTGTTAAAGATTTTGGATGCGGAGCGTTCCTCCTCCCTGCATCTATCCCTGCATCTCTCTGCATCTATCTCCCTGCACTCCCTGCATCTATCTATCTATCTATCTATCTATCTATCTATCTATCTATCTATCTATCTATCTATCTATCTATCTATCTATCTATCTATCTATCTATCTATCTATCTATCTATCTATCTATCTATCTATCTATCTATCTATCTATCTATCTATCTATCTATCTATCTATCTATCTATCTATCTATCTATCTATCTATCTATCTATCTATCTATCTATCTATCTATCTTATCTATCTATCTATCTATCTATCTATCTATCTATCTATCTATCTATCTATCTATCTATCTATCTATCTATCTATCTATCTATCTATCTATCTATCTGTCTGTCTGTCTGTCTGTCTGTCTGTCTGTCTGTCTGTCTGTCTGTCTGTCCTGTCTGTCTGTCCTGTCTGTCTGTCTGTCTGTCTGTCTGCCTGTCTGTCTGTCTGTCTGTCAGGCAGTCATGTCTGTATGTATGTATGTATTGTTGTATGTATGTATGTATGTATGTATGTATGTATGTATGTATGTATGTATGTATGTATGTATGTATGTATGTATGTATGTATGTATGTATGTATGTATGTATGCGCCTGCCTCTGGGTGTTCTCAAGTCGCCCGCCTAACTGTGGGTACAAAGTTAGTAAGGAAGAGCAAGATCGATTGACGAATTCGACCCGCTGGTCCTAACAAGAATATTGTCAATGTATTGTTACGTACGTCGTCAAACACTTTTTCATAAAACAGTCGCAAAAGTTAACCCTAATAACTTGAAAAGCTATTATAGTAAACTTTACTTACAATGATGCCCGAGTATTGTAAAGGAGTTCGAGTATTGTAAACGTGATTTATACAGCTTATTACCATGCTCGTCGAGCTTTTAGAACAGGTGGCCTCCCAACGTTGCCAGACATAAATTGCCTCTATATAAACATGCCACTGCCATCGCGTCTTCGCGTGGTGTGACTTTCATGAAGGCTCACATTTTGTCGCTATTCGATGTGCTTTTTGTTTTACGTATGTGCAACAACGTTTAAGGCGTAAATAACTGCGATAATCCTTGCTATTCCTCTCAGTTAGGCTTTCTATTTCTTTGTATTCTTTATGACACCACGCATTCTGAGTACACATCAAAACTTTCAAGAAAATACCTGCAGAGGATGTGTAACATGTAGAGCTCCAGCGAGCTCATGTTTTTACGTTTTCCTCATATCAATCAAGACCCGAGAAAAAGTTTTTGGGCTCAAGGGATTGTAGAATAATCATGCGGCATAAAACTATGACACATTGGCGTATTATGTATTTTTTATGTTTATTCTTTTTTCTGAATGGAACCCTTTCGAATAACGTGGAAGAAAAGAAAGCAAGCACTAAGTCAAGCGAGAACTATTCGCATAGAATAAAAACGAAATGGTAATCTGCAACGTCTGTTCTCAACGCCTCAAGCCATACATTTCCGCGCATTTTCTTGCTATCTGTCACTCTTTTTGCGTCTGTGTACCTTTGTGTGTTCGGTGGGAGAGCAGAAAGAGAATAACACGTGCAAAACTAGCATGCACCTCTTTGATTATTGTGCGTGTAACCGGTATTGTGTGTAATATAATATTTTGTAGTGAACGGGGATGATTACAGGTACGAGTACTGCTTCTATTCATGCAATACACCTAAAGACAATTCATGTACACACAAAAATAGGCTTTTTAAAAACACATTATTAGGACAAAGTTATCACTTGAAGTAATGCTAACGAGGGAAATTAGAAAGCGTGCATGGATTTGTTGATTAGTTCCAGACCCTTCAAAAGTATTTCTCGAACGCCAATGGGAAGCGTAATCAAGCAATATGAGCTCAGTGCCTTGTAGAACATTTTAGAACATAACAATTGTTAGTGTATAGCTTCAGAAAACAGATAGCACACAGCCCAAAGATACAGTATACATTTTTATAATAAAATATTTTGGGGCAACTGATACCAGCAAGAAAAAAGGAGACAGGATAGGGCGCCACACTTTCAACTTGTTTAATTTCCTCACATTACCCAAATATAAATGCTTCCGGAATGAGCAAAAAGAGGAGGCGAGCACAAGCGAGTATCACATAGCATGCACGGAAACCTAAACAGAAGAAAGCTATCGCACAGCGCTATCTAGAAACGGGTATTCCTTCTTGTACAAAGTGATCAACGGGACACCGACACACTCGTTCCCCTTATTGTGTATGTCGTGGGCCTCAAGTACTTCACGTGCTAACGTTTCCCTGTTTCGTCCTAACACACGTGGCTCTCGAAACAGTGGTGTGAAGCTGCACGAAGCACAATGTAACGACTGCTGTGAACCCTCGCTAGTGTTAATTGGTAATTTATGCTCCCTAAGGTGATCATTATCACAGCGTCCTGTTTGGCTTACGTACACTATGCCACAGCTCAACAGAATTTCTTAAACAACAATATTATTAGGCTGTGCGCCAACTTGTCCAGCGTCACACCCTGCTAGTACACTATTCATGTAACGGGTTAAATGCTGTTTCGAAATTACTGAAATATGATAGCCCGCGTAACTCTGAGGTTGTCGATTAGGCTCCCATCAGTGGTAAGATGTTTATCCGTTTTTTAGCTTGGTTTATGTTATAACTTCCACGCCCTAAATCAATAATATTTTTCTTAGTTGATGACAACCTGCTTCTGTGCCTTCCTTGGCTTCACAGTGAAAGTTGGAAGAACCACCTCCCTAGCTTACGTAGTAAACTCTCTCGGGGAAAACATACAAAAACACTATTTTACCAAAGATGCCTCAAGCACCGGTATCTATCTTTCAAGAATCAGCGGCACAGAGGGCATTCGTCCAAATCCCATATTACTCCAGATTTGTTTTTCGGTGATTTCAGTTACAAACACTGGTGGCAGATGGGGCCGAATATTTCAGACAAACCAGATGTTGTGGTGATCTCATAACAGTTTAGCTGTAGTGATGTGATTATTGTTTCAGTGGAATCCTCGAAGCAGTATCGCTTATTTTCCCTGGGTTCCATCAATTCTTCTTGTCTCTTTTCTAGAGTGCCAATCTTGATTTTCCTTCCTTTATGTTGACGGCCAACCAAAGCTTCCCACCGAAGGCAATGCCAATGAGAGAAGGTTCCTTTGAGCGTGATGGCTTGGAATTCTGCAGGAAAGCGGAAGCGGTTGTGGTGCACCGGGACGGAAATTTATAGACCTATAAACTGCAATAGCCTGCCGCACCAGCACATTGAATTGATCGGCCCCAACACTGTCGAAGCGGCGTAATGATAGCCATCAACTGCATCACTTTCGGTGGTGATTAAAAGAAATTTTAAGCTGGTCAACTCCTACCTGAGCACACGAAAAGGTGGCCACTGCACAGATTGCGTTGCAGTTCTTCGCATTTAAAATTAGAACGGTATATGAACAGAAGGAAGTAGGTTTTCCGGTTGAATAAACCTTCAGTTCTGTAACGATTCTTGAGCTTTTCCTCTTTCTGGAAAATGGAAACACGCGAAGATTGGCGTGAGCAAGCGTGGCCAATTTATTTATTTATTTATCAATAATAAATAATTAATGAGTTAATTGAATTATTTATAATAAATATTTATTTATTTATTTATTTAATTTCTTCACTTTCTTTCAATTTCTTTTTTCTTTTTTTCTTTTTTCCTCTATTTCCTTCTTTTCCCCCTTTTCTTGCTTTTGTTCCTTCTTTTCCTTTCTTTTTTTTCTTTCTTTCTTTTCATGTCTCTTTCGTTTTTTTTCTTTTTCATTTTTCTTTTCCTTTCTTCTTTTCCTTTTTCTTTGTTTCTTCCTTTCTTTCTTATAACGATAGCCTCTCCTTCCTCGGCGGAAGTTGAGAAACGGCTATTATTGGTTAGGGGCGAGTCGCTAGGGTGCACCTGCTCGGTAGGTATTGTGCTTTGTGTCTCATGCTCTTCGTGATTAAGCCACGTGATTCATGTTCAGAGAAATAAACGCCATAAGGACACAGAGACACATAAACATGGATACGCGATTTGTTTTAAGTGTGAATACACTTTATAAGCGACCCCAAACCATCCACCGCCGTCGGCGGCGTCCGCAGTCTTCTCTCTATCTTTAAAAGAAAGAGGACTTGGCGGGCCGCAGCGCGACGCTCTACCGAATAAGCCACGGACGCGACGCTGATATCGATGTCAGTAACGCGCCTTATATCTTTAACGACGCTGCGCGCGTCCCCCTCCCCCTTCGCTCGCTCCTCCGCTCTCTTCACTCGCTGCAGCTGCGCGCGCACCCCTCTCTCTCGCGCGCCCGCCTTCTCTCTCAGTCTCCCATCGAGAGCGGGTCGTGCAATGGATGTCCCGGAGGCAACGCTACCATCAACAACGAATGCAGTACAACCGAATGCCAGCACTGCACCCGTCGTTGGAGGTGACGGTACCGCGGTGACTTCGCCGACTGTGGCGTGTGCTTGGTTGGACACGTCTACGCCAACGTCCTCTCGCATGCCGTGTGTACTTCGCCGCTCAGAGACGACTCGCCGTACGCCTCCGTCTACACCAGTGCCTACTCCGGCGATGCCGTCCTGGTTGTGACTGTCTACCTGGCCCCGAACCTCTCGAGAGATGACGTCTTGGAGCAGATGGATGCGGCGATGGAGAGTGAGTCTGTGCGCGCGCGTCTCTCGGTTCCGATTGTGGTGGTGGGTGACTTTAACGTGGACGTTAGAAAGGACAATGGCTGGTTGGTTGACCACATGCTGAACAATTACTCGATGACGTGTCTGTCTCGAGTTTTCGACCACGATCAACGGTGGCTTCATAGACTTGGCGTTCAGTAGGAACTGTATGGTCCGCTCCGTCTCGCCGGATCCGCTCACCGTACATTTCTCGGATCACAAAGCGCTGGTACTAACCGTGAGCTACAACGATAACACGAATAGGTGCTAATCTGTAGTGTAGTTTGTGTGTGTGTGATGCGCTCGCGATGTGTGCTTTTAATGCATCGTACGAGAATCGTGAAGTGTAAATAAATAATACTTCGTATATAATGTATCTGTGTACCTATGCTTCATGACAAACAACACTTAAATTCATTAATTACACTTTAATCATCATCATCATCAGTAATAAAACTCCCAAGCATTTCCCCGAGGGTGAACATGGTTAAGTGCGAATGCACGGGGTGATGCTATGAGGGGGAGTAAAGTTAAAATCCGTTGGCATTCGCCAGTGAGTTAACGTAAACTCCCCCGTGTGACCAAAATGCGATTCCCAGGAACCATTACACCATAAAGGCACCATAGTGTGATTAATAAATATAATAGTGCGAATTAATAAATACCCCTCATAGCATCACCGCGTGCATTCGCACTTAACCATGTTCACCCTCGGAGGAATGCTTGTTTTAGGTAGCTTCTCCCACAAAAAAAGCGCTGTGCGGCAGAGCACGCTTTACAAAAAACGATTTTTGATCGGATATACACGTAGACAGAGACCTTATGAATTGACAGTGTTGTCGACTGTTACAAGCTGCCACTCTAGCGTCACCAGCGCGAAGTCGGCGACGGGAATGACAGCAGGTTAGTTCGTTCTGTACGCAAGCAGAGACAGTGAAGAGATCAGAGACGTGAGAAAACAAAACAAACTTTACTCTAGTGATATTGTAGCACACGGGTTCTAGTACAACACTTCAATACAACTAACAAAATACATCAACACTTGATACAACAAAAAATACATATAAAGAAACAATGAATCAGCTTACGAGAGAGAACTATTACAAACTACACAAACTAACAACAATAGAACTATGGAGGAGAAAGTTCGAAGATATAAACAGGTGAAGGCATACGTGTGATGACCGGCAGCGTTGCGTCCCCGACGATCGGATGCGAGAAGTCGAAGAGAGTTCTGGCACGACTGCGATGTCGGTGGTGTTGCTACGCTGGTGGCTCCGGGAGGCTAGTGCTTGCAGGTTACTTCGAGCAGGTTGAGCTAACTAGAGGGGAAGTCCCGATGTCTACGTTAATATCGTGTCACAACTAGACGAACGGCTAAGTTTAGGTGGCCAGCCGATACAGAGCCACATTAAAAACTTCTAGAAAAGATGCTTGTTGATCTGTTTCTACACCATGTTGTTCAGCAACTAGTCTGCCTAGCAGGGCAAAATCCTGCGCTTAAATCCCCCTCGTGTCTCCTCGCTCTCTATCTTCGGAACAAGGGACCCCTACATGGGTCCAATCGTGCGTGTTTAATTGATGGGAACTCCGCCCCAAAAATATTTTGACCCCATCCCTTTTTAATTGGGAGAGGGTCCTCAACTAGCGAGAGTGACAACCTGTTGGGTTGTTGTCATACGGCTTGGCCACCAGAGGGTTTCCCACGCTTTTCCCCGTGGGAAACGGTCAGACTGTTTGGCTCTCAGCCGGTGCGTCCCGTAGCCTAATCCTTTTTCGGAGTACATCGTGGCCTTCCACGACCTTGCAGACGGCGCCGCAGTTACAAAAGGATCAATCGTCGACGGCGACGTTGCAAGAAGAGCACCCCATTCTGCACTTCTCGGCTCCCTTTCATGCGCCCGCCGTTCCCACAGTCAGTGGGGAAGTACGGCGCCCGTTAATTGCCGTGACGCGGGGCCGCCAAAAGTGGCCGTCCGTGACATCGACAGAAAAAAAAAAACGATGTTGCTATTGCTGGCCTATGCTCTTCTGCATAGTTAATGGTGCTTGTTTTGCGTGCTTCCTAAAAGATCAATTGGTTCATAATAATAATAATAATAATAATAATAATAATAATAATAATAATAATAATAATAATAATAATAATAATAAATCTCCCAATGTACTTTCGAAAATCACAATATAATTATAATTTATGAGAGACGCCATATTGGAGGCCTCCGGAAATTTCGACCCTCTGGTGTTCTTTAACATAACTGCACTGTCATCGCACAGTACACGGACTTCTACTACCTCACCTCCACTGGAATGTGACCGCCACGGCAGGGATCAAACTCGTCAAGCTCCTTTTCGTCGAGCAGTGGAGTTCTTCTTCGCCGAGCAGTTGAGCTCTTTTTCGTGGAAAATGAGCTTTGAATATATCCAAAAATTCTCCCATTGAAGATTTCGTTTCCCAGAGCTTTCAGGTTCAGTGTCGGCGACCTTGCTTGTGAGTGTAATATCATTACATTTTTCGAAAAAGGAAAATAATTTAAGAACAATACTATTCGTTTCAAAGGAAGAATGCAAACCAGGCCGTCTGCATGGCAAGCAGTTGTTCTACCAGAGAAACGGCTGTAAAAAAAAAACGCTGCATGAAATTCATGAAGTACGCGGAGTCTTCTTAACACATGAAATATTGCGCGGATAAATTGTAGAAACACACCAGAGTTCAAAACAAGTGGTTTTTGCAACTGTTGGGTGGCTTAAGACTGCCCACCATTAAAAAAAGTACAGCCAGACAAGTGTATGTGGCACCTTATGAGCGATTAGCGGGAACTCCGCCAACAAGCAAAGGAATAATTATGGTGTAGTGGACACTTAGTAAACGTACATACAACAAGCATTCTAAGGTAGTTTGAAATTGCTCATATACCGTACATGAATGTTCCTTTCCTTTTGGCAATGTTTAAGGCAATGTGTGGGCCCTCATTACGCTATCACATTTAGCTCTTGAGTAAGGTGAAGTTCAAGCTTAGTCCAAGTTTTTTTCTCTTGTGTTTTATTGCATCTTGTACACGGTGCCAGCTGCAGTATAAGCAGATTACCATATCATCAATATACAATAAAATAAAGAAATAGAAATCAAACGATACCGTTAAATAACGAGACCTACATTGTTGAGAAAGGCATGTTCTTTACTGTTCTTTTGTGTGCGATGGGAATGTCGTTTAGCAATACTATAAGGTATGTATTACCTTGCGAGAAAGCACTTGTCCTCGTGGCGAGAAAACGCTTGTCCTCTCTTCTTTTTTGTTTATTCGTGCACTTTAACTGACAGGTATTCCATGCGTATCCAACTAGCCCAACCTTCGATTCTGTAGCATTCGCTTATTTCACCACAATGATCGATAGCTAAAACGTAGATATTAAGAGTTACAAGTGCTTTCCAGTGCGCTGAAATTCACTGGCGCACGCTGGAAACGCTGTTCTTTTGTTAATCGTCTCTAATGCCTCAACAAACAAAGGTAGTACGTTTTATTGTATATATGTGTGGTTGTTAGAAAGTGCATATGACTCGCGGTGTGCCGACGCATCTAAAAGTAATGAAGGGCAGGAATATAATCACGTCTTACTCTCTCATGCCCGAAGAGTATATGGTCGTTTCACTCTCTCAAAGTGGGGAAGAGTAGAAAGCTGTTTCACTCGCTCGTTTCATACAGAGTGAAAATGAATTTCACTCTATCTGATGTTTTGTGAGAGTAGAAGAACACTTTGAAGAGTAGCTTGGCTTTTTTACGCATGTGATACCCTCCGGAGTTTTTAGAGCGTAGGACAGCACTCACTATGCTATCCTTCGTAATTCTTCGGAGAATTACGTGGTGTCTGCTGCACACTTGCTAGGTAGGTAGGTAATAAAGTTTATTTAAAATCCAACGAAGAATCACTAGTCCGGGTTAGGCCTCCAGGAGCCATAGTATATGGAGCATCGTGCGAAATCCTCAGCGATAGCCCTGGCTCACTGGACAGCCCAGATTTGGTCTACTGCACGTTGGCTGAGAAGCGGGGCTCGCCACATCTTAGCCAGTGGTCCTGGGGTACACTCACACTCGTCCAAGTAATGGCGTCGAACACCGCACTCGCACTCCCAAAGTATATGCACCATGTCTGCTGTCTCGTGCCCGCACCACGGACAGCCGGGTGACGGGTGGAGCGAGGGACACAGTCTATGCAGGTGTCGGGGATTGTCAAATGTGTCGGTCGACAGACGCCTCCGATCAGACGCCTGAGACCACTCTAGCTGCATGTGGGGTGGTGGCTAACATCGTCGCGTTTTTCTATAATGTTTGAGGATCTCTTGGTAGGTAATCATGATGTCCTTGCAGTCCTGTAAGGCCTCGGGGTCTGTTATCGTCGTCGCAGAGGTAGTATAGTCGTCGCAGAGGTATTTTTTATGCAGGGTATGTGCCTCAGTAAATATAGGATCAAAAACCAATTTTCTAATTGGTTGAAGCATTGGATGAACCACTCGTTACGCTATTCGCATTCTGTGACGCCTGGCTGTTCGTTTGATGTTATAAAACGCTTTATTACTCATATTAACGTCAAGCCTGTCTGAAGGCAGTTTAGAAGCGATTTACAAGCGTCGGCGTGGCTCAGTGGTAAAATACTGGGCTCGCACGTAGCGGACCCGGATCAGAATTCGATTGTGTCCAAAGCGTTTTTTAATTATTGAGTGCTTTTTTTGCGATACTGATTACGGACACCGGCGGCGAACAACTTCGGCGCCGCTCGTGACGCGTGTTCACATCTCATAACAGATTTGGCTGTAAAAAAAAGGGGGGGGTCATTACTTAGCCAGCCATATTCTAAGATGGGCTGCCACTGACGGAACCTACTATAAAGTGGTTCTTCAAGTGAGATAGGAAAGGAAAAGTGAGCCCCGTAACTGTTTGCTGCAGCGAGCGACACCTCAACAGTAGCTCACAAGGGATGGGGGTGAGGAGGGATTAAAAGGGTAAGAGTAAAGGTGTAGAAAAGAGGAAGAGGCATGAGGTGGTAAGCCAAAGAGAGCGACGTCAAATCGAGAGGATAGGAGAGATAGGAAAGATGGAAACACGGTCACAGGAGTCCGAGGACGGGGCACCACTTGCGAGAGCTCTTGTCGGCGTCAGGAGATGGCGTAGGCCAAGTCCAGTAGGTCAGAGCTACACTGTTGTCGAGGGTCGTCGGCGTCAGCAGATGACGTAGGGCGAGCCCAGTCGGCCAGAGCTACGCTGACGCCGGAGATCGCGAGGGCACAACCGGTCGGCACGGAATCCAGCAAGCGTGTCCGACGGAACCCCGAAAGGCATAATTTACGCTCCTGGCCATCAGAGTTTACGAGGTTGTGGGGCCGCTGACGCAACCGCCCGAGCACTCAGCCACTGGGCTCCTCACCCATCACTTATTACTCGGAGGCCAATAAACCACTGATGCAGTTCAATGAAACAATTTCATTATTGCGTGCATAATAGCGCAAACTAGGAAAAAGACAGATTAGAGAAAGAAGTGGGAGGACGCAAAAAATTGCCCGCAGCTTCCCTCGGGGGAACACTGAGGAGGATGCGGAGCATATAATTGGTTAACGGGGTGTTAAAGTGCGACTTACTTGGGTCGATGGCTAAATGGTTAACGTGGTTGTAGGAGGGGGTGTTAAATTGCGACTTACTTGGGTCGATGGCTAAATGGTTAACGTGGTTGTAGGAGGGGGTGTTAAATGAGTGAACACGCACACACGTATGCGAAAGGGCGGCGCTGGTCGAAGGGACGTCGATCATTGTGTTTGTGAATTCGTTGGAATTCATTTCACCGCGACCTTGGACGTCGACGCACCGTACAAACCAACCGACGAGCGGCAACTGAGCGAGCGAGCGCCGACCTTGAGTATATATACAGCGCGACGGCGCATGCACTGTCAGCTGTCGAATGTTCGAGAAGGGGGAGAAGCGCAACGGCGCATGCGCGCGCGTCAGCTGCCGATGTTCTCGAAGCGTGACGGCGCATGCGCGCTACATTATACAGCTAGCGAATGTTGGTGAAGAGAAGAAGCGCACGCGGTGTGTAGAGGAGGAGGGGTGCACAGATGGTGGAGGAGTGAAGCGCGCGCGGTGTGTAGAGGAGGAAGGGATGCACAGATGGTGGAAGAAGGAGGAGGAAGCTTGCGGACGGCGCCGCACTACAAGCCTCGAGTATTAGATGCTCCGCATCTAAAAAAGGTCGGGCGCTAAACTTGAACTGTTTTATCGAAACAACGAGCCACCATATTACAACTCTCCGCGCATGCGCGCATGAAAATCGGTAAACACTGGTGACACTCGCGTGTAAAGAAGCTAGAGCTCATTTTGGCAAAGTGAAAAACACGTATCACTAACACAACCCGTACCTTTTTTCTTACCATGAAATACCTCCAAATAATTATCGCGCTAATGTGTCGTTGCTTCTGCTATTATGTTGATCTCACAAATCCAAGTATCACATCTGCAGGCTATACACTGTGCAGGTAAGGGCGCAATTTCTTTATTTTAAAAAAATAATTCATGCTGCCGAGCTCGGTCATTAAGTTAGCATTCCGATTGACCTACATACGTCTTCCCACACGACCGCGGTGTTTGATTTACAACACCGCTGTGCATTCTAAATAAGGTCTGCTGTGCTTCTTCTGGGTTCGGGGCTTCTTGTCAACGTGGTTTACCCGTGCACATAGTCCTGCCAACTTGCGTGGTGCCGAAAAGACTACGTGTCCACTGTGCCGATTGCCCACCTTCTTGAGATTGTGGCATCGTGAGTTGGGGTAAAGTTGATGCAAGTACGGTATCACCGCGGGCTTGCCTACTTTTTGAACGGGGCTGGACGTTTTCCATTTGGTGCCTTTCGCTCTCTGACGAGCTGTTTTTGAGAGGGCTACAACGACGTAGCTCGGGAAGTCGGCTGAATACAGCCTTGCCAATTCGCTATCAAAACTGGTCTGCGTGAAGTGAGAACACGACTTCATGCGGGCAGACTGAAGACAGTTGGCATCAATTGCTCTCTTTAGTATTTTTGAGTGAGCGGAATCATACGGGAGCATATCTTTCAGTGTGCGTGGGATGTACTGTCAACAAACATGGTTTTGGTCAAACGTTAGACAAATCGATAAATTGAAGAGTGATCTGCGAAGGGGAGTAATGTATAAGGAGCATTCACTTTTATGCGGACGAAAGGTGGCTAAAACTTCGCTAATGCACTTATGAAATGTAAAAGCAAGGTTAATTTTTAAAGAAATAAAAAATGCATCAACTTATATAAGTGCCCTAAAGAAAAACCTACTGTCCAACCTATTGTTTTCCAAGTTTGCGCTAATATGTACTCCATAGATGTTAACGAACTTGCCCAACAACAAGTCTTACTCAAAATATTTATTTTCATCGAGACGCTCAACACCTTTTCCCAGCTATTGCAAATATGCTGAGTAAGTTGTATGAGCGAACTTTACTTCGCCTGCAGACGGGCACACTGCTCTGTCTTGCAATCGTAAAACACTTTGGTCTGAACATAGATGGGTAGTGCTCACACAGTGGGAAAACCAGTGACATCCTCCACATTTTGTGAGCATGCACGCAAAATCCCCACCTGCCGGCGTCTTCTACCCCTTCCTGAGAGTCATGGAATACTGCCCTCCTGAACAGCTTCTCGCTGGAGTCTCAGCGGACTCTGGTGAAACGGTCTTGAATCAGGGTTTCGTCTATGTGGTGTTCCGTACTTGAAATGACCATGTAGCGGGGTCATTCTTTGGCCCTGAAGCTCTTTTTCTACAATAAATAATTTTTGATCTGTCTCCATCCACAGCCTCACCATGCAATACGAACAACAAGTAATCAACCGCATGTCTGTTTAGAAACAGTGTATAAGATTTCGAGTACTTGGTACTCAACTATGGGAGAGCAATGAGTCATTACAAATTTAAGCAGTGCAGCATTCAGCGCCACAGCTGCATGAACACACGAGCTGTTCTGTTTGTCATGTAGTATTAGCAACTGGCCAAAATTTTAGCACTTGCTGAACGCCCAATGATTTTGAACTGGTGGCTGCCTTTACACTTGTGAAAAATATTGATAAAAAAGCAAACATCCCGCATATCTGAGGTGCAATATAGATGGGTAAGTATTGGTGGTCTGTTCCTTTACTATGAAATACATTTCTACAACATTCTAAATGCCCTAGTCTTTCTCGCGCTTTCCCAAAAATGCTTCGCTACGCCCCCCCCCCCCGCAATAAAAAAAAACGATCTGCCTTAAATATGGTACTGTCACCTGTCAGTGGCTATGGCTTCTGAACGAGTCTAGGTTTCCCGACACCACTGATATATGGCGTCAATATATGGTACAGCGCCTTATATATTAGATGCGGAGCATCTTATACTCGCGCCTTGTAGTGCGCCGTCCGCGCCGTCCGCGCCGTCCACACCGCTTCTCGAACATTCGACAGCTGACGCGCGCGCATGCGCCGTCGCGCCGTCGCCCACTCTTCCACCATCTGTGCATCCCTTCCTCCTCTACACACCGCGCGCGCTTCACTCCTCCACCATCTGTGCACCCTTCCTCCTCTACACACCGCGTTCGACATCTACAATTCTCCTGATTCTCCAGTGGACGCGCATGTGGCGTCGCGCTTCGAGAACATTCAACAGCTGACAGTGCATGCGCCGTCGTGCTGTATATATACTCAAGGTCGGCGCTCGCTCGCTCAGTTGCCGCTCGTCGGTTGGTTTGTACGGCGCGTCGACGTCCAAGGTCGCGGTGAAATGAATTCCAACGAATCCACAAACACAATGATCGACGTCCCTTCGACCAGCGCCGCCCTTTCGCATACGTGTGTACGTGTTCACTCATTTAACACCCCCTCCTACAACCACGTTAACCAATTTAGCCATCGACCCAAGTAAGTCGCAATTTAACACCCCATTTCACAACCACGTTAACCAATTTAGCCATCGACCCAAGTAAGTCGCACTTTAACACCCCGTTAACCAATTATATGCTCCGCATCCTCCTCAGTGTTCCCCCGAGGGAAGCTGCGGGCAATTTTTTTTAACAATGGAAGCCAGATGTGAAGGATTCAGTCTAGAGGAGGCGCTTTCTAAGGTAACAGAAAATATAAATGGCCGCTTGGGGGCTGCCAGAAGACTATCGTCGTTCGACCAGATTTGCAGAGAAGCACGCAAATACGCGGTCAATTTCTCTCTTCCAAGGCAGTACCCCGTGAAGCCGCATGACTCACATTACCTGCTAGCATTCATTCTGGTCATGATGTAAGTATACTGTGATTCTGGTTGAGGCATGGCACAGGCCTACAAAGAAGAAAGCGTAAGGTGAGGTGACATCCAGGGCTGAAAATTTGGAGGATGCTTTAGCGTGCCAGGGTCTACAGGACGCGCACTTGCGAAGTGTACGCTACGCCGAAATGCTCGCCTTTGCTAATCAGTGAAGTACCCACAACTCATCCATTTGATATCACGTGTACTTGTGCAGCGCCATAGTTTTTGTAGGGTGGGCTGCCTTAAACCCTCTACTCATTGCCCAATTCGCTTGCTTAGACATCTGTTGCGGTTCTACGATTCTGCCACGTAGTACCACAGACTCCTTGCACTGCATGCCATTCACATCGCGTTCCTTCGGAAAGCAGTATCAAGCAATGATGTGCTTGTGTGGTCGAACACCTACTTACCATGCACGAAGCCTGAGCACGATTTCCATTTCGAACCATTTTTTAATTTTTTTGGAGATTTTCTCGATTTTTCTGCCACAGACAAGACGACGATCTTTCGCTCACATCCAATGACGCTGGCAGCAACGCAGGATTTCCTGCAAAACTAGTTCATTAATGCTTTCGTGTTAAGGCTCACTGAGAGCGTTCGGGAAATGGCTATCACAATAATAAAAACTTATTCTATGGACGACAATAATTGCATCATTCTATTAGAGGAAAAACAGAAGAAATAAAGCGAATTCTTACAATGGAATTCTCGCTCACTTGCGTGACATCTAACGAACCTGCACTCATATCGAGTTGACGTCAGGACTGTGTTAGTATTTGTCTGCACTGGAGCGATGCCTCTTTGTGACCATCGCACGTCTGCAAAAAGTGCTTGACCATTCGTCAAGTTCACAGCCATGACGCCCACTCGCTGTGCCCCGACGCACGTAATAGCACTTAGCGCGACCCCCTTTTATTGTACCTAATACGCGCCAGTTGTGTGGGCCTTGAAAAAAAAAAGATTGATGCTGGACAATTAGACTGTTCGAGACAAACACAAACAAAGAAAGAGACAGAGAGGAAAAGTATCAGAGGGATGTCTTGAATGGCAATTGTTGGTTTCGACCATGCTATGAACATAGCTATCTTTACTGCGCTCAGTAACTTTAGTATTATTGGATGTTTAATAGAAGAAGTGATCACCAAGCACTTTTTCGAGTTGTTTCAAACAAACAAAGAATACCTGGCGTAATTTAGCATCGTATCAATAACGCGTGGCTGGATGGCCTTTGCTGCCATTTGACGTTGAGGCTGAGCCTGGTGCCTGATATTAATTCTGGTTTAACTTTCACTGATAAAATTGAGTTAAATATTAGCAATCTGAAGTTCAACACGTTTTTGATAGTAATACGTCGACTAAAGGACACGCGTTAAGAATTGTATCCGTAAAAGAGTCTCCGACATTATACTTTTATGCCACGCTATTTGACCATTTGGCACCTAGCGCAAAATCAAGGGTATAAAAAATATAGATAAGGAACACTTTTAGATCGTTAGTTCGGAAGCTTCAAAGATTTCTTCCCATACTCAGTGAGTGGTCAACTTAGGGCTCCTATATCGCATTATTCGGACTCTCACAGCAAGGAACGTGTTTTAGAAATAAAACCTGGGAATTATAGTAGGCCATAAATTTTGATGCTTGCAATAAATACCATGAAATGACGGGGACTGTCAGATGCATAGAGAAAAACTGAAGTACTGAGGCTACGTGGCAGGAAGGTTGGAATATTTACCGAAAACTTCAACGAACCTTTTTTTTTCGAGTTCTTTCTGCGCATGAATGCGCACCATACCATTCATTATTTAGGTGGATTATTGGCCAAGATTTTAGTTAGCAGCCACTACTTTTTCTCCCTACTACGTCAGCATGCAGCACGCATGCTAATCAGGCTGAAATAAGTGCTTGTGGAGATCAAAAGAGGCGGCGTGGAGAGCTGTGACAAGGGTACAGATGGGGCACTTAATTTTCGCCTTAGCACTGTTATTTACGAATTTATGCTTTCACCATTCGCGATGAGAACGTGCTTGAAGTTGTATGTCAAGGACGGGGAATTCAACTCTGATTCAAGGCAATAATTTGTTACCTGAACTTATAAAACTTGGAGCAGCAGCGTGTCATCCTTTTTAAATGTCTCATGACTTCTCCGGCAATGCGTTGGCGTTAAATGAGCGTGAAAATTGCCTAAAGCAGCCGCTAACACGCACCAAGCTAGGATGGGAAAGCGAAAGTTGTAATAATAAACTAGAGTGCATGTGCCATTAAACGACGCTCTGTCGCACTCGTTAAAGTAACCCAATTGGGAAGAAAAGTCGAATTTTTAGCCCCACTGAAACGTTTCGGTGTCTCACTCCTCAGGGACGGCTTGATTGTCGCGCCGTGATAGCAGTGCCATTAGCTTGATCGTACCTCTATTCTTTGAAGTGTCTTTGCTTTAAAAAAGCTGTAATAATTGCAGCTGTGGAAAGTTGCGTGGGAGCGCTCATTGCCGTAATGGCTTATGAATGTGTGCGTGTGTGCCTGCGTGCGTGCGTGTGTGTGTGGTGTGTGTGCGTGTGGGTGTTCATGTGTGTGCGTGTGTGTGTGTGCGTGTGTGCGTGCGTGCGTGCGTGTGTGTGTGCGTGTGTGCGTGTGTGTGTGCGTGTGTGTGTGTATGTGTGTGTGTGTGTGTGTGTGTGTGTGTGTGTGTGTGTGTGTGTGTGTGTGTGTGTGTGTGTGTGTGCTAGTGTGTCCCGATAGTCCGCGCGATGCGCTTCTGTAAAGCTCCACTCTGTCCTGCCGTGCCCCACGCAAGCCGAAGTACGAAGTACGAAGCGTCCGTCAGTTTGTCCGTCCATCCATGCATGCTTCCATGCGTTCATCCGTCCGTCCGTCTGTGCATCCGTCCACGCGTCCGTCCGCTTCGTCTCCCTGTCATCATTCGCCTCGTGGATATGCTGTGATTTTTTTGGCGTCTATATAGTTCAGCAGCCCTTCTCCCACTTTTCTCTTTTCGATGACTAACACAGTTGATGTTGTGCGCCGCCTTGTTAAAGTGCGATTTCATATACTCAATATTATTACCAGTGTCACAAGGCTGCTTTTGATCACTATAGGACCCGTTAAAAATAAAGTTTCACAATCCTAATTTTACTCGAAACACTGCTTCAAGAATGAAAGTTGATTCCTCTCTTTGTCATCACCAACAAGTCCCGCGACAAAAAATCATGCAACATCACGTAATAACTAGTCCCGTAACGAAAAATCAGGTCGCAACTAATTGCTTAGCTCGAAAGTGTAACGTCGTGTAACGATAGTCTCGCGAATGCAAACACACAAAAGTGACCAACATCTAGTCACGTTGCAAAAATCACGTAACATTCCGTAATACCTGGTTACGTGACTTGTTACTATATACCATAAGCCGTGCACAGCTAGTCACATGACATGTTCCCGCCGAAAACCAGGTAACAGAAAGTCACCTGACATGTCTAGCCTACTTTAGTCATACTACTAGTCATACTTAACCATACTAGCAAAGGCTTAGCGTTCCTAATGAAACGCTGGGCATTACTAGCAATACTTAACTCGGTAAAATGCAAGCTTTTATGAGTCTTCTATTGGTTGCAGGCTTGCTCTTCTATAGTGTAAGTTGCGCGCTTTTGTTAACAGTGAAGCTTTTTAAACTGGCCGCAATAACTTGGGTGTATGCTGTGTGAAAAAAAAACTATAACATTATAAACAGGTTTATGCCACGAAAATCAGGCAAGTCTCACTACTCACATCTGATCTGCTAAAATGAAGACGGCAACAGGTGGGCGGCAAACAGCATTAAGGTTTTCTAGAGAGACGTAATTAGTCTTTGAGCAAAGCTCTGTTTAACCGTCAAGATGAAACCAATGATCAAACGCGTAGCCTTTCGTTTCAGCTACGCCGAAGCGTCTGTACAGTGTGGTTCCGCAGTACGGAAAATGAGAGAATATTAAGGAAAGTGAAAGGCGACCACGGCTGTCAGAAGAACCCGAAGCGATAGAAGCCCTTCGTGCACTACGACGAGCCCGTAGATCTGCGGGCGGCACAAACGCGGGGTTTTAGCGTGAGTTTGCACCTCTGATGTTTTGACATCCGTGTCATATATGTTACTCTCTGTGGTTTAACTTGACCTCTCTGAGCTGAGAAGCAGCCTTGCAAAAAACCTACTATTATGTAGCGAATGGCTAGTAACAATCGAGGAGCGCCCAGATTAGGCTTAAAAATCATCCAGCTTTACTGTATGAGACCTTGCGTGACTTCGTAGAAACCACGTAACTTTTTTTCGAAAATTTTTGTTTGATGGGAAGGAGATGTTGCCATGCAAAAAAGGCACCGGTTACCCAATTGCTCTTGAATGGATGGAGATTCTTCTTACAATTCAAGAAGAGAACACACACAGATGAAAGGCGTTGAAAAACAAAAACACACATGCGCCAAAGACCGCCATAACGTTAGATGCACAAAATTCAATTGATGTGTACTCTTCAATATAGTCACGACTCATTGCAGATATGCACTATCCTCGCATATGGGCAGAGTAAAAGTCAACGCATCATAATTACAAGAACATATGCTTAAAAGTACGACATTGATATTTCGGCACTCTTGCTCTGATCCGATTGGCAGTTTTGAATTAGACAGCACCTGTGCCATTTTTTTTGTTCTGGAATTTTCACTGTCTACGTAATGGCCCATTTTTTTTTCACCAACCCCTTGTGTTCTATTGTTTTTTCCCTATCGTCTGAGACCTTTCATCTTACGTGAACAATCCTTATGACGCTACCACCACAATAACCATATGAATAGAAAAAATATTTATTTTTTGTTATCGTGCCTGTTATGCTTTTGCTGTGATGCATGTCGAAACTTTTCCTCAGGCAGTCTCACTGGATAAACTAAAGTGCCCCCAAAATATTCTCGACAGTGATATTACGTGCACCCTTTATAAAGCGCGTACATTTTGCTTCCGACATCTGTAAATTATGGTCTTCGCGTCGTGATGCATGCATTGAAGCAATGCGTGAGGTCCTTTCTTATATGCGTCAAGACATCGTTACACGCCCCATTGAGTTAAGATCGAGTAAAGCAGCCATAATTTTGCACGCATGAAAAGAAAACCGTTTAGTCAAAATCTTAACGAGACCGTGAAGCCGGAAAGTGAGAACATGAAAGACAAGATTACCATTGCTTTTTTTTGTTTCGGAATACGTTTTTTTCCCTTAGGAAAGCTCATTTCGTTGCGTTTTTTGTAGGTTTTTATGCGTTTTCTTTTGCCCAGCTTAGAACTTTTGGAAAGCGTCTGCTTTGTAGTAGTGAGATTCACGCATCAGGCAGCATAATAATTATTCAGTTCTATCATTCACAAGTCCGTTTCCAAAACTGGTCTACAACAATAACAAAAACAAAAACAATTCAAAGCCCCAGATGAATGTTAAACACGTGGCACGCATAAGTAATATTTCTCGTTTTCTTGCAAAACCGACAAGCGTGAAATATTTCAAAGGAAAAATAAAACACGGTTGATTCCTCCATCGCAGGAATCGGTATACCCCACGACAGGAAAACGTGTCCTTACAAAGTATACATACAGTTAAGTAAGAAAGCTTTAACAAAGGTGTAAGAAAGTTGAACAATGTCTATAGGTGGTCAACAGCTAAAGAACCGTTTTTCGTAAATGCATCCACGTTGGCGTTCAGTGATAGCTCTACATTCCGATGACTGACGTCCATGATTGATGATTGATTAATGATTAAACATACCCCTGTGGTCATTGACGCATGTGGCAGCTTTAGAAGATAACGGTGAAAGCGGTACCTGAGGAAGTGGTGTGACAGCCAGAAGAGAATGACTGGTTGTACGCCACACCTAGGCTAAGGTTGCCTACTCGCGGCACGTTGAAGTTACGGAACACCACTGCCCGATTAGAAGGAAACGCAGCGCGCTGTTGGCCGGACACGAATTTTCGCATGGCGAGCATAAGCGGGGAACGCCAAAGGAACGCGGAGTTACATCCAGGTGAAGCAGTCGCATTGCTTTATGCATTGCAGGATTATTTTAGACATGAATGGATGCTATGAGCCACGCTGACGCTTTTGATGAGGTCACCACCTGGCACTGTGTTAGGGCGTTGAAAAAATTGCACTTCTCCTATATTGGAAGTGCACCGAATAGGACGGATGCGTAGAAACTGCGCATTTAAGGAACTGATCATGAATTTCATGATAATGATGCAGTATTGCTACTACTACTACTACTACTACTACTACTCCTACTACTACTACTAATAATATTACTACTAATACAACTATACTACTGCTAATACTACTACTAATACTGGTAGTATAGTGGAGGAGGAGTAGTTGTAGTAGTAGTTGTAGTAGTAGTTGTAGTAGTAGTTTCTGTAGCAGAAGCAGGAGTAATAGTAGAACTTATAGTAAGGTTACATAAAAATGGGACGTGAAAGGTGCTTTTAAGCCTTTTATTACCGGTGACAACCATTTGAAAAATGAATTCTGTCATGAATAATTCAGAGAACGACTTCATAACCTCACGAGGTCCTTGCTTGATTGCTGCGATATTTTAGGAACGTCATACAGTTGGGAGGGTCAACCACTACCGTCGGTTGTTCCTTGTATACGTCATTCATATATATAACAGGTTTTCTTATAATTGCGGTTTTCTTTTATAATAGTAAAAAAAAACATTCCATAGTTATATCAGCTCCTGTAATTCTAGGAGCCCACCACAATTATTGCTGTCGAGATGAGGAATGAAGTGTTATTTATCCTGACAGCTATCAGAAAAAAAAATATGGAATTGGAGACTGTTGCATAAAAGGAAATCACTTTTTTTTATAGACCTAGAAACTAGCATTGCCAACAAGGCCAGCCGAAAAAGTTCACCAGAGTAATATTTCAGACGGACTTATCACTTCAACTTTCAATTACGCTCAACATAATATAAGCTTATAGTAGTCGCTAGTCATATCATTTTTTTTAAGTATTTCTGAAGTCGAACTGTGATTTTCTTAATCAGTGTATCTTGTACGGTTTCTGTGTGTTCCTCGACACAGTTGGAGTTGCATTTTTCTGAACGTGAAATTGAAACATTATGAAATACTGGCAGTTTCAGGTGCTTCTAACTTATAATACACGATAAATAGCTAGTATCGGGTGGTGTCACTAACCACTGCATTTTACTTGGTGCATTCGTTTATGTGCCCGAATGTATGTACTCAAATGTACGAGAGAAATGCGGTATTTAGTGCCTCAGACATATTAAGGTTTTCACAGCAGTCATTTTTGAATACATTGCAGCATCGGTGATATGTAAATGAGCATATTTCTTCAAGGACACTTCATTTAAAATTTTCTTTATTTTTCGACTAAGTGGTAAATAAGAAAACACATCACCTGCATTTCACTTGAGCCTTTGTGCCTACACAGAAAAGCGAATTGGTTAAAGAAGTTTGTATTTCCTATTTAATTCCTTTCTAACAAAGCTGCGAATACTGAAGTGCCCAAGTTGCGGAATCCACATAAATTGTTTTGCTTTATTCTTTTCATCCTCGCTTCGAATCAACTTCAAGCTCAAACGTCGCAGTCACCCGAAAAAGGTAAACTTCACGGAAGCAATCCGAGTTTAAAACGTTGTTGACAGGAACGAGCAGTGTCACGCATTCGTCTCGAGCCGAATGGTTCGAGCACTGATGCTCTGCCTGGCTGAGATCGATACCCGGCTGTCGGGTACGCCGAACGCCTTCCGACTTTTATTGAGTGGCGTGGGTATTCAGGGTAACGGATGAAATGCTATCGCATACGTCTTGCCCAGAAAAGTCTCCGTTGCCCCAGGGCGAAAAGTTTCTCCTTTATTCCCCGCATCGAGAGGCGTTCGTTGGTTGTTGCGATAGCTCGTATTTCTGTGAAGCTTACTGGCAGATAACGGCGCCAGCCTCCTGTATACTCACGTGCTCCACGCAGTGCATTGGATTACGAGCCCGTTTTTACGCCCCACGCTTAATCACTGCGGCGAGGCAACCTAAATGGTGTGCGGGCATATTAGGTCAGCGTTTACTTGCTCTTTTGTTTGCGTTGGTAGCAAGGGTGGCTTTGAATGGCAAACACGCGTACGACTGAGGCTGCAATCTATTGGCGAGTTATGCTCGGCGAATGAACAAAGTTCCAGAAACATTAAAAGTTGGACTACTTGGTTCCAATGAATGTTCTTCGACATATATCTACTAGTGCTTTAAAGGTTGAAGTAATCAAGTGTAGGGCATGACAGAATGATTCGTGAGGTCCATCACTCTGTCCTGCTCCCCACTTTTTTCCATTAAAAGTTTTGCGCTACATTCTTGATCAGTTCCTGGTTAAATGGTGCCTATACCCAAGAAATAGAAATGAAAGCAGGCCGCTTTATTGAATATATATCTAGAATTTTAAGCAGTACCTGATTAAGAGTGGAGTAATCAGTGCATCACAGAAAACGTGACTCAATAAAGAGTTTTAGAGACAGCATATCGGGCATGAAAAGCCCCAGTGTTCATATTTCCACTCGTATCGGCTTTCTAGTATTACGAACAGGAAGGTGAGTGTCATTACATGTAGAGAATATACGCCAGAAGCCGCTTTAGCTCTTCCTGGCCTGGGGATACTGAAACAAAGAAACAAAAGAAACTAAAAGAACAATGTTACACATGTAAGTATATATATATATATATATATATATATGATTATATAATATATATATATATATATAATATATATATATCTATATATAGATATATATATATAGATATATATATATATATCTATATCTATATATATATATCTATATATATATATATATATATATATATATCATATATATATATATAAAACAAAGCACACGCGCACATGCCTGCACGCAGGAGTGCCCTAAACCCGTTCAACGAGGCCGGTTCATCGCAGGTACTTCAAGCAACATCGTATTCAGTCTCTGATCAGACGCTCAAATGTTCCGGCATCCAAGAAGATTGGTCGGAAAGCGTGCAGCTGTTCATCGAAGCGTGTTAGTCATGTTGAAACGGAGTGTTTCTGGAACTCTTCTTGCGAAGACAATGACAGAGTATTCGTGCAATGGTTTCCTCGCTACGACAGTGATATAGTACTGTCTGCCCTTCCGTTTACGCAAGCAAAGCATCTGCACGACATTTCAAGCCTCAGGCGACATAGAATGGCCGTTTCGAATTGTGATAGCCTATATAGAACTTCATGTGGTGGGTCCAGGCAGCGAATGTGGGTATACTATATACAAAATGCGCTTGACGTCGCACATGACGTCGCACATTGAATGTGCTATGTCAGGTGGGAGTGAGCAAACGAAACGTTGCTGCCGCGTATATTCGTGATAGTGAAATGGCTTTGTACACGTTGTTTTTATGGGCATTGACGGCAATGTGTGTTTTCGCATTTGAATAACCACTCACAATCCTCGACCTCATGAGGCACCACTTGTACTAGAAAATTCTACGAAAGCCAGTTCCACTCTGCAGTTGTTTCTTAATGTTTTTCAGGCATTGTTAAGACATTTAGCCATAATGCCCATAAACAATTTTTTACGCACTAGTTGAGAAGGTGTGGTGAAGATTCTGATTTATTTATTTAATTATTTATTTAGCTAATTATTTATTTATATATTTATTTATTTATATTACTGCAAATGGTCTATAGGAGCCCTGAGTAGAAAGCGGGCTCATTGGGGTGCATAAAAAATTTAATAGGTGAGACATAAATAAAACTGCAGGGAGATGAGACGATGTGCGACAATGACAGAACCCTAGTTACATATACATAGATTTGAATTTGTGCACCCCCCCCCCTCCGCACATACAATGACACTCGAGGAGAAGAAGAAAGAAGTCTGATCAACTTTATTATTTATGAAAGAAAACATTGGTTGAAGTAGAAACGCCTTAGGGTTTCCATTTGGGCGTGGCACTTCTTCATGGATTGCTGCCTACAAGGAAAAAAACGTGATTTATGTAAATCATTATACATGAAGATTGCGAAATGTTTATTTTTATTATTCTTTTCATAACTAAGAACAAATTTTAGGGCAGAAGCATATAATATTGTGAACTTTCTTAATGTATTCTTCTTGGCCGCTTGGAAGTAGGAAATGAGATTTATGCAGTCATTCGTATACGGTTACAAACAGCAAACTCCTTGCACGATCGGTGCCGTTTTTATTAGGTGTTCTTGCGGACATAAATCTACCCTCGTGGCAGCCTTGGCGCCTCATTTATCCAGATGGATGACCGCAGCCCTGTGCACTCTGTCCTTTTGGCGAAGCACAGTGGATAGATGCTGAGGCAGAATCTCCAAAGACAAGGCGCCATACCGTGCAGTCCTTGATTTGCATTTTTTTGCGTGAGCAAAACGATTACCAGTGCTATTTTGAAGGCCCGAGATATCGGTTCTGAAACCAATGCGGATTTTATATGTGCTTTAAGGTTTCTCTCGTTTATTCACGGTACCAGCAACGTCGCAGGTGCGACAATTTAAGCGAAGCTTTTGCAATACGATACATGTGGGGAAATGTTCTGGCCTTTCAGTCTGCACCTGCTTCACTTGCTCTGTCGGCAAACGTTGTGACAGCTACTTTCATTCAGAGCCCACTCGCAAGTAGACTTGCTATTGTAGTAGGCTCACTATTGTAGTAGAAAAAGGACGAGTGTCCCTTGCCGCGTTTGTGTAAAACAGGTAACGCCACCTTACTTATGGTACGCGATATATATGCTCAATAAGATGGAAGAAGCAGGTTACATAATTGGGAAGAAGCATATTGCGTGGTTTAGCGGAGAAACGAAAAGACAGTGCGCTTAACTGTCTTTGCCGATGAGGCCCGTGTGCTCAGATTTGGGTGCAGGGTAAGGAACCCCAGGTGGTCGAAATTTCCGGAGCCCACCACTACGGCGTCTCTCATAATTATAGTGTGGTTTTGGGACGTTAAACCCCACATATAAATCAATCAATGTATTGAAATAGCGGAAAAAGAACACAGGCCCCTGTGACTGGCACTTCTAGATATCGAGGGAGCTTACGAAAGTGTAATTCAAGAGGACTTGTGGAGAATATTGAACACACTAGATGTGAAAGATGGAATAAATAATCTTCTAAAAGATATGTATAAAAGTAACAAGGTAGTTATCAAATAGGAAGAACAGGTATCTGAAACTATAGGGATACAACGCGGGCTTGAGCAGAAGTGTCCCTTGTCACCTTTGTTATTTATGCTGTCTGTCCAGGGACTAGAAGCCAAATTAGAAGGGAGTCGACTCGGATTCTGCCTCTCTTATGCCAAGCAAGGAAAGCACTTTGAACAGTCATTACCAGCGTTGATGTATGCAGATGATATAGAATTAATAGCCGATAACAAGGAAGATCTGCAGGTATTGATAGACATCTGTGGTAATAAAGGAGATAGGTTAAATTTGAAGTTCAGCAGGGAAAAACTGGAAATCATGATTTTCAATGATAACAAGGCAGTCAGCATAAGATACAGGAAGTCACGCTAGAAATAGTGGATAAATGCAAATATTTGGGCGTCTGGATAAATAACGGGGCTGAGTATTTAAGGCAGCAAGAAAGATACATAATGACTAAGGGCACCAGAAATGCAGCTGTAATGAAATGTAGGGCACTGTGGAACTACAATTGGTATGACGTAGTGAGAGGGATTTGGAAAGGTGTCATGGTCTCGGGTTTGACGTTCAGTAGTGGGGTCTTGTGCAAGAAATCAGAAGTTCAAGCAAGATTGGAAATTAAACAACGTGGTACAGGTAGACTTGCTTTGGGAGCACACGGGAATACCCAAAACCAGGGGGTACAGGGTGACAGGAAATGGACATCGTTTGAGTGCAGGGAAGCTAGCAGCAAGATGAAATTTGAGGAGTGATTGAGAAAAATGAGAGGAGCGTTGGGCTAGGAAAGTTTTCAGCTACTTGTGCATGAAGAATGTTGATAGTAAATGGAGGAAGCAAACTCGAAAACTGTCAAGCAAGTATTTAGACAAGAGCAGAATTTCAAGCTAAAAGGAAACATCGGTTAAGAAGAAGGTGAAGGAAACGGAGAGGGACATGTGGAAGATGGGAATTCTTACGAAATCATCACTGGAGACCTACTGAAATTTTATGCAGGAAATTACAAGGGAAAAGGTCTACGATAATTTTCGGGGTAGTTCTCTGCTCTTCGAGGCTAGAACGGGAGTATTGTGAACCAAGACGTACCAAGCAAAACACGAAGGCACAGACACGGTATGTAGTGCGTGTGGAGAGGAGGAGGAAACGGCTGAACATTTGATAATGTTCTCTAAAGGGCTCCGCCCTATACTCGAAGATAATGGCGCCGACTTTTTTAAAGCATTGTGGTTTAGGGACAGTGAAGGCAAAATAGACCTTAAACGGGTAGAGATAACCAGGAGGAGGCTAAGTGATTGGTGGCTACAATCGAGGCGCGAGTGAAATTCAATCTTTAAACACACAGTGATACTACTTAACTCTATGGCTAGGTGGCGTGAGCCTTTACCCAATCTAAAGGGCACAGCCGGATACATCCATTCATCCATCCATCCGCGGCAATTAAACCGCTTGAAGCAGCAGCTCGACATTGGGCTTCCACAGGCTTGTTCCACAGAGTGCAGTTGATTTTTCGGCGTCAAAATTGGAAATGCCAATTTGCCGGGGGGGTGGGAGGGCAGGATTTACTTTATCATACCATTATTGCATTTGCATATTGTATTGAAAGTTTTTTTGTTGCCGCACTGAAATAGAAACAGTTGCATAGAAGATTAGTGATTGTTTCTCCATTGCTGCAGTTGGTACATGTAAGGCTGATACCAATTCCAGTCCGTTAGGCATTTGAGAACGCCGCCAACGGCATGGAAGCGTCCCACCAACTTAAGATGTACCTGACGTAAGACAAGCTGGATATCCTAATATAAGTTGCGGCTTGATGCTTTTTTATTTACCCTCTTCTCCAGCGCTGGGCACCAGTCTGGCCCAAGAATTGGCTATATTATAGTCTTCTTTCATTTATACCAAAGCCCCCTTTTCCTTCGTCTGCTGGTCCGTGCGCTACTTCAATCTTGGGGCTCCTCCACATAAACACATGTGCTTACAGCATCCTGCCTGGTGCCTTACTTCTACGGCACCTGCAAACGCGCAAACACAGCATTTCATTAAATTCGAAGCATTTTTCGGAGTACTGCGAGTACTTTTGGTATCTATCTATCTATCTATCTATCTATCTATCTATCTATCTATCTATCTATCTATCTATCTATCTATCTATCTATCTATCTATCTATCTATCTATCTATCTATCTATCTATCTATCTATCTATCTATCTATCTATCTATCTATCTATCTATCTATCTATCTATCTATCTATCTATCTATCTATCTATCTATCTATCTATCTATCTATCTATCTATCTATCTATCTGTCTGTCTTCTGTCTGTCTGTCTGTCTGTCTGTCTGTCTGTCTGTCTGTCTGTCTGTCTGTCTGTCTGTCTATCTATCTATCTATCTATCTATCTATCTATCTATCTATCTATCTATCTATCTATCTATCTATCTATCTATCTATCTATCTATCTATCTATCTATCTATCTATCTATCTATCTATCTATCTATCTATCTATCTATCTATCTATCTATCTATCTATCTATCTATCTATCTATCTATCTATGTCTGCTTCTGGGTACTATCATGATCACCCTTTTATCTTGGAGTACACCAGAATTAGGGGAGGGTAAATTGGTTTGTCAAATACGACTCACTGGTCTTGACATTAATAATGTCACAAGTTCGTCGCGTACGTCGTCAAAAAGTTTCCACAAAGTAGTGGCACATACCCGGGGCAGGTACGTGCCACCAGTATGCAGATATGTGCCGCATTTGATAGACGTTTTATATCTAACCAAGAACGGTGAGAAGACACATGGGTAACTTTAACGTTTGAGCGTTTAGAAAAAGCTGACATAGGCAGCGTTGAGCGGATGAATGTAGTTAATAAGCGTCAGCGTCCCGGCAGGAATCAAACCTAAGCATTCTACCACAGAGCCACACCAGGACTTCCACATACCTTTCAAATAGACCCTTATGTTCGTGTAATGTCAATTGTTGTTGCAGTACTGGCTATCAGATTATATAAACATTACATATGTACTCCTATAATACAGCCGTCATGCGTGGTTAACGTAAATTGTAGTTGGGCGCCATTCGCTGAAGTAGATATCTGTAGCAGTGTTGAGGGCTACATCCTCGCGCACACCAGCGCAAACACCAGCGATTCATATCAGCTTACCGCTTCTGGTGTTGCTAATATCCATGCTAAGGTAATCATCGTTCCGCAACTGCAAACAACTGCTCATATAAAACATACGCGGCTCTTTACCGTATGAGAGTGCGTGGTTTGTACATGCATTTACATGCATTCTTACATACATTTTACATGCATGCATTTTTAGCATGCATGTATTTACATGTATTCTGTTTTTTGTTTTTTGTCCCACGAATCTTGCTGCTGATTCGTACACCCCAGCAATGTTTACTAACACGATTAAAGTATACGTGCACTCGCGCGATGGTTTTAAGTACCGCAAGTACAGATATCATGCGGTGGTGTGCATTCCAAACATACTTCGGATACACCAGGCTTTAATGATGAACTAGGTGATGATGGTTTTGTACAGGTGAGGAAGAAGCATGTTTTAAATGCCCACTATATATATATATATATATATAATATATATACTATATATATTATATATATATATATATAAGTAGCTCTAGATATTCTATATATATATATGATATATAGAATTATATCTATTATCTAGATATATATATATATATATATATATATCATATCTATATATCTCATCTCTATATATATCTATATCGATATATATCGACAAGATCCTGTTCGTGCCTATAAAGTGCTTATTGCCGCTCGCCGCCAAGTCTGCAGTGAAAGTGCACGACTCTCATTAGGCAAAAGCGGCAGCGTAACGAGCGACAGTACAAGTTTAGTGAAGTCCCCCTTCAGTGGCCTGTACAGCGGCTTTACTCACAAAGCTTACAATCTCAGCATTCCACAGAATCGGCTTGCACGTGATATAATGCCAAGAGCAACCTCCAGTACACTTCACCTCACGCTACGCACTTTCGCAGGCCCATTAACGAACCTCAAATGGTCCGCTAACTATCAAAACCATCCAAGTTTTCGCCCCGACTCCGCTTAACGACGCAGCGCTTTCGTGTTCACTGGAAATAATTGTTAATAGCTCACCGTTTGCAGCAGGCCATCTGATTAGTTCGCTTAGTTCGCTTAACGCGACAATTACATGCGTGTGTACAGCCCCCGCTGGAATGTTTCAACGTGAACAGAAACCTATTGCGTAAAAGTCGGTAAACCACGGGTAATACACCAATTGGATTCCTGGTAGTTCGCACAGTGTTAATTATTAATAAGGGCCCGCATGCAGGAACGATGGCAACATATTGCATGAAATTATTTATTCATACAACCAAGGAAGCATTCAAGTGAGCCCAAAAACGAATATGATGATCAAATGTTGCTAAATCACAAAAAAGGGTTTAAAAGTCAAAGCCATAGTTGGCAGTGCATTATGCAAGAATGTGTATTCTAAGCGTAGCTTCTAATAGGAGAGCCTAGCCAGGGAAAAAGAAATTACAGAAGATTAAAAATGGATAGGAGAGCATTTAATATGCACTCGCAAATAATACCACAAAATATGCCACTGTAATTGAAGCGAGAAATATGCAACTAATGCGTGCTGCTAATGCTAACACATGGGACAAAAACATTGAGAATAACAGCAACTGGAGAAAACGTTGAGGACCATGCAGCAAATGGTAGAACGTAAAGAGATCAGAGGATGGCAGAGTGGGTCAGGAAACAAAAAGGTGTTGCAGATATTCTGGTTGACATCAAGCGGAAAAAATTGAGCAAGGCTGGCTGCCGTAATGCGTGGAAAAGCAACTGGTGGAAACTATGAGCAATAAAGTGGTTACCAAGGGATAGGAGAATGAATTAGGAAAGGCAGAAAATTAGATGGGGAGACAAAATTAAGTTCGCGAGGATAAATTGAAAGCGGCTATCGCCGGGCAGTATGAATTAGACACCCGTGGGAGGAAGGGCTTCTTTTGCAGTGGAATGAACCAGGCTGGGAAGGATGACCATGACGATGATGATCATTATCATTATTACTTTTATGAGCGTAAGTCGTAAAAATGTCACCATAGTGTGACAATTGTTTGCAAGCGAAAATTTTTATTAATGTTGATAATAATGAGAACGAACAGACAAAGCAGATGAAGGGATGACCGCCACTATAGCTCAGTTGGGAGCATTGAAGTTGAAGTTTGAAGTTGAAGTTTATTTGCAGGAAAAAAAAATACAAAAACTTCCCTGCGGGAGGCAAAGACTAAAGGCTAAATAGCCTGACGAGGTCTTGACCTCCTGATACAGTCTGCATCAGTGCCATATTACACATATTCACACATCAGTAACATACATATACAAATAAGTGACATTATACATATCTTATTTAGTTACACAGCTTATTTCTACATGATATACATTCAGAATATGTTTTACATAAACAGGAAACAATTTTGGTATCAAACGATTCTGTTTAAGTATCATTGTTCATAGTAAGAAAAAAATCAACTCAGTATACAAGTATTCCTAAATATAAAAGCCTATGGATCTACTATGTCTTTAGTCAAAAGAAGAAAGGATTTATGATGACATTTAAATTGTTTGGTTTTCAGAGTAAAGTCTATATTCGATTCGTGAAGGTTTAGCAATTGTATGATCTTATAATCAATAGCCTGCTTGCCATAGTTCGTGCGTGTTTTCTTAGTTTTGCGGGTAGAATTTCTGAAGCCATATGTTGTTGATACAGTGCGTGGAAAGGAATCCTGTAGTTTATGTTTGTGGATGTGTTGCATCAGTTTAAGATTATATACTTTCCTAGCAGATAGAATTCCATGTTTAAGAAAAAGCGGCTGAGTGTCTAAGTCCTTGGGGTGACCTTTATATTTTTCTATTACACGGAGCGCGCGCTTTTGCAAGATTAATATTCGATCGTAATTGGTCTTAGTTGTTGTTCCCCATACAAGCATTCCGTATAGAAGTTTGGAGTAAAACATGCTATAATATAATGATTTACATAACCATGAAGGGAGGAGGAAAGCAATTTTACTCAAGCACCCTACAGAACGAGCTAGATCTACCAAGAGACTATTTACGTGCGGTGTCCATGTTAAGTGCTCATGAAACCAGACTCCAAGGAATTTTTGTGTGCTGACTTGTTCGAGTCGCTGATTGTCAAACAAGATTACTATATTATCACTGATGTGCTTGTTAATGGGCCTGAACATAATAAATTTTGTTTTTTGTGTGTTTAATTTTAGTTTGTTTTTTGTTAGCCAGCCTGAAAGTTTCGAGAGATATACATTTGTCGAAGCTTCTACTTCCTGAATGGTGGAGCCTGTGAAAAATATACTTGTGTCGTCAGCGAACATTTTAATTTCGGGTGTATACTGAACCTCTGTAATATCATTTATATATAAAAGGAAAAGCACGGGGCCTAAAATGGACCCCTGCGGAACTCCTTTCTTTACGCTTAAATAGTCTGACTTTTTACTGTCTATGCTAACAAATTGTTGTCTGGATGATAAATAGCTTTTAAATAAGGCAGAGACTATTCCACGAATTCCATAGCGGCTTAATTTCAACAGTAAGATATTATGGTCAACAGAATCGAACGCTTTACGCAAGTCAAGGAAGACACCTAACGTGAACATTTTATTTTCAATATTTTCTATTATGCGGCTTTTTACATCAATTAGTGCCTCTTCCGTGGTTTTATTTTTGCGAAAACCATATTGATGCGGTGATAAGATATTGTACTTCTCAAGATATTTCATAAGGCGCGTATTTATACATTTTTCATAAATTTTTGAGAATACAGGTAATACGGATATCGGACGATAGTTTGTTAATTCAGTAGTGTTGCCACCTTTATGAATGGGTGTAACTTTGGCCACCTTAAGTTTTGTTGGAAAGATTCCAATAAGAAAGGAATAATTTACCAGATATGCTAATACGGGGCTAAGTATAGATGCGACAGCCTTAACTGGAGCCACCCTTACGTCATCATAACCACTCGCAACGTTTGTCTTTAGTTCTTTTATATATCGGTAGACTTCCTCGGGTAATACTTCGTGTAGTACGAGAGAGTTCATGCAACTACTTGTTTCATCTTCATATTGTGTTGAGTCTTCATCACAAACAGCCACATTTACAAAGTATTGGTTAATTGCGTTCGCCAGTTCCTTACCCTCCAGAATGATATTGTTGACTTTTACTTGTTTAGGTGCATTTGACGTTGCTGTTCTCCCAGTTAAGGAAATAACTTGTTTCCATATTTTTGCCGGTTCTGATCTTATACGTGAGAAGGTGGCGCGGGTTCGAAAATGACACCACATTGTATGCCTTATTCTAAGGTCGCTGGTTAGGTCCTTGTCAGCGGCCTGTTATCTTTTCGTCCACTTTTCTTTCTTCTGTTTACATTACAATCACCACTAACCACATCCCATACACTTGCCTAGGCACTGTTGTCAGATAGTTCACTATAATATTGTGTCTGACAAAGACAACAAGCCCTTAGAAGTACATCTAAGGACTTCTTTTCTTCATTTTTAGAGAATTGTCACAGTCACTTAGTTATTAATCTTCTTGATCTCTCTATGCCAAATATTTGCCAACCAATCCTGTGTTTGTATACTCTTCAGGAAGAGACATATTTGCAAGATGTTTCAGCGCGTGAACAAAGGAACATCTTCCAAGTATCACTACGCACCAACTAGGCCAAGCTTCCACTCTTGTAAGTTCCGGAAGAGGTTTATAAGAAAGACCATAACAGCTGTCAAAGGTTTGCAGTGTCTAGAGTACAAGAAACGCTCTTTCCACGTAGATGGCACTTAATGAGTTTTGAGTAACTTTTCCTTTCTCCCACATGCCCCCCCCCCCCCACATTGTACTTACAAATGTTCGCCCACTGAACCCCGCGACAAAAATTGCAATTTCTCAACGCAAGACACCACTTTTCTAAAGTAAAACCAATGAAAAAGCCCAGCATGTTTCACTTGATGAATGCAACATGGATTTTTATCTTTCCTCACAGTGCTCGAACGCAAACCGTTAGTTTCTCGGCGCTGTGCGGCAGCTGCTCAGGGGTGTATACCGCAGAGCAACCGATTTCGGATCCTGTGTATGGCAATAAAAACACCAGCGGACCCGTCTAAGCTGGCGTTCACCCAATGGCCGCCATCTGGCGCTCTAGGACGCGGGGCTGCTTCAATGAATGTGCTTTCTTGTTTCTTTGGGCGAAGTCGACAGGCTTCACTAATCGATATTACGCTTGCCAAAAGCGGCCAACGTCCATCTAAGCGAAGTAAAGGCTTCGCAACTGTTCGCTGATATGATGACATTGCAAACAAAGATATAAAAGAAAAGTGAGGAGGGTGGCGGAGGAGCACTGAATGCTCAAGGTATTCATCTTGATATGGCCTCGTAACTAAAGAAAGACTATAGGGTAAAATTAACAGGTCAAAAGTTATTGTGGGTCTGTGAAAGTGGCAGCGTCGGATGTTAAATTGTGTTGCCAGTGAAGCTGAACAGAGCCCACACGCAACGTCCTTGACTTAGTAATGTGAAGTGGGATAATCAAGGTTTACAGTGGAAGTGCCTCCGACGGGCTGGCCGACGTTTCGATAGGAGGACCTATCTTTTTCAAAGGCGCCATGTCATCCTTGGCGTGTTAGTTTTAAAGGGGTTAGTGGTGACGATAGTGGTGACAGAGACACGCGCCACCACAAGGAGTGAACGTCACCACTGACGCCTTTAAAACTAACACGCCAAGGATGACACGGTGCCCTTGAAAAAGATAGGTGCTCCTACCGAAATGTCGGCCAGCCAGTCTGAGGCACTTCCAATGTTAACCCTGATTATCCCAATAGGTTGTTTCCATCTGTCGGCTCTCATCTAGATTTTGGATGAATAATGTGAAGTTGCTTAAAACAAGAATGAATAGCCCATTGCTCTCCATAAACTGCAGCTAAAAGTAAAAAAAAGTTAATAAGGCGAACTTACAAAAATTTTCTTAAGGAGATCAAGGAGCGTAATTTAGTTTTGAAGACGTTTTTTTTTAACAATTGTAAATGATTTTCTTGTGGGGTCATTCGTGCATTACATTGCCTTGACATTGCCCGTTGCTCTTGCTGGTGCAATTTATAAGGAAAATGACACCTCTATCGTGGTCAACATCATCACGTTAAAAGCTAAAACCTGAGTTTCCAAAATAGTTGCCCTAGCGGCAGCACGCTCTGGGAAGAGAGAAAGAGAAATAATACAAGTAAGGAGATTAACTTGACATGTTACATCCTGTGTGCTACCCCACATGTTGCGAGAGGGAAAAAAGGAAGTAAAATGGAGAAAAAGAGAGCGAGAGAAGAAGATACATATTGCCCCGCCGCGGTGGTCTAGTGGCTAAGGTACTCGGCTGCTGACCCGCAGGGCGCGGGTTCGAATCCCGGCTGCGGCGGCTGCATTTCCGATGGAGGCGGAAATGTTGTAGGCCCGTGTGCTGAGATTTGGGTGCACGTTAAAGAACCCCAGGTGGTCTAAATTTCCGGAGCCCTCCACTACGGCGTCTCTCATAATCATATAGTGGTTTTGGGACGTTAAACCCCACATATCAATCAATCAATCAAGATACACATTGCACACTACACACACAGTGCAGGCTTTCACAAGTGGTGGCTCAGTAATGATGCCCTCAAGAACTGTAGAAGTGCTTGTGTGGCTGTCTGGGCTGATGTAGTTGAAAATCACGTACCCGAGATTTTCTCCCAAGTAAATGGACGAACATCCAGTGGCCTAAAAGTACACTGGACAGTTTGGCGATCTTGTTCAAAGTAGGGATAGTGGCACAAGACGTGGTGACGAGTTTCTACACAGTTGCAGTTGTCACACTTAGACGAGTCTGCTTTACCAACACGATGACTGAATGAATCGGTAGCTCTGGCTACACCGTCACAAAACCGACACAGCATTGTAGCGTCACGTCACGAAGTTTTTGATGGCAGGTGTAGCTGGAGTGATGAATCGTGGTTCTGTGGGCGACGAGTGGAGTTCATTGGAAAATTCTAATACGTAAGCGTGGCGTTATATGCGCTGTGGCGAAGTTCTCGCGCAGTGTCACGCCTTGAGAAGGGTTATGAGCAGTGTGGGTTCTTCGTCATGGGTACGTCAGGCAGCGTTGTCAGCGAGGTGGTTACCACTGATCCCACAGTGACCCGGCAGCCATTGAAAGACTGTCATGTCCTTGGTTAGTCGCGCGATGATTGATTTCATTGGTTTTGAGACGCCAACTGGTGGTAGTTTCCGTGTTGCAGACTTCGCACACTTTGAAGGGCCGCCTTGAAGTCGCAGAATATAGCCTACGTACCAGGAGATTGTTTCATAACAAACTTCATTGTTTCCAGTAGAAAACGTTACACAGTGCGCGAGGTCAACGTTGCGCTCATATTACGTTTATGGCGGTAGCGAGAGTGGGCACCGGATTTACGGAAGACATTAAGCTCTGAAAACTTCCTTTTTATAGCACACGACAGATTTTCGAAGGATATGCGTCAAAGGTCATGACCCAAACGTTTGCACTTGCCCGAAACAAAACCTCGTTGCTGGTTGGAATCAGAGAAAGACTTAAAACGCATGGTTCTTTAGGTATATAACCGAAGGTAACCAAGCATGTATAGTGAGGGTCAAAAGTTTGAGTACCACGAGACAGAATAAAATGCCTAATATTTCTGGTGGTTCGGCAGAAAGCCTTGAAATTACTTTTGCGGCCTTTTCTCAAGCGCACGAGCAATATGTATGCACTGTGCAGTTCCACCGAATGCAGTCATAAATTGCTGAGAATTCTTAAGTTTAACTCCGACGAAGTGGCCTTTAAACTTTTGAGGCCAACTGTACACCGTTATTTTTCCTTTAGTACTATTTGCCACGAGTGAGTTACCACTGGGCCTTTTCATTTCCCACTTTATTGTTAACTTCATGTTGGCACTTTTGCTGGTATTTCTCTTTTATCAGGCTGTTCTTATTAATATTGTTAATATTGTCACCGTCAAGACACTCTACCACGCACCCTATAGTGTATAAGGCTTATAACGTACGTGCAGAGCAGCATATTGGTGACTATTTCCACACGGAAACATCAATGGTAGGGCTTCCATTGTGCAAAACGAGTTCTAAGCGGTCGCTATAGCTGACCGGTGCCCTTTACTGCTTTTCGCATTCAACAGATCGCATACTTCCAAAGAGTTCCGTTTACCCGTTATAATATCTTACCATGTTCTATATAGATTGTTCCTTCCTTCCTCTTTCTAGGTATCCATTATTCCGGCAGTTCATTATAATTGGTAGCATACATATTATAAGTGCTTATATAAAGTGAAGAGCGCAATGCTTTGAAAGTGGTTTTTCGTCATCGCACATACTAGCGCCTTGCCTTGAAATGGACGTCTCGTCAAGTGAATTTTCCGATCGACACTGTTACAGTAGATGCGTAAGCATAAGTATTATGACGTTGAAAAAATAACGAAGAAAACAAACAGGGATAACCACGCCGGCCGTCTGTATTGCAGTATACGTCAGATATATAAGTGCGTTCTATTTTGCTGATCCGAAAAGCTCTGCTACCCAAAAATAATCAACGAGAATTGTCGTGACGTCGACACACAACTCAAACTGTTTGCTCTGTTTACTGAAGCTGCAGCGACCCGTTTGCGCAGGACAATCCCATCTTACGGCGTGAGCGCTAGCAGCCCATTATCTGGTTGTTCGCTAACGTTCTCAAGGTTGATGAGAAAAACCAGCCGGCGACGGTTTTTTTTTTTTTGACGCTTCTTCGCGCCAGCTGAGTATAGCACTGTCTGCATGTTGAAAAAAGTAATTCTATCCTACTGTGGACACCGCAGTGCTGCTTTCTATTGCTTGGCACGGCGCAAGCTTTCAATCATAAAACCTGTGGCTAATGTTAGCCGCTGACTGGGCAGGATGTCACGAATATTGTGGAATGCGTTAAGCAGTCGTGTGTACAAGCGGAAACTTAATGCTTCAAGATTAGCGCTGCCAGCACACACGAAACGTCCGTGAAACCGGGACGCGTAAACATCGACCGCTTACAGCACTCTTTGTTTCAGCTTTTGCGGTTTGTAAAGCACAGGCGGAGAGGGAGAGAGAGAGAGAGATTAAATCGTCTTGCAAACATTGTCGAAATAAATCTCCGCATGCACGTTGAGACATAGTCCATAATGCAAGTATTGCGTTCTAACGCTTGGTAGTCAGGACAAAAAATAATGTGCCAGGCGTTAGTTTTACGGTTTCCCTATCATTAACATGTAGCGCCCGTCGTTATAGTAGCGATAAGAACACATTGTTCTTCTGATTACATTTTTCGACGAAGCTGTCTCTTTCATCCCACATGGTGAAGCGAACAATTAGAGAGGGCTCTGATCTAGATAAGTTGTCCCTATGAATTGAAATATCTTGAATACGCATTAGCTTTTTGAGAAAATTAATGGTGCATTACCGCTAAGTGATAGGTTACGAATGTTCATTACTCTTGGTTGAATTTTCGGTCCTGTTCAAAATGTTAAGAAATAGTTACATAGACTCAATACATGTTAAGAGGTATTTGCTTAATATTGTGCGATCGCTCGGAAATCCCACAATAGAGAGGCATAAATGGAATAAAGAGCTGAACAGACTGAAAAAAAATCATAGAAAGGTGAAGAAACACATAGAAATAAACAGACTCAGAAACAAAGGTCAAGGTAGAAGGAGGAAGAATGAGATGAAAAACTCGTAGAGAGATTGAGCGATAGTTTGAACGAGCGAAAGAAAAGTGAACAAAGAGAATTAAAGATAGGGACAGTGAGACAGAAAAAAGTATGTACATGGCGAGAGAAAGGTAGAAGTAGGAATAAACAGATACAGGGATGAGACACAATAAAAGACAGACGCGAAAAACGATGACATAACAAATAAATAAAATCAAGGAATGTTACGCAGCTTAGCTCTTCCTTCAGGCTTTGACACACTAGTGCGAAGTTTCTTAATTTTCTCTTTTGGTCAAAAAATAGAAAAAAAACAGCATCCTTCGCAACACCGTGTCCTACAAGTTTTCCAGTAGACCGCTGGACGACAGATGCAATTTCGCTTGCAGAGCCCAAGTGTCACTTCAACATGAAATTCTCTTGGTTCATATTGGCGTCGCAAGCGCGCATACTACAAGTGCACTTGTATTATGCGAGCAGTTTCAGTAATATAAGTCATGCGACGCACCGGGTAATATTTACCACATCTGCAGAATGAAAGTTGGATGTTCCTCACCGTGACAACCATTCCTGTGTGCACAGTCGGAACTAGCTCATCCTTGGGTCATTGTCTGGAAACAAGAAAAAAAAAACACCGGTAAAGCTTACCTTTTTATGGGAGAGCGCTGTAGTTCACGCCGGCAATGAAACACGGATCTGTTGGGTAAAAGCTTGGCTTCCTTCTAAGCGTGAGCCTGCTGGACGAGTGAGAACCTGTACTCTTCTTGAACTTATAGCCTGGGCCCTCCGGTTCGTGCGACAAGAGACACTCCGAATAATGTCGAGGACCGTTATTTGTAGTAAGCCAGGGCGGCTCCGGCTGCAGTGATGTCGCAACACTCCTGATGCAATGCATCCGGCCTAGCTTTCACCTGAACATAAGGAAGAGAAACCATATCATTTTATGACCGGTGAACATTCAGTCTATTTCTCCTAGCACTGACACTTTAACAAAACAACCAAAGAGAAGTAGGATGCAGTGCGGCGATTTTACGCTTCGGTTCTCTAATATGCTATTTTCGAGAATTTTTAGTGAGATAGATTAGATTTAACGGTACGCTTTTCATGTTACTACACGCATGAAAATATTGTTCAATACAGATATCGTTTTTTAGATTTGCTCGCTACATTGAGCAATTATTGAGTTGAACTACATAAAACTCGCAGATCGAATGCGCTGCTTGTCCTGTTTTTAAAAAAAAAACCTTGTTTGACGTACCCAAACGCAAAAGTAACTACACAGGCATTATATTTCATCATAACCATTGGTTATTCTTGGACACCTTGTTCCGTTAAAGACAGTTCATTAAACTTTCAAATTATTTTTTAAATGTTTTGTGGTCTTGCCATAAACTTCCACCGTCAGAAAAAGTTCATTCAGAGGTCTAATAACACATGTTAAGTACATTTTTTTTCAATATAGTATGTGTGCCATCCAAGAAAGAGCGAGCATTCCAAATTTTTCTTTTCACAACGTAGAAATTTATTCTTGTGTATTGAATTTCCGCTCGTCCACCAAATGTGCGATAAAACATTAGGCCCGAAGTATGCAACCATAGGAAACTGTGCAGGGATGTCTTAGATTTGTTCGGCTCAGTAGTATTGAGAACTGTGACTAATAAGTAGACCTACAAAGACTAATAATAGATAAATAATTTGCGTTGTTTGAATGGTAATCATATTTCTGACAAATCAGTTGTTGCACAGCATTTTTATGTGTACGTAAAGCAGCCTTAAATTCAAACTTAAAAGTAAATCTTACATCTGATAAAAAAAATACGCGCGTATGCTTTGTGTCCTAAATCATTCACGTACACCTGTTCAGGCTGAAGCAATTATCTAGGTGGGGCATTTGATTTTGCATTTTTGTTGTAGCTGCTCTGTGAAGGTCGGATTTATTTTGTATTCCCGATGTTATGTAGGACCACCGGAATATACGAGCAAACGAAAACCAGAGCAACTTGCTTTATTACAAGTAATAAAGAGAAGAAAAACTAATTATAATCATTCTTGCATTAACCATGAGTGTACGGTATCCACAAAAAAATACGCTGTGGCCTTAGATAACGTGTGCTGCTTCGCTGTTATGTCCGGTCATGCTCGCGAAAGTTTCGGTGAATGTGAATATGATTGCTTGAGCTCTCGTGCTAACCACAACGCTGACCACTTGGAACAGAACAAAACACGTTTTGTGCAACATAAATAAAAGCTTTCGGGCAACACGTTATCAACATTAGTCGCTCACTTCGATGTCTTGAAGAGCATGGGTATCAGTCATGAAGGGGACATAGATATTGAACTGCGGCATTGGCGAGAAACCATCCGTGAATTACAAAAAAAAAAAAACGTGAACTTGTCACTCGCATTTACCTACATTCAGAAAAAACGCTCTTGATGATGTTTTCTTGTAGGCTGACCAAGAAAATTTATTCTGTAGTGCTTAATAAACAATGTTGTCAAAATGGCGTTCATAGCTTGATACGCGTATGGTGCTGCAATTGGTGAGCAGAATTTTTTTTTACTTATCACCTTCTTTATAGACAAACAAACACTAAAAGAGTGTTTGTCACTACATGATGTCGTGCACTTCTGAAAATGATTATATCATTCAACAGGAGAATGGATCGCTCTAACGACACCCCAGCATCTTCCCTGGTTCAGCATAGTATTGTTCCATTGCTTGCAGATTATGTCAGAGTCGTGGCCCGAGGCAAAGTAAAGAGATTTTCCTCCTCTTTTTTTCGAGTGAACATATCATTCAAGTGCTAAATCGTTACCAGGGTGTGCACGGTGGGTCGTCTGGTGGGCAGTAGTCTTCGCTATAAACAAAACAAAGGGAAAACTGAAGACGTCGTATGCAGCAGGTGCTGTTGATGTATCTCTTGCTGTCTTGACGATGCTCCCACGTGAGAACGGCCGGCACTGTAGGCAGTGTAAAAGAGCAATAAATGGGCATCTACCAATGTTTTATTTTTCAAATGGTCTTGCTTAGAAGTGCAATAAAGAAACGCGGACACTCGCATGATAGGAGTTAGCCAAAGTATCGGCTGTTAGGCGAGACGAAAAACGTGAGCTCCGGCTTGAAACAAAAGTGTTTTCTTTATTATATAAATGGTGTTTTTTTATATTTCTTAGTTTCAGAACTAGACGCAGTCTGAGTTGCCCCTGGCTTTGTTTTGTTTGCTTTGTTCTCTAAAAGATCCGATATCTCAGGAAGAAGGCTATCCATCAAAAGTGCTGTTTTGCCGTCGCCCGTAAAGAACGCCTGGTCACGTATGAACCATAAGTGTTTGTGAGCTTACTTAAGTTGTAGACGCATTTGCTTTCTATCGCGGCGTCTCTCTGTGGCCGTCAGCACTCCCTCTTCTCGTTTTCATAATAAACTTGTTCACGTTCAGTACAGAAAAACTTAAACTCGAGAGTTCGGTTTCCAGCGTCTACCGTTCAGGTCTTCTGGGCGTAATTTTTACGGCTCAGAACTTTCAGTAAAATCGAAAATTAACCATTAGTGGTGTCAACGTCCCGCGGCTTCGATGTAAGCACGAGGGAGGCAGAAAGTAGTTCGTGATTACGCATTACAAGACGTCATCATAACGTCACAGATTGCTAAAACTTGTGATGTCATCCCGACAACGCTGTGACGAAATATGACGTCACATCATCTGACGTAGCGACGTGGCATCCATTCTGGAAGATCTTCAGCACCACGATATGTGCCGAAAACTATCGGAAGGGGTTGGGGAGGATAAGTGGATTTACTGAGAACAGGAATAAGAACAAGGCTTTGGTTTCCACCTTAATGGTTTCTGGCTAATGGGTAAGGTACCCTGCTTAGTTTTTACTGCAACACTTGCATCAGAGCCAACGTTGCATATGCATGAAATGTTTGCAGCGGCATGGCGCGATTATTACGGGCAATAGCTCATAGGAGCATGCAGCTATACTAAAGATGGTGTGCCGTTTGAATCTTTCAGTGCTGTAAGTCAATCTAGCTGGCTTAAGTGACATGAACTTTTTTATACTTGGAAGCGCATTGCTCAAGTGGCACCACCGTGCTCAAACAGAAGAATGTATTTTAGCATAAGGCTGTCATCAAAATTTTTGTGGCTGCCATTATTGGCTCATATACGTTAAACAGCGGCGGCCCCCTGGTTATGAAAAGATGAACAATGCATGATAAAAAGATGAGGAAGCGTCAGTTTTTAAACTGAAAACTATACATTCAAAGGCAGTCTGTTTAGGCTTGATAGCATAAAAGGTGAATTGAGAGAACGTAGAAACATTGGGAGCTGTTCACAAGGCGTAGTCGATATATTTACGCTGCAAACTGAGTTAACGTTTTGTAAATGCGCAAAAGAACATGTTGAAGAGCGAAGAAACAATGAATCACGTGTTAGCACAAATAAATCTGGGTGTGAATCCCTTCCAAAATCAGTGTTTGCAATGAACAATACACGTGCAAACCCGGCTGGTCTAAACAAAAAAAAGTTTAATGAATATTTCAAACAAAGCTACAAAAGCAATAACCTTTGTCCAACCAGCGTTAGAACGCGTCGATGCGGCTGCGGATTCCGTATTAGTTTTTCGCGACACTGGTATTACTTGCCTGAAAGTACGCGCAAATAAGCGAGAAAAAGTTTCGTTATTGAGAATGCTGCAGCGAGAAAATGTTCAGCAAACTCGTGCATTGGAGGATATGAGACGATAGAAGGTACAAGGCACGGCACATGGTGGAAGCTCAAATATACCAGACGCGCAGACAAGCGGTGCTATGGGAAAGCTTGACATATAGCAGGCCTGGACATATGGGGGTAATATTGCGATAAAGGACATATCTGGTGTTTGCGAGGAAAGCCAGCAGCCGTCCTCCATAGGGAAGGGTCGCCAATGGTCTGAAAACGTGTGATGATCAACATTATTATGCGGGAAAACAACACCAATAGATTTTGTCGCGCATATATACAGCGAAACTATGTCGGATATACACCACCCCTTGGGTGCGGCGGCTTCTCTCTATATAGTAGGTTGATTGCGAAACGTTTTTGCTTAGTGCCGGTGCACTTAGAGTTAGTGGTACGTTTAATGTGTGGCTGTAGCTCAGTGCCCGGTCTACTCCAAAGTAACAGCATCGGCGCTAACCTACCACTAATGGCACCTCTTCCATAACCTGCCCCCTACCCCCAAATAAAGATATTATAGTGCGACCTCGTCTATATTCCAAGGTTTATTAACTTATTTTGTCGTACCGGTTGGGATGTTTAGCACAACCATTTAAACCACATTGATAAGGGAGGAAATTAGCTTCCGTTATGCCTCGTCAAAGTAACGTCAACATGGCATAAGGAACACCCTGCGAAGGGAAAAGACTAGAACAGCAATGCCTAAACCTTCAGTCACGGCTTGGATAACAAAGGGAGCCCCGTCACGGTGGTCTAGTGGCTAAGGTACTCGGCTGCTGACCCGCAGGTCGCTGAATCAAAATCCGGCTGTGGCGGCTGCATTTCCGATGGAGGCGGAATTATTGTAGGCCCGTGTACTCAGATTTGGATGCACGTTAAAGAACCCCAGGTGGTTGAAATTTCCGGAGCCCTCCACTGTGGCGTCTCTCATGATCATATGATGGTTTTGGGATGTTACACCCTACAAATGAATCATCAATCAATGGATAACAAGGAAAGTGAAACTAAACCAATGAGATGAGGTTTTGAGAGTGTGCTCTTGTGTCCATACACTTTGGTAGGAAAGATACGAAGACAGCGGGAACGTTGACTCAATAAAGAGGCGTATTTGCACTGCTCGCTGGTAAAATAAATGAATTCACAACAACAGAAACAGCTCCCTGTCAGACAAAAATAAGAGAGCTGGGGCCTATTCATTTACCAAACTAAAAGTTGCAAAATCTTCTCAAAAAGAAGAGAGGCGCATCAAACGTGTTAGCACGTTTCACTCCTCCCACTGGTTGCTTCTTTCTCTTGAAGAGTAAACAGAGAACTCTGAATCCTAGTCGCCTGTATTGAAGACATTCGACTTCAAACATGTGCATTCGATAGCGTTAGAAAATTTGACGTTCATTCACTCTGGGAGGATATACGGCAAGAAAAACACCCGCCATCGCATGAGTGCATCTATAAATCTTGCAAGGAATACGTGGTTTCCTGGTTATCAAAAAGAATGCCATTTTTGTTTTTTTTTAGTGTGGAGGCCCGAGTTCATTTATACATGAATAAGAATTCTGTGCAACTCACTATATAACAAAACAGCTGATAAGAAAATACAAAGAATACAGTTAGTAAGATTCCCGCCACCATAAAATGAAATAGCGCAATATTTACAACCCCCCTCCCCCCGCAGGGCTTTCGGAAGGATGTGTAACTCACAATGTTACTGCAAGCAATATTTTGCATCTAGGACAGCATGAAATTCAGAAATCTTTTCACCGATGACGATATTGGCGTCCACTGTATGAGAAAGCTACATTTTATTGCATGCGTGGTAGTAAACCCCAGTTTTGAGCTGTAAGACAACTTCGTAATAAAAAAAGTTTTGTAGGACATTTCTCAAAAATAGATTTTGTGCATGGCAGAATGTTTCAAACATCTGGATTGTGGCGATCCAACGGCGACATGTGTAAGAAAATATGAGGGTCTCAATAGTAATTTCTACTCACAATCATTAGAGTCAACGGATTGAGGAGGTCCGTTGTTCGAATCTCGTGTGAAAATTTAGGTCAAGTCTAATTTTAGACGAGAAAAAAAGCTGGCCTCTCACGCCAAGTGAGCACAGCCTACAACTCTCCTATTTTCGTCACCCAATTTACCAATCATAAGCTATCGCAGTGCCATATCCTGGAGGTTATTTCTTCGGTGTTGATGTGACTATATGAGATTCGGCTTGCGTGTGCTAGCCACCGCCATTCACGGTGAAGACAAAGCACTGAAGTAAAGTGTGGGATTGGTCTAGTTGGTAATGCATTATTGAACTTCTCAGTGCAAGCCCTTCCGACAAGTAACACCAAAGACGAAGACGAGGACTGCTCTCGTCCTCGTCTTTTGTGTTACTTGTCGGAAGTTTTTGCGCTGAGAAGTTTGAGAAGACAAAGCACCCTGTTAGCCACAACATTACCTCATAAGTGAACTTTGAACGGAGCAGCTGTCCAGTAAATCCTCCTCTAGTGCCTCAGGAGCATTGATACTGCCAACTCTATACTACCGCGAGCAATGTTAGCCAGAGAAACAACGTAAATTGAGTGGTTCGATTTTTTTTGTCCACAACAGCCACTAAAGGTAAACCATTGCAGTCCACAACGAAACATAAAGAAATCCTTTCGGGTTAGGTGGGAAATCAGGTAGCTTGGTCATATTCATTTTGCGACACTCGTATTAAGTGGCTTACTCTCTCCCCACGTCATGGTGACGTACGTACATTGCGCAGACGGGATGTTGTCTCAACGTTAATTTAAGCCCCATGGCCCCGGTGGTCTAACAATTATAGCACTCGACTGATAATCCGAAAGTCGAGGCGAATCCCGGTTGCGGCGGTTGCATTTTCGAAGGGGGCGAAAATGTTTGAGGACCGTGTGCTCAGATTTGGGTGCTTATTAAGAACCCCAGGTGGTGTGAATTTCCACAGTCATCTTCTACGGCGTATATCATAGTCAAATTGTGGTTTTTGAATGTTAAACCAAAGATATCATTAATATTAAAGTCACTCTAAAGGAGCACGCTTTCTTCGGAAAGATACCGAGTCTCCGCATCGTTCTCTTCATTGTCGGCAGTGCGGTTGCGCAGCCGATATAAACAGAAGCGCTGAGGTGATGAGACACAAGGAGCCGCACACCCGTGAAATCGCTGAATCGCTTGAAATTGTAAAGGCAAGAAAACAGGTACGTGAGCCAGCCTACCATGGATCTCGCAGATGCTAAGATTTTATATATATATATATATATATATATATATATATATATATATATATATATATATATATATATATATATATATATATATATATATATATATATATATAGCATACGTATTTACATGCACGGTAGGGTTGATAAGTTTTTTTGTGATTTTCCGTTATTCCTATATACCTTTTCACAAGAGAAAAAAAAGCAACACCGCCATGATGGGCTGCATGCGGTAGTACAAAGGCTAAGGGCGCAGCCTTCTTAGTGCAGTTTTGAAGGGTCACGCCAATTCGCGCAGCCCGAAGAGGACTATGGCGGCGCACAGGGAGGAGTTTTTGAAAAGGTCTATAGATGCCACGTTTTTTTCATGAAACTTTCAATCGGTTTCCGTCGCACTTTTTTGTGTTTTTCGTACGGGTCGTTCGCTACTATGCGTAACTAAAACGTTGAAATTTCAATGTACAATTCAACAAATGAGAGCGAGAAGACTTGTCGTAAGCTGGAGTCAAAAGGGCAAATTCCATCGTCGCACACTCTTTAGCGAGGGCCTCAAATTGCGAGCTTCGTTTCGGTGAGCTGGCATACGACAAGCAATTATGTGGACTACGCAACTTTCTTTTTGCAATTATTGATGCCTACTACTCATACGCTCGTGTTGAAACTACAAGTAATCATAGCGAACTTTTACATTTACTAACGTGGCTTTATATACACAGTTACTGTAATCACAGAAGAACAGTATCGCGCATACAGAGCAGCTAATTAAGTATCGACGGGTATCTCTGTACCTGATTCATGTCGAGTATGGCAACAAATTCTGACTGTAATTAGGGCAAAGGGTATGCGTGTGAGCAAAACAAGTAGTTAAAGTTGTTATTCGAGCCCGGGGCCACTCTGTACCAGGAGATGTTTTCTTATTGAAAGTAGTCCGCTTGTGGATGCACCACGCTTCCATGCTACCTTACACACACTGCGTATATAGTGTTTGCCCAATGACAACCTTTTAATTACTCTACCGGGAGTTCAGTGCCGAGAAAGTAACGCACACGAGGCTGACATGGGACCAGAAAATGCAAGTGCATAGGGTAGACACGAGCGCACTTCATTAAGACAACACATATTGTTTCCTTTCTTTCCTTTTGTTTGTGGGTTTTATTAAATATGCGTTTTATTCTTGTGTATGAATGTACATCCTTGTGAATAATAGAGATAACGTGTCCACAAAGAGTAGTTCATATGCATAGAAGAGAATGCAGGTCTTCCTGGAAGCATGCGGTTTGTAGTATATACCACACCACCTGTCAGCTCTAGGGCCCCCGCCGTTCTGGTGTTGGACTTGACATCTTTTTCACCTCTAAATAACTTCGATTTTGTTGTTGTTGTTGATGATGATTGACAATGTTCTTTCTTAGTTCATAAATTCACACATATTTAGTGACTAAATAATAATGAGGCAGAGTAGCCACGCTGACAACTACAAAACAAATCTACTCACTAAGACCTATTTCGACCAAGACTGGGTACTGGTGCGTTATGTAATTAAGTTGCTCCTGTCACTCTCTTGTCATCTCTTACTATAGGGGAACGGCATGGCGGATGAGAAGCTTTAAGCAAATTTACCTTCCAAGTTGTGTCGATCAATCTTTGTTTAAAATGAGGGCATAATAGATGTAACTATATGTTCACACATTGCAGCATATCCTGAAGAGTTATTTAGTTTCGGACACTAAAAATACTAAATTATGCTATCCAGAAGAAGGCAAGTAATTATGTCTAAATGCTAGCTTCAGTGACTGTAGAGACTCTTCGTAGCATTTATTGGAGGAAACTGCGGCGCCTCGAACGCTCAACCATCGCACGAATGATGAGTAGTACATGAATTATCCAAGCCTTCGTGCTTGTTTCTTCGATCTCACTAGGGGTTTTGTGTATTGTTGCGTTGTGCCTTTTGTTTCGTATAAAATAATGGCTCCCCGTGCTCCGCGTAAGCTTATTCGAGTCGCTCAGCCTAAGAGAGTCATTATAATGAAGTTGGAATGCAGAGCTTTCGCCGAACTTCGTTTTTCGACAAAGCGGCTGCAGGCAACATGGCACCACGTGGGGCCGGGTGTACGCAGCTTAGGCAAATCTACGCACTACCCATCGCTACCGGGCTGGCCGAAGCTCCACGCTTCACAGCTTCTAAGAACGATAGCGCTAGAATCAATTCTAGCGTACCGTTAGGAAACTTCAAGGCAAAAACGATTCCTGTTCAGCGACTTGTGACAACTTCTAGCCACCACTTTTCCCATGGGCAATGTTAAAGTCCAGGTTAAGCCACTCACCTTTTCTCGCTCTCACTGGTACTGCACACTCTAAGATTCAGCACGATGGCTCTCATTAATGATGTCTCAATCATATAAACTTGCGGAAGATGAAGCGTGCAACAACAACAACAAAAATCCGCAAGGAGGGGTTGTGCACTCTAGCTGACGTTTATACAAATAGATTTGTCTTCCTCAAGGTAGCAGCCTTGAGGAAAACAAGTTCATTTGTCAGAACATGGGCTCGTGCACACAACCTCTGTTTACGGATTTTTTTTTCATGAAACAAGGTTGTTGATATATCCATCTAAGCGTCAGTCGCTTTTCGCAGTCCAGTTGTTAAATTGTTAGAGGGACTCTAAAGAGCAATACAATTTTTCGCGTATTAGTAAAGTGAAATATAAGAATTGCGAAAACACCACTCTTTCTATACGACACGATGCTTGGCAATTGAAAAAAAAAACAACCCGCAAAAAGAAAGTGTGGGTAGAGACGCCACTGTGCGATTCCCGCACCAAAAATCATAACGTAGTAACTTTTAACGGCGTCTACTCTGTTACCTATAGCTTCTACTCATTTGAAAAGAAGAACATTGTCATCTGTGGGTGTGATGACGTAGCATATGAAGTTTTGAAAAATTTTATCCTTGCAATGCCGCCAAAATACGATAAAAAAGCATTTCGTAATTTCCTACGTCAGGCACAAAGATTTTGGTGCGAAATTTAAAAATCAAACCTCAGCATCAATTTTCTCTACTAATAATAAGCTTATGACAGTGAAACTTATGGAATTCGATTGGTCAGAGGGCAATTTATCTATGTGAACAACCAAGTCAATGTTTCTTTTTAGGGTCCATTTAAGACAGGTAAATGTTTCGTGAAACTTCATATTTTTTTGCGTTTATTTATTTACTCTCAGGGCCAAGGGCATTACAGAGAGGAGTGGGGGGTTAAACACTCTACAGGTATACAATGCAGCAGGAGTGTGATTACACATATGAAATACACATAAATAAACAAACAATAACAGAAAGGAAAAATCAAAAGGCGCAAAAAAAAACATTTGCGTACACGGGAAACAACCGAGCAGAATTTAAGTGATACGCTGTAGTACATCACTGCTCCTTCTCGCTTAATCATAGATGAATAAAATAAGCGAATTCCGGTAATGCCGAGTGCATTAGGCGCCATATTGGAGCTCGAGAGTACCACAGAAAAAAAAAGAAGGAAAGATATGCACCACGTGTCTGTTAGAGGTACTGCTAACAACATCCAGCAACAAAGTGTGCTTCCAGGTAAACTTGCTACATAAAAATGAAGTGTACATATGGGACGACGACAGAAATTGTGCAAACGAATGCAAAGTTTGCGCTTCGATATATACAGTCAACATGACTACAGCACAGCATGCACGACGTAATGGGAATGCCTGAGTGTCACATATTCTCTTTTAGACATTTATGTGAACTTACGTGGCATCTGAACACTTCTTGCCAAGATCCTGGAATAGGTGGATATCGGAGTAGAACCAGAAGGTATTTGGGTTGCAAACACAACGCGAAAGCTGGTTCACAGCAAACAAGCCATAAAAGTTTTTTTCGTTCGGCTTTCAGGGAGGATCTGTAGGCTGTCAGTGATCGTTTTCTTTATTTCGAAAGTCTGCCCCCTGGCACATTAACTTCTGATTCAAAAATACACATTCAAGTTGGCTGCGTTTATAAAGTCCAGGACTTTATAAAGTCCAGACCCAGAAAGGTAAACAAAGAATGAAGCATTATTTCGAAGATTTGTTATACTTTTGTCAGCTCGAGCCAGTTTTACCATTCCGAACATTATCTATAAAAACGTGGCAGGCCGAGAAAAAACAACTGATTATTTGATATAGCTTACTTTACCATAAGCGGGCTTAAAAAGAAACTGAAGCCACCAGCACTTATTTACCAAAATGTTCTATTTTTAAATACTTTTTTATTGTGAATCCACCCATTGACAAAACTGCACTTAAGGTCAGAATAGACAATAATAAATCATCTAGAGACCACCGAATCACTTCAAAAAGTTCACGCTTGATCCACATTTCCACCCTGACGGAATTGTGATCATTGTAAATCTTGTTCCAGCCTGATTTGAATATCCTTCATTATTTAGGACGTGTATTCTTCACTATTCAGCGTTTCTTCCAATTGTGTTATAAGGATTAACAGCTGTGTTGATTAACAAAAATGAATTCGTTCTTTTATGGTTACTTGTGCTTGCTATGTGTGTGTAACTGTGTTCGTTTACTAGGAATTGTGACTAGACATAGTGTTCTTGTTCATCGAGTGAAATGGGTGTGTGCGTGTATACTGTCCGCACGCGCGTGACATTTGTATTGTCGTTCTCTCCCTCGTTGTTCTCATTAGAGGAGCCTACCAGTGTTTGCCGCCTTACATAGGACTTTTAAAACTATAAATCATACTTCTTGTTGTCGTCTAATACGCTGCTATTGTTGTCACTGCTTTGTCTTTCGGTCGAAAATGGGACATTATTTTCCTTTTAGGAGAAATACAGTATATGAATGGTTGGAAAAGTCCTGAAAAATTCCAACATGCAACATTATCGGAAACGCGTCACACAGAACTTTAGCAGGAGAAAGATTTGGGTGAGTTGCTTATGAAGAGTACTTGCTGACGGAAGTTTATAGTGTATATCGCAAATATTGTTTAAAAATTACCGGTTCCCCGCCCTCACTACATCTAACGTAAGTGAGACCTTTCCACGAACTCTTTTTGCCATTCAATAAACACACATTTGCACAATATTCCTCCATCGCCATCTTTCGACCCATGGCAACAGCACCATCCTTCTCTTGCGGTTGGTAACCGCATCGGCCCTCCGGGGTTTGAGTGCCTCCATAAAAGAAAAGCCTCTGCCACAACCTGCTTGCTATAGCTCTTGCGAGAGGAAGTAGTCTATTATTTGCGGCCTAGGAAAGCAATCTGGCGACAAAGATCACGTTGCTATCGGCCACGTTCGCAGCGCTTGATTGTTGCCTCGAGCCTGGGGACGCAGCTAGTTCGATAGCTGGATGAAGCAGACGGTGAGCCTGTTGTGGACACGGTTGTCTTTATTACATCGAACTACGAAAGCGCCGCGGCAAGGATGCGCTGGAGAGGCACGTACGCGAACTTGTTCGATGTTTGTCACACGGCAACTGCTCCGCTGATTCTAGCGTAGTAATCAGCTCGGAGAACGGCTGACTAGAGATCTGCGGATAACGAACTTTCAAACCGAATTGAATTCGATCTCGAATCGATATTATTCGGAGAGTCTTTCAGTAGTAAGGCAACAATTTTAGAGCAGCGCTAGACTTCTTTTATTGAAATAAAAAATAAACGAAGGAGTTGTTGTCACCGTTACTTAACGACGGCTACCTTTTTCCACTGAATTAAAAAAAACAACGACAAAATAGCATATATGCAGTTCTACAAAAAGGAATCCAAAAGTTCTCATTTGAGATGAACAGAGACGTAGCTTCCACGCTCACTTTTAACTTACTCAGTAGTGGTCACTAATATTTGTGTCTTAAAAAAAACGATGCAGCACCTTCATTGCCTTGTGATTTATTTTAGAAGGCCATAGGCCTAGTATTTTAATCAGCGTATAGGTTAGCTAGGAATCTAGTGCACGGAGTTCCTGCTCGAGTCCCCGTCATTGCGGGTCGTCGTTCGGACAGTCGAGCTGCAGGTGATGGATATCCTCGTCGTGATGATATATCACGCTGAATCTGAATTAGACAGTGCCTTGTACAAACAGTTCCGAGTCTTAGGCGATACGCAATTTTTCACTAATGTACATAAACTACGGTCAGCATAAAAAATCCTTAGTGTTGAAACCTATGTTACTTATTTTAAAATGTGCTTATGAATAAATCTAGACTACCGTCATAATTGGCAATAAGACTTGCGGCCAATGATAACTTACGCTTGCGGAGCGGAGAAAATTACAACGCGAATATGGACAAAGAGCTCCTCACTTATTTTTCTGATATATGGGAGAAGACTGAATATTGGATGCACGTAGATAAGACTTCCAGCTCACGATTTATAAGGACTCCTTTCAAAACGCGTAATTTACGGGCACGGCATAAATTCCTCAGCGGAACAAACTCTGGGCTGGCTGCTTTTTCTGTTTTCTTATCTCAAATGCCTGACACTTTCTTTATTTTCCGCACTCACCAGACACGTCACTCAAGCCTATGCATTCGCTCTAACCAGAGTGAATGCGGTGAACCCTGTCAACTGCGGTAAACGTGCGATAAATAGTTGTTCCCACTGGAAAACAAAACGTTCAGCCATTGCTTTGTTCTTTTTATGAAGCATCTACAGCTTAACACTGTATGGCGGGCAATTTTCACTATCGTGTTTCTTTCTCTACTTCACCATAACATATCTTAAAAATTGACATCATCTTTTTCAGAGCTTCGCGATCGCCTTTCGGAAATGTCTCGTGATTACTTTTACCAATGGTAAAAAAGATATACGGGTGGTAAGAGATGTTTATGATAACTATATTAGCAGTGAAGATCGAAGAAGGCTGTGTACTATTTGCGCTTTTCTGCTGGGCTTTAGTTTTCGAATACTTCAGAGCCCTTTTCAGAATACCATGACAAGTCGAAATTAAAGTGAGAAACGTCACCGACGCAAGCGTGTTCAATGCGAACGATTGTGATGAAACAGACGCCACTCATTTCAATCTACCGATGCACGGCTATCGTAGTGCTATCTTTCTTTTTTGTAGCGTTACCATTGCAAACCAAAAATGAAGGAGGGTGAAGTGAGAACCCAAACATCCCCAGAACATTATATGATGAATTATAGTTCATATCTAATCGAAGTGTAATCTTGAGCTGCGCAAAAGTTACAGCAGCTCCAACGTGCCCTGTTAAAACCTTCACAGAGCCAGGCGCTTCAAATGTTTCACCAAACGTTCCAAAAAGCACACAGTATTGAAGCCAATAAATAAATAAATAAACAAACAAATAAATAAATTCTTATATTTCATCTGTCTTTCTCAGTTTGTTCTATAATGCGCCTTAGTAGTGTTCGTACGGTGGCGATAGTCGCTTTGGACATGTCATCGTGCGAGGCGCGACCCACTAAACGGACCCCGCGAAGGCAACTGGCGACCCGGTTAGGCCCGCAGAACAGCTATAACCAAAAAAGCCTTAAATAAAGGCCTACCTGCAATGAATCACTTTTTTCGTTGTGATTATTATTCAATGTTGTCTCTCTGTAGCATGCGTCCTGATGTCCACGAAGTCCGCGATAATTGTTGTCTAACCTTTTAACTGCACACGGATGTGTAAGTTTAAGAGGTCGTTTTCTTTGTTGGATACCATATTAATGAGAGCTAATGAACAGTAATGCCATGAGATATATAGGAGATGTTAGCGCACGCTCTAAAGCACATACTAATGCACAAGCACACACAAAGTACACAAACACACACACACACACACACACACACAACACGCAAGCATGCACTGAGTTTTAGTGAAGTTCTTCATCCCATGTGGAAAGCTAATACAATTCTTTATGACACACTGAGAAGCTCAACCTTGAATCCTTATTAAGACCAAAATCTTGCAGCAGGCATTAGCTTGTGTTCCACAGCAACACGCAGCAGCAGCCACAAGCTCAGCAAAACTGGGTGGGGTTCACAGATATCACCAGCAGTCTTCGTTTTGTTCGGTGCGTTCTGCCTCTCAAGCTGTGCACTGGCTTTGTCGTTGCAACTATTCTAGTTTGTCCCTTGCAAGAATCTAAGTTCACCCCAAACGAAAGGCTGGCTGCAACTAAACGCACTATAATCATGAAGATCAACAAGTCCAGCCAATAAAATCTTCAAGACAACAGGCTTCAATGCGTGCTGTTTTGGCTATGTATGAAAATATATCTGTGTATGCAAATCAATCAATCAAACAAACAAATAAATGAATAAATAAATATCAAAGGTTGGCCCATACAGCAGGCAGCGTTACACCACGTGAGGCTTAGAAAGCTTCAGAGTTCAGCAGGATAAACATTGTGGGGAAGGGGGAATAGTAAAAGAGGAATCTGTGCAACCGACTGAGGAATACTAAAACAGATGAACTTGCCCTTCGAGTCGTCTTACACGGAGGATTACAGCACCGGCTGAGTTTTTCAAGCACTTGCAAAGGTCAAGTCACCAATTTACGAGCCCATCAATGCAGTAAGGCATCGAGCAACTTGAAAGAAGCGTCGTTTTATGCATAACCAGACGCAAATGCTGATCGCTACCTCTCACGCGAAATGAATGTCTGAGTCAGTTGCGAATTACATTATGCATGGTGGAAACCACAGTGCTGAGTACAGCAAACTATAGAAGGCTAAGAAACGCTGGAAGGTCACTTGCGCGATCTGGGGGAGCATAAGCGACTTATATGACGATAAAAAGGAGAACAAAAATTGCTTTCTCGGTGCGAGGATCTCCCTGATATGTTCACTGCACGCCAGGTCTGCCTGGCTGACCCCGCCTCTGGCAATATCCCCACCACCACACTATTATCGTCAAAAGCCACCTCGGGAACAATAATATTATGCGCTGATTTCTTTTTATTTTGGAAAGAAATCAAGCATTGAAATTCCAGCTCACGTCTAAGTTATGCACAGCATGCGTCGTTTTGTAAGAAAGGACAATTTTGATTCATGTAACTCTTGCGCTAAGCTAATGGTACGTGTCTGTTCAGAACTGTCTTTCTTTCTTTCTTTCTTTCTTTCTTTTTTTCTTTCATTCATTCATTCATTCATAACAATGGCCAAGTGGTTCTTTGAAGACCACCACGTGCCTACGGCCCATATAATAGGCTTTGCATTTCCAGGCTGCACAATCATAGAAATTGGCACAAAAATGGCCAGACAGCTGTTGCAAAAGACAGCCGTTGCAAAATCTCAGTGACATTGCTTCATGTTGATGTTGCGAAACCCAGCCCGGGATAATTATGCTGTAAAATGAGGCAGAACATCGCAGGCATTGAACACGTGGAAAAAGTATATTCGGCCGATGCGACCATGGGCTTCCCTACAATACGGTTTAAACCGCGCATTTCCCAGAAGATTCTTGTGGTTGCAAAGCACCGCCAGTCGAGTCTATGCCCTCAAGGTCAGTGATTATATAGGAAGCCTATATCGCCACCTGCCTTTGCAGCATATCTTATCACTTCTGTTTTGTTTTAATTTGTAGGCATACATACACAAACTGTTGGACTGTTCCGCTTGTCGCATACATACGTTGTTTTTCGTCGTGTACATATTGAAACGGCAATAACATTCTCACATAAAGGAACTGAACGAATTCACGCTAGCAGATATGCCATCTTAAACGGCCGTCTTCTAATATATTGTGAGGTTGACCATTTACAAACACGAAGACACAAAAATATGATTTAAAATTGCAGCACGCAAGCTATTTTGCAAGCGTAGTTGAGTTTATACGGCCACGGAATAATGCGCCTTCTGCGAAATGTATACCAGCACCAATTTTATGGTTTGCTGGCCACGTACATCCGAAGTGTTCTGCTGATGTGCTCGTTCTGGTATTCCACGCTGCTTTTGCGACCTCTCCTCCCCCTTCCTCCTTCAGGACTTTACGAGTTTCATGGTCCTAGCGTGCCACTCGACTGTATGTTCAGTGTTTGGCCTTCGAAATATAAACAATAGTTTAAAAAATAAAGAGTAAAATAACTGGTGGGTCACGTTATGAAATATTAAACATCGCTTCATCAACTTCCTTTATTGCTGACAGGCTATACAGCCTGTCTGTTGTTCTTTGTGAAGGTGGCATCGCGACAAATTTTGGATTGCCTTTATTGCTTGGCCAAAAATTGCCTTTTGTCTTTAGCAGGTCAGGCCGTTCAAGGAAGTGAGTAGTTATGCCACGCTTTCTGAGGTGACATCCTTGCTTTGAGAAAACGAATGTTCTTATAGGGCCTGTTTGATTGATATGTGGGGTTTAACGTCCCAAAACCACCGTATGATTATGAGAGACGCCGTAGTGGAGGGCTCCGGAAATTTCGACCACCTGGGGTTCTTTAACGTGCACCCAAATCTGAGCACACGGTCTTATAGGGCCTCAGAATTGCCAACATAGAACTTGCGAAGAAAACTTGCGACTTAAAGAACAAATGAATTGCAGTTTCCTGCCATCAGATTCTTCGTTCACTGACTCTCTTAAGATTTAGTTATTTCCCACCAGCACTATGTCATCAACATAATGTTTTTTTGTGCACTTAAAGTGTTTGAAATGTTTACCGCATTCTAATTTCATTTTCATTCGTGGGTGGGTAATGGTGTTACTTTATATGTCATTCTTGTATGCACTTTCAAAAATGAAACCGACAGTTTTGGTAGGCAATATGGCAAAAAAATACACCCATCCAATTTTTTCGGGGCAGTAAGGGGCCGCGGTGTGATTTGTTTAAGTTGTTTTAGCCCGTTAAGTTTCTTATTTATTCCACCTAATGCGCATATAAATAATGCTGCTGCCTTTGTCCTATTGCATATGCCACATTTCATAACATTCAATATTGCCACGTTCCATTTCCCAAGTTTTTGTTATCGTCCCAAAACACCACACAATTTCCAGCGCAAGCCGCGCCTGCAGTTTTCAAGAAGGTTCCGGACTGTAGTAGATCATTTCGATAAGATCACGCCCACTGTGCGAACGGTACAGATTGTTCTGGAACCTACGCCACCGCCAGCGATAACGCTAGAACATTCGACAGCAAGAGTATAAATGCCGACGCGCTTCGCCGGTTGTCAGTTGTTGATCGAAGGCCGACGCTCCGTTCGCTGCTATCAATCCGAGACTGCTATCTGTGCAAGACTACTGCTGTAATTGGACTTTCCGGTTACCGGGCACAGGTTCGCCCAAATAAACAGTTAAATCCCAACATGAAGTCTCCTGTCTTCGGCCACGTCACGACCCCGTGACACCTGGTGGAGGTGCTGTTTCTTTCATGTACCGGCCGCCCCCGTCAAGCCGTGAACCCAGCCCACGTCGCGGAGAAGACACCGACGCCAACCAAGAGCAGCGAACAAGCCGCCGACAGCAAGGTCTCCCACCGGAGTTCGGGCTTCTACAAGACAAGGCGCGGAAGGCCAAGGCCATGACCTCTACTGCAGCGACAATGACAACCGGAGCGTCCCAGCCCGCGATCGTCATTCATAAACCCCGGGAACTACCAACGTTCGATGGCTCATCGTTTGAAGACCCGGAAACCTGGCTAGAAACATACGACCGTGTGGCCACCCTCAACCACTGGGACAACGAAGAAAAGCTCCGTCGTGTGTACTTCTACCTGGAAGACATCGCAAGGACCTGGCTAGAGAATCGTGAGTCCACGCTCCGAACGTCTTCTGCGGCGCATTTCTGCAAACGTTCGCGAGCGTCGCTCGCAAAGAGAGGGCCGCTGCTCTACTAGAGACCCGGGTTCAGCTACCAACTGAGAAGGTTGGAATTTTCACAGAGGAGATGACCCGCCTATTTCGTCACGCTGACCCAGACATGCCTGAGTAGAAGAAAGTTCGTTTCCTCATGCGAGGGGTCAAACAGGAGCTCTTCGCGGGACTAATGAGGAATCCACCGAACACCGTCCAAGAATTTGTATCCGAGGCGACCACCATCGAAAAAACCCTTGACATGCGCACCAGACAGTATAATCGTCGCCTGACTCCAGAATGCGCTGCTGCTCAAACCAGTGACTCCGAAAACCTGCGTGAAACGATCCGAGCGATCGTGCGGGAAGAGCTGCGCAAACTGTTGCCTTCGGTGCACCCTCAAGTGGATTCGATCGCCGACATTGTGCGAGAAGAAGTTCGGCAATTCCTTCGAATCCCCCAAACACCGCTGCCCGAGCCAGAAACTATGAGCTACGCCGCTGCAGTGCGCCACAACGCTCCTCCCCATCCACGCCAAAACGCCGCCCCGTCGCACTTCCGTCGCCAGACACCACCGCCGCCACCACCCCCACCGACGACCTACCGTTCACCAGCGGGCCAGCACAGTGCGCCGAGGAAAACCGACGTTTGGCGCACCCCTGACCACCGCCCACTGTGCTACCACTGCGGCGAGGCCGGGCACACTTACCGCCGTTGCCAGTACCGACAGATGGGACTGCGTGGCTTCGCCGTCGATGCACCACGTCCGCAGCCAGGGGAACGGCCACGTGACATCGCCGACTACCTGACAGGAACTCAATGGACACCCCGAAGTCCTTCCCGTTCGCCGTCGCCCAGCCGCCGCATGTCACCGCACCCCCGGCAGTACTCCGGCCCAACATGGGGCCGGTCTCCTAGCCCGTATCCGGGAAACTAAGGGCAGCAAACGGTGGCGGTGCGGTTGCTGTGCGTCGAACTACCGAAGATCCTCCGACGACGACGACGCCGCGACGGAACTTTCTGAACACAATGCCAACCAGGCAAAGCCCTGGCGGCGAAAGCTCACTTACCGGAGGTGGCCTGATGACGCAACATGGAAGCAGCGGAACAAGCCGACGCAGCCGTGACCCGACGCCACGCCCTAACTGTAATGCGAGACGGCGAACTAGCGACATCGACGTTCTTATCGACGGCCACAGTGTGACGGCTCTCACCGGTACTGGAGACGACTATTCTGTCATCAGTGGGTCGTTCGCCGCGAAGTTAAAGAAAGTTAGGACAGCTTGGAAAGGCCCTGAAATCCGCACAGCCGGAGGTCATCTCGTAACGCCTGCAGGAATCTGCACAGCGAGAGTCACCATTAACGGCCGTATTTATCCTACAGTCTTCGCAGTCCTACAGCGTTGCTCGAGAGATGTCATCCTTGGCATGGACTTCTTAGCCTCCATGGTGCTGTCATCAACCTAAAAACAAAGTCGATAACGATATCCACAGAAGAAGCATTACCTCCGCGCACGCCATCAGGACACCATGCCTTGAATGTACTGGAAGAACAAGTCACCATTCCGCCTCGCTCAAGCGATATTATTTCAGTCGGCGCTCCTAAACAACCTGACTTGGAAGGCGTCGTTGAAGGCAGTCAGCATCAGTTGGTCACCCGAAATGTTTGCGTCGCAAGAGGAATTGCAGAGCGGCGGGGAGGCAAAGCAACGGTTATGCTCCCGAATTTCAGCAATGAGTACAAACATGTGAACAAAGGAAGAACGGTCGCATACATCGAAGAAATTGTCGAAGCCACCAGTGCTTTCGCCCTCGCCGATTCTGCGGAACCTGCTCAGAGGAACCAAGCCTCTCCCATAGCTTTCGACGTCAATTCCAGACTTCCGAACGATAAGCAAGAACAGCTCAAGGCCCTGCTCCTGCAATACGAAGATTGCTTTTCGTTGTCATCGAAAATTCTGCAGACCCCAATCACGAAACATCGCATCATAACCGAAGAAAATGCCAGACCACTCCGTCAGAGTCCGTACAGGGTTTCGACGCGAGAACGTGAGGCCATGAAGAGACAAGTTGATGAAATGCTGCGGGATGACATCATCTAGCCGTCCAAGAGTCCATGGGCATCCCCCGTGGTGTTAGTGAAGAAAAAGGATGGGACCCTACGTTTCTGCGTTGATTATCGCCGCCTGAACAAAATCCCAAGAAAGGACGTGTATCCTCCCCCACGAATAGACGACGCACTTGATCGGCTCCATAACGCCAAGTACTTTTCGTCAATTGACCTCAAGACTGGCTATTGCAAATCGAAGTCGACGAAAGAGACCGAAAGAAGACGGCGTTTATAACACCGGACGGCCTCTTCGAGTTTATGGTAATGCCCTTCGGCCTTTGCTCAGCACCTGCAACTTTTCAACGCGTTATGGATACAGTACTGGCAGGATTGAAGTGGCAGACTTGCCTTGTGTACTTGAACAACGTCGTCGTGTTTTCCTCGAGTTTCGACGAGCATCTTCGGCGCCTTGAAGCTGTACTTCAAGCCATCAAGACGTCCGGACTCACACTGAAGCCAGAAGAGTGCAGATTTGCGTATGAGGAGCTCTTGTTTCTGGGACACGTTATCAGCAAGTCTGGAGTTTGTCCTGATCCACGGAAAACAGCCGCCATCGCCGACTTCCCGCCGCCCACTGACAAGAAGGCCGTGCGCCGATTTCTGGGCCTGTGCGCCTATTATAGGCGGTTCGTGAAAAACTTCGCCCGCATCGCCGATCCTCTCACTAACCTTACCAAGGCCGACGTGGAGTTGAAGTGGGAAACGCCACAGGAACACGCTTTCCAGGAGCTTAAAAATCGCCTCCAGACGCCTCCGTTACTTGCCCATTTCGACGAATTCGCCGAGACAGAAATACATACCGACGCAAGCAGCGTAGGTCTTGGCGCCGTTCTTGTGCAGAGGGCTGACGGACTTGAAAGGGTGATTAGTTACGCCAGCCGATCGCTATTCAAAGCAGAAGCAAATTATTCCACAACAGAAAAGGAGTGCCTCGCCATCATCGAAGCTACGTCGAAATTTCGCCCCTACCTCTACGGCAGGCCCTTCAAAGTTGTGAGCGACCACCACGCCTTGTGTTGGCTAGCCACCTTGAAGGACCATTCAGGTCACCTCGCACGATGGAGCCTGAGACTTCAAGAGTATGACATTACTGTCATTTACAAGTCCGGCGAAAATCACTCCGACGCCGACTGTCTCTCTCGTGCGCCTGTCGACCAACCGCTACCCGATGACCCGGATGACGAGTACTTCTTGGGAACGATAACTACCGACGACTTCGCTGAACGACAGCGGGCCGACCCGGAACTTAAGGCCCTAATAGAATACCTCGAAGGCAGGACCGCCGAAGTCCCGAAGGTATTAAAGCGCGCACTTGCGTCGTTCTTTCTACGAAACGGTCTTCTACAAAAGAAAAACTTTTCACCGCTTCGAGCTAAGTACCTCCTTGTGGTGCCTTCAGCTCTGCGACCAGAACTCCTGCAGGCCCTGCACGACGATCCGACGGCAGGGCACCTCGGTGTTTCTCGCACGCTCGCGAGGATACAAGAAAGGTACTACTGGCCACGTCTTACCACCGACGTCACTCGTTATGTGAGGACATGCCGGGAATGTCAGCGACGCAAGACAGCGCCGACAAGACCAGCGGGACTTCTGCAGCCAATTGATCCACCAACCGAGCTTTCCAGCAGATTGGTATGGACCTACTGGGGCCGTTCCCGACGTCGGCTTTCGGAAACAAGTTGGTCATGGTAGCTACCGACTACCTCACCCGCTACGCCGAGACAAAAGCCCTGCCAAAAGGCAGTGCATCCGAGGTAGCTAAGTTCTTCGTCGAAAATATCGTCCTACGTCACGGTGCCCCGGAGGTCCTTATCACCGACAGAGGAACGGCATTCACTGCCGACTTAACTCAAGCGATCTTGGCATACAACCAAACAAACCACCGCCGGACGACAGCGTACCACCCACAGACCAACGGCCTCTCCGAGCGGCTTAACAAGACGATCGCCGATATGCTGTCAATGTACGTCGATATCGAACATAAGACGTGGGACGCCATTCTTCCGTATGTGACCTTCGCATACAATACGGCGGTGCAGGAGACGACGCAGATATCTCCATACCAATTGGTCTACGGAAGGAGCCCGGGAACGACGCTCGATGCCATGTTACCCAACGTCACCGACGAAGAAAACCTCGATGTGAGCGAGTACCTTCAACGCGCCGAAGAAGCCCGACAACTTGCGCGTCTCCGTATCAAGAATCAACAGACCACCGACAGGCACCGTTACAACCTTCGACGATGCTTCGTGGAATACCAGCCCGGTGAACGTGTTTGGGTGTGGACGCCGATACGCCGACGTGGACTAAGTGAAAGGCTTCTGCGACGGTACTTCGGACCGTACAGGGTGGTTCGACGTCTCGGCCCACTTGATTACGAGGTTGTCCCCGACGGCATCACGAACTCTCAATGACGCCGATGGCGACCTGAAGTCGTACATGTCGCGCGCCTCAAGCCATTTCATGCGCGTTAACAAACTGAAACAGTGTTTTTTTTGTATCGTAATTTATTCGTTGTACTGTCTTGCATTATTATTGTACCTTCATCTTTAGTTAAAGCTTCGGCACGATGCCTTTTTTCAGAGGGGGGCAATGCCACGTTCCACTTCCCAAGTTTTTGTTATCGTCAGAAAACACCACACGATTCTCAGCGCAAACCGCGCCTGCAGTTTTCGAAAAGGTTCCGGACTGTAGTAGATCATTTCGATAAGATCACGCCCACTGTGCGAACGGTACAGATTGTTCTTGAACCTACGCCACCGCCAGCGATAACGCTAGAACATTCGACAGCAAGAGTATAAATGCCGACGCGCTTCGCCGCTTGTCAGTTGTTGATCGAAAGCCGACGCTCCGTTCGCTGCTATCAGTCCGAGACTGCTATCTGTGCAAGACTACTGCTGTAATTGGGCTTTTCGGTTACCGGGCACAGGTTCGCCCAAATAAACAGTTAAATTCCAACCCGAAGTCTCCTGTCTTCGGCCACGTCACGACCCCGTGACAATATGACATAACCAGAAATAGCGAATATTGTCACTTGAAATATAGCTATAAAAGTTACAGCATGCGAATTCTCTTATTCTTCAAAATTGTCCTTTATGTTCCGCGTCTTAGCTACACATTGTATCTCTAGCATGAGCTATGGTGAATATGTCATTGTGGATATCGTGAGCCCTCGTGATGGTTGAGCTGTCATCCGTATACCTTTCGTTTTGTTACAGGGTGCTTCACACTCATTATTATTAAGAAAATGTCACGCTGGGCCACTCATTGTCTTTTTCACCAAACTGTCAGCAAATGCATGGAAGTCGAGATACATTTTGCATTGGTGAAACTATGCGAGTGCCAGCAGTAGAGCAACTGGTGAAAACGGAAGGCGGGGAATAATGTTTAACTCACACAGGCTTCCCGCAGGCAAAACAGCCTGTTAGTTCTTCGACAATCAGAATGCGATGATTAGGGGCTCTAAAAAAGCTGTAATGTTGCTCGATGTATCTCTCAATGCGCCTTACGTGTCTTATTTTGAAAAGTTTGTATCACGTTCGGGTGCCTCATGTTTGTGCCTTACAACTTATCCCGTGTCCTTTGAATTCGCTTTGCATTCATTACGGAGAGGAACGGATCAGCGTGGCTCGAACCACAAACAAATCTCGTGGCAAACCAAAGGATTTCTTCTCTCGTATCTGTAGATTACTCTTTCAAAATATCAAAATCACCATGCTTGCTGCTAGTATACGCACGGAAAGGGAGAAAGTGCGCAAACTTAAGATGCTGGTGGCGACGCAATGTGGAAGTTCCAGTACCAATCGCCATGACGTCATAGGTTTCAACGGTGCTTACTATGTCCTACGTAATTCCTAACCGCTGAGTGGGCAGTAAAGTGTCTTCTACAGTGGCCGGAGATGTAGGATATTAAGGCTCAGGATATTTCATTGAAACAATGACGCTAAAATACTAAAAAAATTTTTTTCAAATATCTGATATTACGTGTTGACGTTTAGGCGCGAAATTAAAAAATGACCCGGATTTTCAATAATAAACCTATAGCGATGAAGAGAGAGAAGAAAAAATATTAGAAAGGCAGGGAGGTTAACTAGACTAATCCCCGTATTCGAGAACGTCCCTTCACTCGAGGCTTCATTTTTACTTCAGAAAGCCATTGGGAGCGACGTCTCTAGGCACGGCAAGTCACTGCATATATACACGATAATCTGAAATGATTTTCTAGTAGCGCAGCGTCATTTTCAGCCAAGCAGCAGTGCAATGCTCCACTATGTCAAGGGAAGGGTCAAAGTCGAGTCGAGGAGTGCTTGTCAATACGGGGGTAAGTCCAGTTTGCTACCCTACACGAGAGAGAGGGGATGGAGAAAAAAAAGAGAGAGAGAGGATGCGATATACATTGCACATAACACACACACCGCATACACAGTTCAAGTTTCGCAGGCGGTCGCACAGTGATGTTGCCATCAAGAATTGTAGAAGGGCTTGTGTGGCATTCTGGACCCATTTTCGCGCAGTAGGATGGAAGAGGCGCTGCAACGAACTTTCGACGTATCAATAATAGTAATAATTGTTGGGGTTTAATGTCCTAAAATCTTCGACACCACTCATGGGGCATGCCCTTGTATGATGGTCGAGTGAATGTACGGAGGATTCATCGATTACGAGATTTAACCAGAAGCCAGCTCCTTTATCATCATACACTTCGGAGATATGGTGTCATTTTTTGTTCATTTATTCGGCATATGTATAGGTCACGTCGTTTCACTCTTCAGCATGATTAAACCTTTCCACCATTTTCTGGATATACGTTATGTGTCCCATTAAAAAGCTGGGCAGTTGAAGCGAATGAAAAGTGCATAGAACAACTTGTCTTCGAAAGCACAGAGGCATGCTATACAGAGAAGTATGGGCTTCCTGCGAGTCGCAAACAGTGCCTCGTTGCCATAGCACAGTTATTTTCGCAGACAGGCAGAACATCTGCCTTGTATGAGGTGTGGTCTGCACGCACGAATTACCTCACAAAGCGTTCGTCACCAAGGGCTGCTTTCTAGATCGGTGCATTGTGCTCCCAGTGTTGCTAGGTTCGTTAAATGGTAATGCGAAGCCTCGTTGCGCGCCTTTCGGAACTGCGCGTGACTTATCTATGCACAATCTCGTAGAGACGAGCCTTCATGTTAATGAATACTTCAGCATGTGGAAGAAACTGCCTACACGCATTTTTGTCTGCGTCACTAATTTACAGCCATCACAGTGATTCATCTCTACTACACAAAGCTTATCCGAAAGCAGGTTGTTTGCTTGTACACACCCCCTCTCGCAGCTTGTAGTTTCCTAGCGAGAACCAATAACCAGTGCACGCTTTCACTGGTTCTTTGTGTGGACTCATCTTCTCTGTGTTCTTCGCACGTCACAGTAAGTGCCTATTCATATATTATTTTAATCATAAAAAGGAGGTGTGAAGGTCTTTGATGAGGGTACAGAGAGTGAGGAAGGGTGGTATGCACCAATCCATTGTGCTCCAAGCTGCTTGTAGCTTCAACTTAGAGCTTCTCATTAGTTTTTGGATGCCCCGCCCCGGTGGTGTAGTGGCTAAGGTACTCGGCTGCTGACGCGCAGGTCACGGGATTACATCCCGGCTGCGGCGGCCGCATTTTCGATGGAGGCGAAAATACTGTAGGCCCGTGTACTCAGATTTGGGTGCACGTTTAAGAAACCCAGGTGGTCGAAATTTCCGGAAACCTCCACTACGGAGTCTCTTATATATACATGGTGGTTTTGGGTCGTTAAACCACATATATTCATCCATTAGTTTCCGGGCAAGAGTCTCTGAATGCCGTGGAACGACCATTCATGATGTGCTGTTCTCAGTGCTTTCTAGTTTTCATTGCTCTCCCTAGCGAAATGTCTTCTCAATATTGTCTGTTTGCAGGACACTGATTTGTTCGCTAGCGCTACATCGAATTATTTCAAATGCATCACAAACAAGCCCACATTGCAAATCTCGTCAATTATCTGATTCACGGCGACGCGCGTCGGCATTTATACACGCAGCGTCCAACATTCGAGCGTTATCGCTGGTGGCCGAGTTTTTTCCAGAATAAACTAAGCTGTTTGCGTTTTCGCGTTCAAGATGAACAGATGACTCGAAAACTATCCAGAATGCTCTCAGACATTTTGACGGGAATTGGGCAAGGCAGTATTTTGACGGGCAATACGCCGGCAACATAAAACATACAAAGGATCGTGCGTAGATATTGGACACTTTACGTTAATAGCCAAAAAATAAAATGGCCTTACATCAAATGAGAACGTCGACGTTTTGCAGTGCACGTTGGAAAATGCTCAGTAGAGTTTAGTAGCCACACGACCCGAGGAGCCGTCCGAGACATTCCGCAACCACATTTTTTTTCAGAAAAAAAAAGGTAGAGAGAGAGAGAAAATCAACGAACGACAGAATCTCTAGGCGAAAGCAAATTCATGTGGCTTCTCTAAATTGCGCAATCGAGGCAGCGTGTGACGGGAAAGTCGTGGTATGATTATAAAAAAAGATAGCGCACCATTCGTGAAGAGCTGAAATGACTTTTATAAAAAGAGAAGTTCACGAATGCATGCTTTTTGTACGTATTTTTATCGCCCGCAACATGCATGTTGCCACAATAAGAACGTTCAACAGCACGGATGTTCATGAACTTAAAAAAACAATTCGGAAAAGCGAAATAATAACATACGCTTGTTTATTCTAAATTCACCTGTGTGGACGCGTCACTTTTTATTATATATTTTACTATTAATTATTTGTTAGCGTAGCCGCAACCATTCCGAAATAGTAACGGGCTACGTACTGACGTTAATATTTCCTGGTGTCAAGTGTTGTCACGTTGCGCACTCCTTTTATTACCAATTATTTAGAAAAATTCACAGTAAAGTGTTTTTTTTGCATAGTCTCCACTTTTGCAGAATTTGGCCCAACGCTTTTTTAATTTTTTAGTCGCAGTGGCGGTATGCTACTGACCTGCCAGAGTAGTAGTGTCCACTGCGTCCATTGAAAAAAAAACGTATTGAGCGAAGGTGAAGACATATTCATTAAGGAACGAGGCAGGCTATACAATGATAGCTTTGGGAGAGAGAAAGAGACAGAGAATTTTTTTAATGAAGAGCAAGGGATGTTTGTGTAGATTTCACCCTAATAACTCGAAATCTTGCGACGTCGTCATAAACGATAGGAAGGGTCTCTCTTTTGTAACATTATGGGTCTCGCCTTATACACTTTGCTTAGACATCAGTGATTCTACCGACAATACACGCCAAGCAGCGTGAAATGGCATCTATTCCTGTCGTGAAGATTCACGTTCTTTTTTCTTTATCATAGGTTAACAAAATGTTCGGATGCACAATTTCAAGTTACTCGTTCCGTCTTGTCTTTCCTGGGTGTTTTTAGGTTTTGTTTTTAGTGCCAGCCAAAAATTTTCGAGTGCGAATACTTTTATTTACCAAATCATTATTTTTTGATATTCCTGATACTTCAAACGAAATTGTGCAGAGAACTATTATTGCAGCTGCAACCAATAATATATAGTTCATTCATTTGTTAAAAGAAGGCATGGAATCTTGGAAGTGTTCCCTCTCTATGAACAGAGAAGGCTTAGTTGAATACATCACCTTTTATTTTCTTCGTATTATGCATTGACGACAGCTTATCATGCAATGTAACTCAATTACGATATCAGTTCACGAAGTAAGCTCCCACAGGAGCCGGAGTTCATGTAATCTGCTCAAACAGCAGATGACCAACCAAACAGTCATCCACCAGTTTGTTTTCTATGTTAGCGTATCTGGAGAAGCACATTTCCGAAGTTCAGATAGAGGAAGGTATTATCATTGTGCCTTGGAAATGTAATAAACCTACGGAAATGTCAGATAAGTCCATAACCGAATTTGGCACCATGTGCTGTACTTACGACCACAGCATGCGAGATTTCTTTTTCTGACGATTTGCGGAGTGAAAATATTCCGCGTCCTATGCGAAAGCCACACAAGAATTATGCTAATCAAGATTATATAATCTTGCGCCGAGGGGACGACGACGACGTGCGCTAGCGAACATTTCGAGTCAATATAAAGCTAGAATATAAACTCTATGCATAACACACACACACACACACACACACACACACACACACACACACACACACACACACACACACACACACACACACACTCCCTCACGCAAACACACGCACACAAACACACACACGCGTGCGCACGACACACAGAGAACAAATGGAAGTTGGATATGCTCTTTAATTCACAAAGTGGGCTTTGACATAAAAAATGATTCATTAGATTCTAAATTTTTATTGGTTCTATGTTTTTGTGTGTCTGGGGCTCACTACTTTTGCGAGAAAAACTGAAAAATATACGCACACACACATTATTCTGGGTTCACAAATGGTTCACAATTCTGGGTTCACGTCCCAAAACCACCATATGCTAATGAGAGACGCCGTAGAGGAGGGCTCTGAAAATTTCAATCACCTGGGGTTCCTTAACGTGCACCCAAATCTGAGTACACGGGCCTACAACATTTTCGCCTCCATCGGAAATGCAGCCGCCGCAGCCGGGATTTGATTCCGCGGCCTGCAGATCAGCAGCCAAGTACCCTAGCCCCTAGACCACTGCGGCGGGGCTTATCAGAAAAAAATGTACAGTCATGAGTGTTAGGGCTATTAATTGAGAAGAATAATGAAGAGCACGAAGCGATAGGTGGTTTATTCTTTCTGTACGTTTGTGCGTATGACCGTTGTAGGAATGTAATGTTCCCACTAGGCAATAATGCAATCACATTGTATTGGCATGGCTTTAGTCGTGTAATAGCAATTTAAGCGGTCGCCTTGCCCGTTTAACGTAATGAGTATGCCAGTTGCTCAGTTATCTAAAGGAGCTGTGTCTAATATTGGAACTTTATACAGAAAATCGATATGTTTTGTTATCTTTCAAATAATTATTGTATCATAGTCCCTCTTTTTCCCAAGAAGCTTAGTGTAATGTGTTAAAGGTCAACTGTAGCGAAATTTTATTAGATATTCATTGAGAATGAATAAGTATATTATGAACATACTATTCATGCGATATCTTGAATTAGGAAAGCTAGTTGTTGTCACGGTTTTTCTAATGATGCTTAACAAGACAACGGGCCAAAAATGTCGCTGAATCAGTATTTCTCTGTAAATGTGCACTAAGCTAAATGTGTAGGCCACATGCCTTATTTGCTGGTGAAAGTATGATAACATCACCATGACGCTAGCGAGAATTACAATTTACACACCTCCATTAGGCGTCTTGAAGTAAATGCCATCTCGGAGCTATGATATCACCTACTAGGACAATATTTCTTTAGTGAAGGAAAAATAAATGGATCCAGATCATGATTTTGAGTTTATGTGAAATTTGTTTATATTAAGCTGAACGCGGCACATCCACTAATTCTTTATTGTGATCTATATGCAAAGCGCTATTAAACACCTGGTTGATAGTCATGCAACGAAGCGATTGTAAGGTTAATGGATATCAATCTTCACATAAATATGCGCTAAAAGCGTTGACATTCCTTGACCTAGATAGGGGTCACGCGGATTTCCATACTCTGCTTATCGCATTTTATCTTGCTTTGCTCTGTGGTTTGATTATATATGTATGTTCTCTTAATGACATCAGGTCCAAACATCGTAAATTATGTAGACCACGGTGTAAGATATTTGCTGATGCAATCACAAGGACTCTCTTAGGCATTCCACCAAGTACTCTTTCACTCACAGACCATCGTGGCTTAATCAATCTGGCATCTTGGCTGTCGAGCAGCTTCTTTGGATTCCTTCTTTCTCAGTGTCTGTTCTCAGCGTTTCATGATAAAGCGTATCGTATGCGAATACCTTCGGGGCTAGCCGATAGGCCTAAGCAATATATGTGACACTCAATCAACCGAAACCGTGCACCTACGTTTATTCGCTTCCTTTCCGTCTACGAAATGTTTAGTGATATCTCATTTAAGGTGGCCGCTATAGTGGATTCGGGCCATTTCATTTTCCTGTGCACCGGCGTATGCTATCAAGCGATTCCAAAGAAAATATTCATCTGTTCACTTATGTATATTAGTGCGCGTAAAAGTTCCTAGAGCTTTTGCTGACTCGTGGCAATACGTTTTCGGTTACTTCGAAAGCTCTAGGTCCAGCTCATTTTCAATACTAAAAAAAAATGCGTCCATTTTTCTTTGCGCTTTTGAAACTGTCCTTATAAACTGCTCGTGGAAATTGCCAGCGCTTTCTGTGAAAGGGCGAGTTGCACGAGAAGGCTGTCAACTGCATTTGCATCAGTATGACCTAATAAATATATCGTTAATTTTCAATCTTTGCTGCAGCCTAGGTGATCTTTTTAGTGATTGTTCTTTTCTGAACATACTCTGCATTTACTTGGACAGGGTGTAAGCAGTGATGTAGGTTGGTTGGTTTGAGTCACTTGCATTAGCATTCGTAGCGCGAAAAAGAACCATACGGAGGCACAAAAAGAACAAATATGCAAAACGGGTGCTAGACATCAACAAATCTTTTCTTGAAAAAGCCGAGAACCATCGGCACATGCGTACAATCACATTCTGAGGTGCTTTTTTAAAACCCCAACGGAACGTGTTTCCACTTTGCGTGCGCAAGATTTATTTTCAAATACTCAAGCTCTGTACATTTAGAACATTACATCTTACGTTGAGAATTTTCGTAAAAGATTATTTCAGCCATTTTTGATACGGTACACATCACTAGTGAAGCCGACTTACCAATGAGAAAACGCACCTACGGAAGGGAAGTTTTGTGAATTGAGCCTGCTTTCTTCTTATAGAAAAGTATATGCGTTAAAAACAAACAAACAAAAAACAGACAAGCTCTGTACACTCAGCACTATGCATTTTAGCCGAGTGTACCGGGGCTGTTGTTGCTTGTTGAAATAAAGACGGATGCTATGTCATCCTGGTAATTAAACTTTGCTACATCTACACTCTATGCTTCTTATCCCTTCACAGTTATGAAGCTTTGTTGTGAAAACTGCGCATGAATTTTCGTGTTGCTCAGTAAGTGTTAACCAATTCCTATAAAAAAAAGGAGATGTGCATTTGATCGTTCCTCGCGAAACTATAGGCGAGCGTTGCAAATTCTCAGTTTCGCCAAATTTATTAGTTTGCACTGGTATGCACGGCATGCACAGGAACCTACTGAACTAATATTTACAGCCCCCGTGATTTCAAATCTGAATATATATGAAGCGTCTGAATATAGGTGCAGCGTCTTGTTAGTTCGAACCATGATGCGTGGCTTTTGCCGAAAAACGGCCTATTGGGCAGTCTCGAAGCACGGATAAATGTATTAGTAGACGGAAGGAAGTAATTCGTGCGATTGTAGCCAAATATTTGTATGCTTCTACAATCAGGAAACGCTAGAGTGAATGAATTATGAATATCCTGGCAACGATAATGGTCTATACATGGTGTTTTTTTAAAAAGTACACTTCTTTTAAAGATATGCCATCACAGCGAGACCCCTGCAGTCTCTCCTACAAACTGTGGGCCGAAGTGAAGTAACTTTGCCGCCCCTGAAGTGATTAAAATCAGTAATTAAATAACATTGAGGGTTAAGTTTTATTATTAGCTTGAGGGCCATTGTTTATATGGAGGGGATGTAGAACGTGACAATTCGTGGCATGCCAATTTAGTAAAAATTCCGAAGAACGCACGTAATTTGACATATTGATCAATGAAATTCGAAGTCACAGTCTATGCGAAATTGATGCTGAGCGTATTTGGTGCGCTCTAACTCCATCAGCCCTGTTACTTTGAACGAGAATCTCAGGTGGAGATATATATAAAGGAAGGTGTGCCGTGATCAGGAAAAGGGGGGCAGGCCATTCGAAATACCCAAATGAACAGCTTATTTTTTACGTTTGGAGCGTAGAGCTTCATGGCTCCTTTTGCGCTGTAACCCCCCCCCCCCCCCAAAAAAAAAAACAGAAAGAAGAGACAGAACAAAACCAACAACGCAATTTGCACTTTTTGCTCAATCGTAGAGCTTAAAATGAGGAAAACAACTACCTCGGCGCTGCGTCTCGTAGACAAGTGAACGAGTTAGTTATTCGCACATTTTTTTAGTGCAACAAAAAAAAAACGAGTAAGCACATCGTACCAAACACAAAAGCCGCAAAAGCATGCTGTCCAACTGGGCATTTGAGACGGCTTGCCCTTTTTACCACCCACGATCTGCTAAACGCGTCTTCTTTCAAAGTTCCTTACGTTAACTTTCGGCCCAATGTTTACATCGCTGACAGGTTACTTGCACGCCTGGCGGGCTAAGCTTTGTTATCGCCTCGACGGGGCTTTGAATTTGTGATCATTTCAAAATAACTATTCCATAAGTTCAAGTGCACTACAACTATTTTACATAAACAACAGCACTAAAGCTGATCTTTTAAAAGTCGATTAACAGTTTTATATAGACTTATTTGAATGTGCTTTATTTGTGGCATAGTTTGGCCGTATAGTTTGTTCATGAAGACGACAGGAGCCCTTTTCATAAAATTCTACATTGTCTAAAAAGCACTCTGTATATTCATTGAATGATCTTTATTGTCTTCAGGCAATCTGGTTTTAGCATCGAACTTTTCCGCACCCGTACTGCTGTATTGACATATTCTTTTTTCTTGCCATAGATTCCTCAGAACTTTCAAGGTGCAGGGCTGAGATACAATATTTCCTAAAAGCCAAGTGCAGCAGTACGATGTGATCATGCCATTGACGCAGCAGTTTCTTCGAGCTTCTCTTCGAACCCTTTTCTCAGTTTACATTGTACACCACAGAAATGTTCCGACATAACCTGAGTAATGGCCTCGTAACTACTGTTTCTCTAGAATGGCCTTACACGTAATGTAGAAAACGACGATTACGACACAAGGGAACAGTTAACTTTATAACCTGTCCGCATTAAGGAGAGCGGATAAGGCGACGTTCGATGCACTGTAGCGTGACCCACCGATCTTCGTTGCATTATCTGTCGGTTTATCGTCAAAGTTCTGAGAGCGAAACAATGAATTTATAACCGTGAGGCACGCTAGCCCGTAACGTCGTGCGTCCGTACGACACGTACGGTGCTGCGGAACGAGGCATAACCACGCTTCCGCCGCACAACCACGCGGCAGAAGGCCATATGTTTAACGCTATTGCGGGTCAATACTGTCAGAAAGGTTCAATAAATATTATATTAAGAAAAGAAGGAATAGAACCTATAGTGTTAATTTTGCATTCACTTAAAAAGACACGAATGCGAAGGCCACCTCCTCAACTGATGTACCCATCCTCCTCTGCCCCGTTCCGTAGGCTGTTCGAGCTGAACGTGATTTTGCATTGGCCTCCAGGATCGGAGGCAATGCGAGCTTTGTGCACGTCACCTGGTTTCACAGTACCTTCTAGATCGGCCCGTCTTTGAGCAAGCGAGCATGTCGTGTGATGTTGTAATGGGGCTTCACAAACCCGGGGAATCTGTGAAACCACGTGATTTTTTTCCATCATTGGTGCTGATGCCGCCGATGCTGAACGCCGACACCACCGGCGTCTATCGTGAATCTAGCGCTCGATGATGCAACTAAAACTTTCGCCTCAATATATTTTTCTTGTGAGCAAACGCAGTGTGAAACATTAGTGGATGGCCTCCTTACTTAGTTTTATGCATAATAACTTTCGGGCCTACTTATCTGCTTTCCGTGTACACTTCTGTAATCGTGAGCTGTAATTCGCCCGTAAGCTGTAATTCGCCCTCTATTTCGCCATCGAAGCAATGTTATCCGTGAATCGCAGGTTACTAAGATACTCTCCATTATCTCTTATCCCTAGCTCTTCTCAATCTAGGGCCCTGAAGATATCCTGTAAACGCGTAGTGAGTAGTAATGAACAGATCATGTCTTCCTGCTTTACCTTTTTTTAGATGCGAGGCAGCTCTTTGACTCACGTGTGTAACGCCGTACATACGTGCGTCCGTATGAACGCGTCGCAGCTCGTTAACTTTGCCACAGGTGTTGGAGTGGTGCCAAGTAGGTGACGCCGCAGCTGCGCGTTGACGTCCCGCTCCCCTGGAATGCTCCACTCGCAAGTGTGCGCTGACGTCACCTTACCCGCAGCACGCTCGCCACAGCTTCCGCAGCTGCCGGCTCCTCCGCCCGCTCGAAACACACTTCTATACAGCCTCGCCATCTCCACTCTCCACCGCCCGCATTGGTCGACCACTCGTCGACTGGAAAGACTCTTTCGGCTCGTTTATCTGCGATGAAATTTACACAAAAGCTAACCCGTTTCAAGAGTCTTTGCGTTTCAAACAAACGTTTACTCTAGTAAACACTACGCCGAGTTTCGCTTTAAACCGTTCTTCCAGCACCCGCGTCGGCGCTCGTTTCAACCACGTAAACGCCGTACGCACCACCGCTGCTTCGCATCCCATCAGGGTTCCCTTCGGGGAGATGGTCCATAATTTTTATTGAGGTTCTATTCCTTTTTTTAGGTAGGACTATGATAGCTGCGGATCCACGGTAGTTTCTCCCAGTATGTTTTGTAGGGCTCGTCGATGGTCTTATTCCGTAGTGCCTGTGTCACTGCTGATTTCTTGAGTGAGTCTAAGGCCTTCTACTAACATATCAAGGCTTTGTATAGGGGTTGGTTGTATTCTGCGCATTTCTCTATCACCTGATTGATATTATGAATATGGTGTATTGTGGAGTAGTCAGTACAAAATCCTGCATGCTCGGCTGCAGAAATCGAATATTCCGCTTTCTTGCAATCGCTAATGGGCCTCTAAACGACCCAGAGTTCCAAAGTTTGTTGTGGCGTTGCTGTTGTGAACGAGTCTGCAACGAACGCGCTCGTCGAATCGTCTCTCTGTCTCTTGGAATGTAATTCCCGCCCATCCGAGGCGAAAACGCTAGGAGTACGCATCTGCTAGCAAAGGAGCACGCGAGCATCCGTTGATGGTTTAGGCTTTGTTCTTTAGGGGCCTAGTATTTTGTTTTTTGTTCACTGAGACAGAGCCATTCCGAGGTCGAGGTATGCAGCTTCACTATTATATACGCGCTCACTCTAGATGAAAAGAATACGGAAATGATACACATGTCACTGAACGTTTTCGTTTTTCAGCGAAAATATCCGCTCTTCTCAGGCAAGTTTCCATACAATAAGCTGCAGCCTACTTTAATAGCTGGCATTATGGCATACTTAGAGAGCTCTTTAATATACTACTTATGTATATTGTACGTTCACCAGAGCTAGCGTTGACCTAGCAAGACTACAAGAGACTGATAATTGACGAAGTTTGTTTTTCTTCTTCCGCTGTATTTCATGAACACATGAGTCTGTTCAGCATCAATGTAGATTTTAGCGCTAAAAACAGGAACAAAATGGGACCTCAAAAACAGGGTGAAAGGTGTTCCTTCTTCGTCACTGATGCACTTAATTCTGATATGATGTGCTTCCACTTGGGGTTTGTTTATATCTTAAAATTTATTTACACTTTACCGTCTGTGGATTAACTCATTGGTGCTGAATTTCCCGAGTGAAACTTCCTGATGATATTTTATCTCGAACAACGTGGTTACGCAAGCTAGTGATGCGCAAGAAACTCGACATGCCTGGCCGCTTCCAAGCTCAAGATTTCTAGGCCAACAGAGAAGAAATGTTCTGCGGCCCTTTACCGACTGTACCGATTGAAGAAGACTTGATAATGCATTAAGTTGCAAAATTGAGGACAAAGCGTCCTATGAAGCGCAAATAATTAGAGTTTGGTAGACACGCATTAAATTATGTTGAGGTTCTCAGTCGAATACGTCGTTCCTGCTCATGCACATTATGTTTCTGCACCCGAAACGGTGCTGCACAACCTTCAGGATCGACGAATCTTTGAGGAAGCGAGAATGCGTTATGATGACGTCATGATAGGACATCGTGTGATGATCACGTATCAATCCTATGTGATCTGTGAAGGCACATCACTACGTGATGACGTGATTTCATCCGTGACTTGGGCCACGAGAATTTTCGTACGACTTCATTCCCCTGCCACAGTTCGATCGAGGCGTTACTTTTCGCTTTCGCCTTTAAATATTTCAGCGAAGGCCACGCCACGCAATTAAAGTTTTTTATTTCTTAACTTGGGGCCCAAAATTTGTATAGGCGCTGATCTTCGGTGCGAAGGATTTGTTGAACAGGTTGTACAGCCGAGAGATTTGAGATTCGTTCTCTACGCAGGTACTCAAGGCACATTCGCCTTGTGCCTAGAGTACGACATTGTCGGTGCTTTCATTACAGGGTTGTAGCAGTTCCGCAGTATCGAAGTTTAAATGTACCGCATATGCGCTGACGTGCAGACACCGCTGGGCGTAATGAACTCATGACGGTCAGCTCAAACAAGACATAACACACAGTCAAGTACACGACGCAGGCACTGTAATTTTTTCAGGGCCTTTCTTAGGTTGACTTGTTTGACGTGTACCATGTTCGCAGTATTTTTTCTTGTGTTTCGAGTTTTGTTAGTCCTGACCATCATTAGCGTGTTCAACGTGCTTAATTTGCTATACGGTGAGTCATAAAATTGCATCTCGTCGACCAGTTGTTCATGAAGTGTGGCCTTGAGTGAAGGAGAGGAGTTGTCATTTAGTGTGAGCATTCCTACAAGGTGAATAATTTTTTCGTCATAGGAAAACCGACAAAAAACTGTAGAATTTCTCAACTCCAAAACTTTTATCTCTCATGACTAAAGTGGAATAGACGTCCGACTTTGGAGCTTTGCAGACACGCAGCGTCATGTCCACGCAGTTTCGAGTAGTGCATATCCCGACTCCGTTGCACAGTTTTCTTTGCAACCAGGTGAAACTACAGCGTATGAAACAACAATTGAGCTAAATATTAGATGTATTTGAGTATTGAACACTCAGAAAAAGAGCTACGAATCTTTCTCCGCTGGTTGGACGCGTTACCAAACCACTGTGAAGTGCTTGCTGGTTCACTCGCCTGAACGATGGCGAAAACAAGAGAAGACGCAACAGTTCCGCCCTCTTCAAAAAAAGACTCCGGTCGACGCTACTGTTGCGTTAGGAATTGCCACGAGCGTAGGTGGCTTCAGTTTTACTGATTTCTGCAGCTTTCGCAAAGCAGAACGGCGAGAGCGCTAAATACAGGCCGTTACGAACATGTTCACGTCATGTTGGGTAAGCGAATACTCGCGTTCTCTACATCCGTTCGCTTGAGTAAGTGTGATAATGTAGGTCTCCTGGTATTGTATTGAGTAGCCTTGATGGAGAATCGTGGTAACTTTGATTATGAAGCTTAACAGACCCTCCGACCGCGGTGCGCGACGTGCAACAGTATATCGACAGGTGACGCCCGGCCACGTTAAACATCGCATATATACGCTGCGACCTCCGATAATCTGAAGTTATTGCCATCACACAGCATTACGCACACTAGGGTTTAGAAGACTCTAAGTGCCGTCTTTAACTAGGAAATGCGAATACGTGCGTCATACAGGTAAATCGCAAAATGATTGCGACCAAAACAGTTTTTCCCCTTTTTTCGCCGTTGGTTTTCATGAGTACCGGAGCTATGGAGGTATTGGTTTCGCCTTTCGTTGAGCACTGAGAAAGTGGACATGCATGTATCCCCATTTACAGTATATAGAAGCGGAAGACAACTGTCAACAGAGCATTCGAGCATGCCTAATAAAACACCTAAATGCACATCAAGCGAGAAATTGATGGAGATTGCAACTGCAAAGCGAAAATCACCATGGCCGTTCGTGCCGGATAAAGCGAGCTTTGTACCATTGATCGCATAGATTTTTCGTGCATGCACTTCGCCGCTTCAGCATCATGTGTAGGCCCAAGTTTAGTGCTTGCCTCGAACTTGATACCATGCAATGCTCCCTTGCACTTAAATTGCCAGGTGCAGCGCGCCGAAATAAATTAAACATATTTTGCATTCTGCCCGCATTTTGTTATGATGAGCTTCCGATTTCCATGAAGCGAGCTTGGATTGATGGAATAAGCTTGCCAGGTCCTTGATTTTCTGGAAACCGCGCCTGAAGACCAACGAAAGAGGAGGGCCTATGCGTGTTCGCTTGCGGACGACTCTTTGTGCACTACCCAATTATCGCCGGCGTGGTGATGGGGGCGCTGGTGGCGGCGTTTTTCGCAGCGCGCCTGGGTAGAGTCTGACGTCTATAGTCTCCACTACTCCGCTTTAATTTCTTTGTCCACCTCGCTGCTTGGTAGCCGACCCCGAAAATTGCGGGGTCTATCCCGGTCGCGACAGTAACGTTTAGGGGGACGCAAAATCCTGGAGGGCCTAACACTGTGCGATGACATTGCATGGGGAAGAACACCAGATGGTTGGAATTACCGGAGCCACCTCTACGAAGCGCCGCTTTCATGATAAGCTCACGGCTTTCTAGCGGACCCGCGAGGCGACCAGCAGGCTCGGCTTGCATGTCCCTATATGTGAAGCTGAGTAGGGTACGCTACACAGTAGCGTTCTGCAACTCACTGTAAAGTTATATTCCTACCTTCCTTCTTTCCGCTACGAGGGGTGTGGAAATCATATTGTCGTTTCGGCACGTAAAACCACAGATATTGTTTTATTTCCCTCTCTTTCTTCCAGCTACGTTTACAAAAAAATGGCAGCATATCCACGGAGTGAATAATGGAGAGTGGGGCGAAGCATTCTTCCGTCCATTCGTTCTTGCTTCCGTCCGTCCATGCGTCCGTCTGTGTGACCTTACAAGCGTCCATCCGCTCGTCCATGCGTGCGTCTGTTCGTGCGTCCGTCCCTGCGTTCGTCCATGCATCCGCCCCTGCATCCCTTCATGCGTCGATCCATGCATCTGTCTGTGTGTCCGTTCGTCCATCTATTCAACACTCCAAGTACCACTATCTCGCATCTTTTCATCATATACTCCCCATATAGAAGCACCGCCATCCAGCGGACATTCCAAGGACTAAACGAGAGGTGGCACATGCACACTTTCCTACGGCTTGCGCTTCGGGTCTACTTCCCACCTTTAACCACCTCGAGTTCATGGTATATACTAGTTCACTGTATTCATGGCACTGCAGCCCAATGCTCGCTAAACCTTTCTAAAACCAAGGAGGTTACGCCCAGCGAGTATAACGTAGCACCCCTTTCTTGTCAGATAGTGCTCAATGTACATGCCAATGGCCGCTAATGGAGATCGCAGCGTGTGCATTAACTTAAAGCCGAATGCTCCTGTCTTTCATTCCCTCTTGCCAATCATTGGCATGTACATTGAGCACTCTCTGCTATTGTTCAACAACGCAGGGAAGAAATCTCTCACCGGCACCGCCTTGGAGGTCAAAATGTTATACTTGGTACTCACTACAACGGCTACGAGGGACGAACAGGTGCCGCTATAAGGAACTTCGCCCCTAAAAAGCGTAGTTGGGGTGCCTTCTTGCAATGAAACAACAGCTACCATGACGCTTGCTAGCGCTGACCTTCATTCAAAAAAGAACTATGCGCTCACCACTTTCGCAACAAGAATGCATGTAACATTCCTCGCACGCACAGTGTTCGTGACTTGTTTGCATGTGAGCGCAAGGTAAACAGGTCAACTTAAAATCAATTACTGTTGGAGGGCAAAATTAAACGCAAAATGTGCTTCTGCACATCGGAGTGTATTGCGTGGTTGCAAGCAACGTCACTAGAAATTTATAGTAACGTTGGTTGCAAGCTTGAATACTCTCTTACGGTGAACAATCCTATCTTTAGGATGAATAATATTAATAATAATATTAGAAAAAACGGCCAGCCTTCGGAGAACACAGCGCACTCACTATGAAAGCTGAAGGAGCAGCTTATACTAGAACCTGTTGTAAAGCCTCGATAGATGAATATGGCAAGTACAGTTGCATAGTTCCAACGGTGCCATAAACCATCATTATTTTGCGAAAAAAAAAGAACTTACTATGCCATTACTCATTATTATGCAGCTTGGAGAGGTACTTGCTACGGATATAGTAAGGCATTGCGTTTAATTGGTTGATGTTGTGGCTGATGACAATATAGAATTTTGGTTCGGTCCTTTGTAATAGGTACGAAGCTTTCAACCACACAATTGTATTGTGAGACGCCTGTTGTTTTGCAAGAAAGAAGCGTAATTTTTAAGGAATCGTTTTCGTTGTCACACACAATAACAATGAAAACTAACTAGGACTCAGGTCTCAATAATGGCCTGTTGTTACGTTGCTGTTCTGTCATACAAAATTACGACACCATGTTATGACATATGTCTTTGTGGGGTCTTCTGGATTAGGAGCTGCAAACACAACGCTGATTAGACGGCTGCCGTCGAGAACAGCTGAGTTGAAACTCTGCTAGAATGACCCCCCCCCCCCCCTCTGGCTCTCAATACGTGCCATAGGTGTTGTATACCCCAGAAGGGACTGACAACTAGGCCACCATAAGCAGCTGTTCCCACTTCACAGCAGCTTGCGTGGCCACACGGTTACCCAGGAAGGCAAAGTAAAGCATAGGTTGTACGAGTACTCCCTGGTCACGTGTTATCTTGTGTTCCTGCATAATCGTGTTTGGGGGCCAAGTTTACTGTTCAGAATAAACTTGCTCCAACAAGCGCCACAGCAATGCTCTCACTTCCCTTCTTTGCAGACCTTTCTCTTTGAACGGCCACCATAAATAAAAAGAGAAAATCACCACCTAATGGAATGTAATACAAAACAACTGTGAAATATTAGCACTAAATACAAAGCCGGAATCACACGTTGTATTCAGTTGAAGGTGTAATGCTTTAATCTCCTTCATTTAAACAAAATGTTGCATTAAAAACTTGGTGCGGTGCCTTCTTAGAATTCTTCCAATACGTTTCCGAAATATTCCAAGTTTGGCATGTATAGTTCCTTTCAGAGAAAATGAGTAAACAGAAATTTTCGTGTTTTTACTGTTATATAAAACGTGGTTTGCTTGGTACGCCTTTTTAAGATTTGTATAAAATCAGAACTACAGTCTATTTTATTTAGCACATTCAGATCACAGGAATTGAGAGAAGCACACACAAACAGCAAAACAATACAATTGGGATCAGACAGTCAGGCTGTTCTGACAATATATTTTTTTTTTCAGTTTTGGTTGTTCAGCCTTGAGGACCGAGCGATGCTGCCAGGATAATAACCAGCCCTACGACTACCAGAAATATGAGTAAACATAAAAGGCGAGAAGGAAGAAGCCTAGGGAGCCGTTTATTGCGCATACCGTGGCCTTCAGACACTTTTCGACTCCTCTGCAGCAGCAAGAATTGCTCGAGCCTGGTGCCAGCGATAACACGCCAGAAAATGCCACGTAGGCAGCGTGAAACAGACCGGGCACATCGGAAAAAAAGAACAATACCAAAACTCTAAGCTCTAGCTGCGTTCCCCGAGAGTAGTACCATGGTGGCCTGTGTATTAGGTGAAGGCATCAAAAAAAAAAAAAAAACTTGAGCCTTATCGCGCCAAGCTCGAGGACACCGGTTCGATTACTTATTACGTTGCTGAACTTCAGTGGGTGCTTAGAATCAGGCACGCGTTAATGAACCACGACCAACCATAGAGCAAAAGAAGATGGAGACAGATAAGGCGAAAGCAGTCAGAATTGATCCGGATGGAGTACCGCTCTGCGGCGTGCCTCACAAAAAAAAGAAATGTCGTGGATTTCGACTCGTCAAACATTCAGAGCTAACACTTTGATAAAGAATACTTCAAGAGATTAAAATCAATGAGAGATTATTGCAATATTATTTACACTTTTTTTGCTCTTTCAGTAATACCCAGTAACTTCTGGCAACAGTGCATTCTTCGAGAAACTAAGTCAGTATATATGTGACAACGTAATCCACCTCAATAATTGTTTTATAGCTGGTGACTTCATATACTTACTATCACTTGATTGGAGCAACAAAATTCTGCTGCCCTTCAGCACTGTTGCAGAACAGTTAACTAACTGATCTAGTTTTTTTTCACAACCTTTCTCAGTTACCCAAACAGCCATTTCACATAAGCAATTCAGCGAAATATTTCCTAGATCTTTCTATCGGTAGCAAAGACCCGCTTAGAGGAAAACCCACCGTTGCCATTTTTGATGAAATATTGGATCACAAGTTGATTACATTGACACTAAATCTTAGCCCCGTGCCTAAAAAAAAAGTGGGTGTGTTCCCGGTTTTTGCACGTGCGATTGACGTGGACATTCGGGATGCAATAGATAACTCGTTCTAGAATTTTCATTATTTCTATCCAACAAGTGATAGCAGTATTGATGAGTTATGGCTATTTGAAAAAAATCTCGTCATTAAGTGGATGAAATATTTTGTACCTATGAAAAGTGAACGCATAACAAAATTTTGAAAACGTAGCTTACTGAGAGAGTTGGTTGCCCTGAACGCAAAGCAAACAGGATAAAAAAAAAACGTGCTGGCAACGCCCATTTCCTAAGAATGCATCGAAAATGTGTGCCATACGCTTGGCTCGTAGGTACAGTATCCCTTAGTCTCGCTGAAAGACTTCAACATCTCATCGAAAAAAAAAACTTTCTTTACATGGCTCCGGTTAAATCCTGGCGGCAATTCTTTCCAAAGCAAAAATCGCAGTTATATCCTTCTGTGAACGGTAGCAACGTGTTCATTGAACTATAATTAGTGTGAACTTTTAGCAGCTCTTTCTGCTCCGTATTTGTACATGATGATGCTAGCGACCTGTATTTAATTCCTGTAAAAGGTGCTCCGTTTTTAAGTGCTATTTTTGTATCTGAAGACGTGTGCTGCCACTGTTGTTAAAATTGGACGCGAAGAAGACTCCTGGAATTGACGGCATATCCAACACTTTTTAAGTCAGGAGGGCTGAACGGTGCTCCAAGTACTTATGTTTAATATTTAAAAAAAACGCTATCAGAAGCCTAATTGTAAACAGAATAGAGGTACAGTAAAATAATTCTGATACCTAAAGGCATGGCCTCACGCGAAGTAACTTGTTACAGGCCAACCTCTTTACCGTGCTCTTGTTCAAAGAAACCAGAGCACATAACTTTCGAGCATATATCGTGGTTTCTGAAAAATAACAACCTTATCGATAATAGGCAACATGGTTTTCACAAAGGTATATCTACAGTGACTGCACTCCTTGAAACCTTGAAATCTCCACTCGTGTTTACATTCTTTTTAGGCTAACAGTATTTTGCGAATAAATAAATAAACAAATAAATAAATAAATAATAAATAAATAAACCAGATGCAAATTTTGATGTTTTCTGGCTATATCCTGCCATTGAAGGGGGGCCTGATTAAGAGTGTTGAGCTGGACGAAAATGCCTCTAATTACGGCAGACTTTTTGGATAGCAAGAGGTAGAATGTTGTGTGCCCTTAGAATGAGAAAAAAGCATTAACATAATTGGCGCTACATGCGTAGGCCAACCCAGAGAATGAGCAAACCATTGTTGTACCAGCCTAGCAGGTACGCCACAAAACCTACAATTGCAAGAATGCGGGTGTTTTTTTTTTTACAAAAGAGATTGTGCTCTTAATCACATATATTTGTGGTACGAATGATATTCAGGCAAACAGCTCACTGTTTTATTGTTTGATTTTAAAGAGAACGGCAATTGCAATTCGCACAAGTTGAGCTGTGACTTGAATGGGTATCATATAAGCAGTTTCGAGCGTTATTTGAATATTGGTAAGTACGGAATACGTGCTAATATTTTTTATCTATAAAACATATAAGACGACATTACGTAACACTGTGAAACTAGTTTTTGTAAATTTGTAAGTGAGAGTTGGTTTGAAAATCCAGACAAAAGAGAAAAAATAATCTAGAGAATTCTCCGCGAGACCTTGTGTGACCTTAAAAAGACGATCCAATTGAATGCGTGGTATTAAATAAACAATGCGCCGCTTGCGCGTATACGAAAAAGAATAATACCAAAAGCTGCGCTCCAAGGCGACGTGTCCAGATATATTTTTTACGAGCTACGTAAACAAGTACGACGGGTGTAGTCAGAGCTCGACACCGAGGCCCATGAAAAGGGGCTTAGTTCTTAGTAAAGAGCCTAACTCGGCGACTGCGTGGTATACCAGTCTTGTCGAAAGTACACAAGCTTTTGCTCAGCTTCAGTTAAATCACGAATACTGCTGCACGTAACAACCTAAGCTCCAGAAACTCTGCAAGTGTCACTATGGCAGGCTGCTTACGCCTAGTAACAAGTTTGCGTCATTTACACCCGCATACTTATAAAACAGCGGCGGCGACGGGGGGGGGGCGGAGGGGGCATACGGCTAATCAGCGGAGTGGAGGGAACTTTGCAGACAGAAGGGAAATAGTCGGTTAGTGGGCAATAATGCTGTATAAAACTTGAATAGAAATCTTGTTGAATTATGCATGTCAAAAGGTTAAATTTTCAACAGGTTACGAGCAGAAAAATATGATAAACCTCTTTCAATGTGGTCTTGGGTGCGAAACATACTTTCAGTTAACACTAAAAATAACTTCACCAGGGCTGTTCACCGACAGACGCAGAAAGTTGCGAAGGTGCGCATCGGTTAATCCGGAGAAGTTAAGGCCTGACCATACCTGCCGGGCGCAATGCGGCAGCGCGTGACTCTTTCCATCCTCTCTGTGGAAAGAGCGTGCCACTTCACATAACCACGTGCCCTTTCTCTCCACAGGAAGAGGGTGTGGCGCAAGGCATAAAGCCATGCACGGTCGCACTGTGACGTGTACGTTTCGTCAGACTTTTGGTCGTGGTGAGGAAGGAGGAGGGGGCAAGTTTGGTGCCGGGGGCTGCTTATATATGCCCGCAGGCTGCAGGTTGCCAACACCACTATGTATATCATGCAGGATACGACAAAACAAGTGACACAAGAACACACATGTATGTACCATGAGCATGTACCACGAGCATAGGAGGGGGTACATAGAGGTAGACCCCCCCCCCCATTCTCTCCTCCTTCTTGTCAGATTGTCAGCCTCACGTCCCCCCACCTTTTGCTCTTCACCCTGATGGCGGCAGTCTTATAGAAACAAATGATTCGCTTTCTCAGTGTTATTCCACTTTCCAATTCGGTACCGCAAGAGTTGATAATTTGGGCTTGTTGTGATTCTTCAGCAAAATTGCCTGTCTATAAAGATGAAGAAGAAAGGGGGAGTAAGTCTCGTGGCACCTGCTTATGATCATTTATTTTTTTGTTGAAAACATTCAAGGTGTGTGAATAAGAAAACGCGAAAATTTTTGGATGTTATTTGTATATGTACCTTTTTTTGTATGTCCGTGAGCTGCACGACTGCGTGCGCGTGCGAGTCTTTGTGTGCATGAAATTGATGGCTGACATTTCCAGGTAAAGAGGCCAAGTAAAATTACCCTTTTTCGTTCATGCTTCTATGTTTCCGTGTTGAACACCGCACATATACCATAAAAAAAGCTTGTTCACTCACTGCTCGATAAATTTCTCCCTGCAACTCGGTCAAAATCTTAGCGAAGCAAGAGTCAGGATAAAGGCCAATTTTATTTGCTCTTAATTAGACGGAGAAGCACACAAAGCTAATTGTGTAAGTTATCATGACCCTAGCTTTGCTCGCCGTAACTCGAGGTGGTTGCGTATAATGCTTGCTTGACAAAGCTTCATATTCGTCTCTGTGAGGAAACCTGAAGGACTGGGCTGTCACAGGCGACGCTAAATTTCGTACACAAGAAACAACATGGTTCACGTCTCATTTACGCACCCATTCTTCGCAGCGGATTGACCCTTAATCTTGTTACGGTTGTCTGCGGCCCTCGACACAGAAAAAAAATCTTTCTTTGTTCATACAGTACTGCTACTCGAGTGATACTGCGATATATATGAACAATTTCATAAGGGCACTGTGTCTAGGCTGATGGTACAGACAAACAGAAAGAAGGTCTCTTTGTATTACCGGAAGGATGAGTCGGAACAATCGTAATGCAGCAATATACAGCTTAGCACAAGAGGGAGATATTCGTTTCAGACATGTACCAAAGCAAAGCGCTATTATCGTGTTTCTGCATCAGAGAAAATGAATATATATTTTGCTCGGGACAAAGATCTGTTTGTTCGACGTTGTTCCATTATCTGCAGTTGTGGTCATTTTCTTTATTGTTGCGAACTTCCAGCACGTCTGCTGACGGGCATGCGTTGCCAGTACGATGGTGATCCACTTCTGCTTGTACGCAGAAACGTTCAGCGCTGACATATCATGGCCGCTGGGCAAATACGGAAATTTGAACTGCAGCGATTGCAGACAGCAGATCTCTTCAAGCAACATTTTTGGTTTCGCTCGGGTAATCTCTAATTTCCGAGTGCTTCCTTATTTCGCAGAGATGGGTTACTTAATCTCATGCTGGTTCATTGGTTTCGTGTTTATAGCGTAAAATCACTTCCCTTATTGCCTATTTTGTGAGAACATTACAAAAACAATAAATCGCCTGTACTTATTCGAACGGAGTTCTCTCATGTTTGCATGCTGCTTTCAAAGCTTAGGTTTTGAAAGCTGCATGTCAGTTGTTTGTAGGCAAGGTTGTAGGCAAAAAAAGAAGAAAACAAACTATTTCTGACAAAATGAGAAGTGTAAGCAATTCTTTTCATCCTGCATGCGGGCGTCGAACTTTGTGATTGTGTTATAACTTTCTACGAAATATTGTCGCCAGACTATTCGAGGTGATGAGAAAAACTAGTTCATGATGCAACAAACATAACTTGTGCTCATAAGCCTACTCAGCGAATTTGGAGGAAACGTACAAAACCCTCTGTAAATCGCGTACCATTTTTCATTGTTTTTCTGCTGCGCTAATAAGATTCATATGTGAAAAAACTCCAGTGGGTTGCTGTGCCTTATAGTTTCTGAGGCAGCCTCTGTTTGCGACTGTGTTTTCTTTTGTTACAACGTAAAATAATCAGGAATAGTCTGACTCATCCTGCTATTGAAGCACTATTCCCATAATCGTTAAGCCTATTTATAGACGCTGCAAAGGTGACTACCAATGCAATCTTTTCCGGTCAGTTTTTTTTATCATCAAGAAAAAGAGAGGAAAAAAAAGAAAGTGTGCCTTCTTTTTTACACGCGCTAAACTAACGTAACATTGCGAGTATCATCTTCTGAGCTGAAGAGACAGCGTCAAGGCCTGATGTGTTTCTGGGCTGCATTTTCATAGGACAGGTTGTAGTTGCCATGTGCTGAAGAATACTAAATCGATAAGCTGGTGTATAGAAACTATCAACAGCCAATTAGGGCATTAGATGGGCGGGGTTGCCTTAGTTAGAGTTAAGGTTATGTAAATCTGACTTTAGAAATCTGAAAATTTTAAATTTTTTAGCTTTTGAGGCTCGATAGTAAAACACATTCCCTCGAAGATATGCTATTGTTCTCTATGTATTCTGCGTTCAGGAAACGGGGTACATGAGGCGACAAAGCCATGCGTTCTTTTCATCTACCGGTTCCAGCCTTCAGGAATACCTGATCCTTTATTGGAACTTTGGCTCGAGCAGATAAATAAGCCCTATTTACGGATTTTTTAATCGCTACCTTCCAACGTCCGCTTCTTGCCATTTTCTGAATTCAACTTTTTAGTCGTGAAAAAGGCTATCTAACGGGAGTTATAGATGCCTGCGGGTCAGCAAGAAATGGCCGACAACTGGTACGGCACAGAAACACATATTCCAGGACAAAGTGGTACGACACCGTAACAGAAAATGTCGGAATCTGAACCTTTCGTTAAGCGTTCGTATAAAAAGATCCAACGAACGCAACGTTCATAGTTTGTTATACCACGAAGCTATCCTGTTCTCATCACTCGCTGTAGTGCACTTCATGAGACGCCACATGTGAGTTGTCACAGGCTCTTGGACAATGTCGCGTTCACATAATCATTAAATACAGAGGGGGGTATGTCCACAGTGCTAAAGGGCTACTCTGCCTATATACTGGGTGATGATACAACGTTTCATTCTAGTTTTGCAAATATTGTAGAACTATAGCCAGTATTGCTTTAAAGATCTCCTTTTCTGTTCCTCTCTAAAAAAAAATAAACTGTGCCAGCATAATATTATATGACATTGAGTACCGTACATATGTGGGTGGTTTTGCACTATGTAATACATCCTGAATTGAAATCAGACCACTGACCATCAAGTAATAAAGTTTCGCTAATTATTCAGCTGTTCTACCAGATGAACTTTATACTTATACTCGGAATAAACATTGCAAAAACGGGATAAGCTCCGCTATAACTTGCGACAATGTGTTCAGTCGGGTCGTTGTAAAGTAATTGTCTAGGGGAGTTGCCAATGTTTGAGTACCAGCATGACAGTAAACATACGCTTTTACGTTGCAGAGAGGATATATATTGTACACGTATTATCGCCCACATCACAATCGGTGATTGAGTTTACACTCAGGTTGTGCATGAGCTTTCCCAATCAACTATGATTATTAAATGATTAGGGCAAGCATATAGTTTGCGTCATACTAATGTTTGTGAAGTCAAACTTGAAAAGCACTGTTTACAGCAATTTTATTGCACTTAAATATCTAAGTTGCATATAGTGCTTATCGCAAGAAGTTAGAGTACTCACAGATTCAAGCGGCATCAAATGTTTATTTTACAAAGACTGTGACGCTTGATTGCTCGAGAAAACAATATCGTGTCATGATGAATCTGTACTCTAAAGATGATGTTTCGTCGGACGCGTTCGAGTCAAAATTACTTTGACACTGCCGAACTGAAGGTGGTCGGAATGATACTATCTGCGCGGCACTAAGTTGTCCCGTTTCAAACCTTGAATACTGTATTCACCTAAGCTGCGTGAGACAGACGGTTAGACGGTCTTGCGCGGAGATCACACTTATAATGTACGCAGTTGTTATGAGATAAAAGCACAAAAAAGTAGAAGTCAGCATTTTTTTCTAAAGTAGTTATATTTAGGACTGTATGTTTTGGCGCAGTAGCAATAATAGGTACAGTAACATATCAGTAGTGTTATATAGCGGAACTTTCGTGTGTCAGCACGAGATTACACTCAGATTCACGTGAAAACAAAACAAAGAAACAACAGCAGCATGAGGCTTTACGTTAAAGTCCAAACAGAATCGCACACACGAAGTAACTCTGTCAACAAGGTTTCTTGCAGGAAATGCGGTTTTTCTATACTTTAGACAACGAGGACTGTCAGCAATCGAGGAAAGGTATTTGGTCTACTTTTCATTTTTCTTTCCGTGTTTTCATCTAAATAACGAAAGAAGATAGAATCCGTGATCTACGGCTTTATTATCCGGAAAGAAAATTATATGCGCCCTATGCTCTATTCAAGTATACAGCTAGTTCTTTGGGTTGTGTGTCCTGTTATGTTATTGCTTTCAATGACTTGACATGTTTCCTGCCACGTGAAAAACCTGACTGTTCATTTGTTGTTGTTTTTTTCGACGTGACGTAAGGAGATGTTGGCGCACAAACAAGGCACCGGCTGCTCCTTATTCTTTAGAGGTATCTAACGTAGAGCACGTTGGGTACGCGTTTATAAGCGTAAGAGATCCACTGCACATACCATATACAACTATAACAACGCATTATACAATATATAACAGGACATGAGATTTAAAAACAGGATATTCCACAACCTCATATAAGTGCGCATGTAGTGATGTTAACGAACAGAAGGATACCCGTTGCATGCAGTCAGCAGTAACTTATTGTCAATTTAATAGTCTACAGTCACATAAATCTCGTTGGGACGTTAAATAAAGGAAAGAAATATATGCACTAATATCAGCCAAAAATGTCGCTGTCTTCAAGAAAAGTTTTCAGTGCTTTTACTGCGCTCTTTTGTAAACTTCTTGTTGGCCACTGGGCACAAAAGCTTTCCTAAACCTAAAGGCCTTCAATATAAATTTATTAAGCATGACTCAAGTCGGCGTCTTAGCGTTTCATTTGGTGAGCATTCTAAAGGAGGTAACATGTGTCTTGATCTACAAAACCGCAATCACACTCAGAAGATTCTGCGCGCCCAATTTCGGTTAAAATAGGCTTGGTGTAAGCAGTTCCTAATCTTAATCGGTGAATGAGGGTTTCTACACTTGCGTTTAAAAATAACAAAATTTTAAGTTGAATTAGTTGATCTATAATATATACACCAAAGTTTTATAAAGTTTGGGTCAAACCACATGTTTTTACACATACCGAGAAATTTTATCTTTAAAACGCCACGCAATTTATTTTTCAATATTAGGATAAAAACCAAAGCATCATTGTGATGTGCTTGACTATTCATTATTACAAGGGCTTAAAAATTTATCAATTCTGTAAGAGATGCTCAAATATGAGTAATGTTCAAATATATATGTTCAAATCTATGCTCACCCGAAAGTATTCTTTAGAAACGGCACATAAGTTGGCACTGCATTTGCTCTGTCTTCGATATTTTAAATGATTATTGACGTGAATAATCACTGCGTGACATAAAAAAGTCAAAATTTCTCATTCCAGAATTTCACGAAATGTATTTAATAAATGCAATAAAAATGCTCATTACCTTTGAAACATTCCCAAGATAATAAGAAATGTTGGAGACAACACTTGCATTCCCTTTATGTGTTTTCGGCGTTTTGGTTTTACCCGCACAACAAGCTTATCTGTTTCAAATAGCTAGACAACCAATGTATCAGCGTGAAAAACTTATACATATAAAGAAAACTTAACAGTCAGATGAAATTCGAATGTAGCAAAATGAAATGATCATAAAGAATGCTGTAGCATAACCTTCGAGAGAAAAAAGGGATAACAATATCAGGTCTCGTTGTCCCCATTTTTCAGTCGCTTTTTGGTGCGTTTGCTGCTTAAAGTAGAATACTTACTACAGGTACAGTTGCCCACGGCTCTATTAGTGCCCACTATGATGACATCAATATTCCTTTTGTGAATTGAAAAAGTACCCGCTACGCGTCCGTGAGGTCCCACGTGCATCTGCTTCCCTGCAAACGTTATTGATGATGTGGCTGACAATAGTCATTAGCTGTGTCTTTGTGCTTTGCAATTGATGGGTCTTTAAAACAGACGCTCGTTGCACTTTTTTCGTGTTTTGAGTCCTAGTGTGATTCTACGATTCTGTCACGCGAATCGTAGGAGAGTGTCTGTAACAAGCGTTAAAGACACTTCAAGCACTACAGGTCATTCATGTAATGTTTTATTCAGCGAAAAAAGTTTCTAATCTGAGTGTGGCTCTTTGTTAGAACATTTGCTTACCACGCCAACTCCCAGGTTTGATTCTCATTCAACCATTTTTATCACTTCTTCACTTACAGTTATTTCTATTTTCTCCCACGGAAAACGTTCATTTTTTGCACACTACCAACAAGAATGACTCCGGCGCGAACACTGATACCAAATTTTCGGGAAAATGAGCTACTTGATGCTATTTAATTAAAATAAGGCTGTTATGAGAAGGCGAATCTCATGTGTACAGCCTAACGACATAAACACCTCACCCCTTCGATTATTTTAGCGGCTTCTCCTTAAATTTTAGCCTTCGCAGGCAGAGCACGTTTTACAGGCAACCTAATGTACGGTTGTTCGGGGCAACGAAGATGACGATGGTTAGTTCATTTCACTTCAAGCATCGCGTGCGTCACGTGCGGTTACCGTTAGCCGCCTCGCCCACCAAAACTTTCCGTTCTTTCCAAAAAAAACCGTTCTTCCAGCAGCTGTGTTGACGCACGTTTGAACCAGGTCAACGTCGTTGACCTGGTTGAATCCTATCTGCGTTCCCTTCGGGGAGTTGGTCCATATTTTTTTTCGCCTGCTGCATCATAACTAGATTTTTTTTGTTCAAAATAAAGTTTAGATATATCCAGAAATGGTCACACTGGTGTATATTTTCTTTTGCTATTTATTACTTTCAGTAACCGTTGCTATCGGCACTGTAAGTGCAGTGCTATATTATAAAAAAGAAAGTACGGAAATAAATTAGACCACAGCATTAAATGACCAAGCCTTGAACGTTGCTAAATGTGTTCTATTTACTGTTTATTTCATTTCAGTGAGAGTATCATTTTGCAAGACTATAAGGCATGTATAAAACATAAATATTTTAATACAAAGTAGGGTAGACTAATGAACTCAGACCTAGTTTGTCCAGTGACCATGCTCGAATGGGCCAAAGCTAGCAGGATCATCCTGATATAGTACGAAAACAAACGCATTACGCATATTACGCAATAGAGAAACACCCTAAGGCTGTGAAATATTTAAATATTCGGTGGAGTAATCATTAATCTCACGTAAGATTTTCCAAAGGTCCAGTGTAATAATATAGTTCCAGTTTGGAGGAGTGCGACCAGAACAATAAAGCAATGACATCATACGTTTATGGCAAGCTGTGACACCCTATATTGAAACATTATACAAGACATTTACATTAGGACCAGTTATATATTAAAGGGCTACCCCGCAATTAGATATAAATAGAACTGTTAGATTGTTGGGGGCTAAATACAACGGGCGATGGACAGAAACCGTCTCTCTACAATGAATCTGACCCAGATATTTAAAGACACAACAAGAAGCGTGATCACACCAGACATTATTAGGTGAAATATTTGCCGGGAAAAAGAAAGAATATATATATATATATATATATATATATATATATATATATATATATATATATATATATATATATATATATATATATATATATATATTCGTTTCGACCTTGCTCTTATCTTCATAGCTGTGTCGAAGAAATCCACAAACATGCCCCAACTTTGTTTTGTTGCAATAACGCTTTGTTCTCCTTCACCATTTCGTATTCCTACTGAGCTTGATGCCATATCAATTCTGTTTTGATGTTCACTTAAAGAAGCTGAATTTTAGGAACATGAACCATAATATGTTTTGTGAGTAAAACTTTTACTAAATAACACGCGTTAAGAGCTCTCTCTTATGTACACTGAAGGTTAAAGAGGTCCTGGCGTCGCAGTTTTACATCACGTTATTTCGGCAATAGACATCTCGCCACAAGTAGCGCATCTCAGAAATAAAAGTATTGAATAATTGTGGACCGAAAGTTCCAACACTGAAGAATTTTCCCTCCAAATATTCAGCGGCTTCTTTCGGCAGCGCTTTTTGATCACCTTATCGGAATGTTAGTACTGTCGCAGCAAAGAACACAGCTAAAGAAGAGAGCTCAGGAATAATATTTGGCCATAGGTAATCACACTTATGAAGGACATTATGTAACAAACAAAAATGACAAATTCTATAAAGTGAAAGCGACTTGCCTAGGCTACCATAAATTAAAATTGAATTACCTGTACTACGGGGCAATGACATTGCAATCATTACGAAACTTTGAAGCTTTTCTGATTTTTTTCTCCTCTTCAATGCGCAAGATATTGTTTATTATTTTAGGCTAATCCTAATAAAATTTTTAGGTAACTGGCACTTCTCCTCCAGTCCACTACGTTAGTGTACACAATACATATAAGTGAAGAGGACATAAGTCCTTGCAGAGATTACAAGAGGCGGCGTGGGGAGCAGCGGACAGGGCTCAGATGGGTATTTCTGTGTTTGGCCTCACTGTGATTATTTATGAATTCATTTTTTTAGCCGCTTGCCAAACGAGAACGTTGTTCGTGCCATATCTTAGCGTTACACGCTCTCACTTTGATTTGATGCAATGGGTTCTCACGAGAACTTACAAGACATAGAACAACGGTAAATGACATATTTCTGAGGAAAATGTCTTACCACGTCGTGTTGGCGTTAAATTAGCGAGAGAACTACCAAGGAGGCATCTGATGCACTGAGAGCTAGAACAGGTTATTCTTGGTTGTAATATTAAATCGGAGTACATGTGCCTTTATATGACGTCATGCGGCACTCGTTATACAAACCGAATCATGACAAAAAAAGCAAACTTTCAGCGACACTGAAACAGTGCGGTGCCTAACTTCTTTAGAACGGCGTAATTGTCGCGAAGTAATGGCGGTGCCATTAGCTCGGTCCTGCCTATATTCCATAGATTGTCATCGCCTTAAGAGGACCGTAATTTGTGGAGCTGCAGAAAGTTGCTCTCGAGCACTCATTGCTAAAATGGCACATTCAGGTTTTTTTTTTGCGTTTACTACCGTTGTAGTGGACAAGATGCATGTTCTTTCATGCCATGTTGCACCCCCAAAGAAGCCTTGTATAATCGGTTAGGGCAGGAGTGTCTTTGGTTGGGACTTAAATAATTCTCACCACGTGTCTGATGTTTGCGAAGTTGTCTACTGTCCATACGTATGGCACAGTCCATACTGTGCCATACGTAAGTAAAATTAAAAATGACATTGGAAGAATGAATTTGACATCATACCAAACAATGAGTTTTTTATTGCGTCAGCATCAAAAGAACTAGTTTCGCAGAAAATACGCCTTGGTGGTGTCAGCAGCGCGTATTTGTTTGTGAGTGAAAGAGCAGCGTTGGCCATGAGCGAAACTTCAACGTAGATGCTGAAACAATTATAGCAGCTGGCAGGTGCATGTACTTTGGTTTTCGTCGCGGAACAGTGTACACGTGTCCTCCGATAAAGAAAGCAAAGTTATCTATTGGGAACGTGAGAACGTGCGCGTATGTGTCCATGTGTGTGCCATGTTATGTGTGTGTGAGCTGGGTCCTGCGTGCGTGCGCACGCGCGCACGGATATCACTATTGCGTCCAACTCTTGAAAGCGTAGCCTAAAGGTCGTCCTACTTCTGATTTTCACCTTTAGGTTTCGGACACATCTAGTAGTACGTTAGTTCATAAGTGACCCTAAGTAAAAATAACATCATATACTTCAAAGAAAGAAATTCGTGTTGTTGGTTTTTCTCGGCACTCTTCCCGACAGAGTCGCTTCCACATCTCTCGAACATAACATTTCTCTCAACTTACGCATTTGAATATCTACTTTTTGTGTTATTTTTTGGTATAAGTACATTCATTTTTCGCACTATCAAGAGCTCCAGAAATGAAACGCTAACTGAGGCCGAGTGCTCTTGTTTAATTCTGGTCCCACCTACGAGCTAGAAAATTGATCTTTCTATACGTTAAATACATTGATAAACAGACAAATAGACCTTTCTATAAGAGCAGAAATTCACGAATCAATCACTCGTGTTTGTTTGCAGCGTTTTTGTGTCCCAACCTAATATTTTTTTTATTATTTTTGTCAAACTGGGAATCTGTGTACCTCTTCACAGTGCGGCCGGTGCATTGTGACGAGACCCAACCACGTCGGGCAATTCCGGGATACGTGCGCCAAAAGTATAGATGGTGGTATCGATTACATCGCACCCAGCAGTTGCAGAGCTAGTTCGTTTGATGGCACTTAGCCTCGATGGGCGGCACATTGCTAATATCATAAAAGTGATTCGTCCTAAATAATCGGTTAAAAACAGAAACGACGATCGAGGAAACTGACAAGCAAGTGGATGACGGAAGAAGATGGCAGCACGTATGCGATCATTTGCGAAATAAGAGACAGCTCCTCCGCAAGAACACAAGGGTGTATTAACGTACAGAAAGAGTGAGAGGAGGTGGTGGAGGATGAACAGGGAAAGAATAGAGAGAGCGCACTGCATGTACGGATACAGTTCACCAAGCATGGTTGCTGATGCTAAAGGACGTGTTTCTCCCGTGGCGCTCTTCGTTACGACTACGTGACCACCCGCTACGTTACGTCCCATGTTTTGATGTGCTCGACGTGACCTAAACACCTCCGCCCCCGCTTTTCTAAATATATAAAACAGACAAGAACAGCCGTATCGCGTAGCTCTATTAAGGTCAGCCTTTCGTCGAGCAATATAGATTATAAAAATTTTACGGAATGTTGCGCGTTTTTGAGACACGCAGAAATCATGTGATACGTCCAAGCTTTCCGCCAATGAAGAGACAACGAAAATGAGTGGCTTGCATAGCATTTACGGCAATGTTTATCGCTTAAGAGTGTGTCGGCGAAATGACCTAAAATGTTCAAGCGTTGCAGTCATGACAGTACTCTCTTTTTCAGTAATTAAATTCTAACTTTTAAACTATGCATGTCTTTCCAATTGTAGGACAGGATACCATTTATCCTGAGCTGGTTTTTTCTTTCTGCTTTAGCTCCCTCGCCAGTTTACTACCTAGACTAGCTGCCGAGAAACAAGAACCTTTTTCAACAGCCAAGCCGTTTAACCTATTGCTAACTTGTGCTCCGTCGTGCGGAAGTATACTCAAGTGGGTAGGCAGCACAAGAATTGGGAAAACTACACTACTCGGTAAATCCGCTGGGAGCGTTAAACGAAAACTCTTGTCGGCGAAGTGGAGTGTGTAGAACACGTGAAAGAGCTAGAAAGAACTAAAGAATCAGAAATATACAGAAATAGAGAGATATAGTAGAGCAAAGAGAGGAAGCGATAAAAAAGAAACGACAGAAATAGAAGGAAAAAAAGGAAAAAAGAAAGCAACCGAAAGAAGAAAAGAGCTGAAAAAAGAAATAGAAAGAAAGAGAAAGTGATATTCCACCGAAACTATTTTTGACAGATAATACAGACGCCGTTCATAAAGCGCGCATGTTTCATTACTCAAAATATTTCAAAATGGTGCTTTTGCATCGTGACACATGCATTGCAGCATTGTACAAGCGTTCTCGCTATACGCCTGGACGTGATGACATGCCCCATTGAGTTAGAATTGAGTCAAGCTACAATTTTACGGTCGTGAAAAAAAGCCACTTGACGAAACATCATGGAATCGGAAAGCCGGAAAACGAAAATATTGAGGTAGTGCTTGCTGTTGTATTCTTTGTGTTCAGAGAATGTAAATTGGTTATGGTTGTTGTGCACGTGTAATTTTTGCTTTTTTTGCACAGCTTGTGACTCTTGGAAAACGCATGTAATGTAATAGTGGGATGCATGATGCACTAGAAAACCTCTTTGCTGCTATCATTCACAAGCCCATTGCAAAAAACACATGTTCAGTTTCAAAAAGAAAAAAGTTCCTTGACTCGAGGTAAATCTTATACGCACGCTTGGCACGAGTCCTAATTTTTGTTTTTTGTTTTTGAAAACATATTATTTACTACTACTTGCAAAACTTTTTTGTGATTTATTTATGAAAGGAAACATCCGTAAGCATTTATTTATCGACCGAAGTTTGTCCATATTTTTTGTACGACTGAAGAACAAAAAAAAAGCGCGTTTCTAGGACAATTGGACGTATCTGGCCGCTGCAGTAAGTTAAAACTTCTGGTGCTCCGAGGGGAAAAGAGTAGGAGTACATTTAACAACAAAACAATTACCGTACTTGCAATTGAGTTGACCGGCTGAAGAGATACCTTCACACTAGTAGCACCAAGCCTGAGGGAAGTGTGGAGCTTCGCGGCCTTCTTTACTGCTCTAGATTTTAATGTCTCTCTTCTTCTTTTTGTTTTTTTCGTCTTCTTTTTGTTTGTACTAACAATTTCGACACAATTTATCTCTTTCTTCTACTTTCTCTCATTTTACTTATTTTTCGTCTCTTTCTCAGCTTTATCCTTTTTTATTATCTCACTTTCTCTATATTTCTCGCTTGCTTACTCTTCTTTGTATAATTTTATTTCTCTAAACGTGTTCTTCTTTCTTTTATTACCCCCTTCCTTTTATTCCTTTCAATTTATCTAACTTCTATTCCTTTTAATGTCATTGGACCGTGGCGTGGACGACGGCAGGAGACTGTACGTCCAAGATGAAACTGTTTATTTGGCCGAACTTGTGGCCGGTCCACGAAACGTCAGATTGCAGTAATGCATACTGCCAATGATAGCGGCGAACAGAGCGTCAGTCGCCAATCAACTGATCCACGGCATGGCACGCCAGCATATACACATGCGGCGACCAACATTAGAGCATTATCACTAATGGCCACGTTTGTTCTAGATTCAACTCAACTGTTTGACTTTTGCCGCTCCAGCCTACGAAATAATCGCAAGATAATCTCGAGTAATCTCAAATTTTTAGGCGTGATTTGAGCAAGGCACTATCCACACGAGTGATGGGCCGGCATTATGAAATGTAGAAAAGAAGGATCTAAAGCGTGCACAGGCTTCCTCTTCAAATGGCGGGGAGGGGGGGGGGGGTGCGAAAGTTTGTAGCTGCGTCCCCTACCTATCATGTGAATTTACGAGGCTGATTTAACACCCATCTTTCGCCCTTCGTCCCTTTAATGTCAATGTATGACGCTGGCTTTGCGCCCCCCCCCCCCTGCCCCCGTGCGTACGCCTATGGAAAGGAGCGTGCGTTGCATTGTTCCTCTCTGAAAAGGCATCTTCCTGAAGCTTTTACAGAACGTAGAATTGCAATAACAAAGCAAGAAAGTGCAATAAAGCACAAGCTGAAAAGTGCAGTGGTAAAGCAAGAACTTCAGTCCCCAGGTTCGTTATAGCGCATAAAAATGCTTGAGGTGCACGATCACTTTTAGTCGCGCACGGCACCGTTGAGAGTTTGTAATAACGCCAGGGACGACGTCGTAGTCAAGTGTGCAGAGACGCCGAATTGCCCTATACAGTCCGAAGTATCATTGCTAAACGTTTTTCACTGAGTCCACACCCAAATTCGGTCGCCAGGCTGGTATACAATCTACGAAGCGTCGTCGGTGGTTTTAACGGTTAGGCTTCTTCGGCGTGCTCAAGATATAGACATGCAGTCATGTGGAGGTTTTCTTTGTCGATGACGTTGGGTAACATGGTCTCGAGCGTCCTGTCGGGGTTCATTCCATAAACGAACTTGTATGATGTCCTCTGGGCCGTTTCTTGGATGGGCGTGTCTTAAGAAAAGGTCACATACGAAAGAATGGCATCTTGTGCGTCTTGTGCTCAACGTCGACGCTCGTGGCCACCATATCGATGATGGTTTTATTTAGACGCCCGGCGAGGCTATTGGTTTGTGAATGGTATAGGCGGTCAGGCTGTATCTCAAGAATGCCTGAGTTTGCTCCATTGTAAAGCATGACAGAAGTAGCGCTATAGAGGTGCTATAGACGGAAGATGAGAGGAACACAGTGTGCACAGGGCGAGCGCTGTTTCGTCACACAAAAAATTTATTTCGAAAAATCAAAACGAGAAAACAACGTTGCGCATAGCAGACATGCGCATAGTGAGGCAGTAAAGCTACACGCCTGCAGCATGCAGACAGGCAACGTACGTGAGTCATGCGTCGATTTTCTTGCAAGACAAGAAGTATGCTTATCTGCTTGACTCAAGTAATATCGATTGATATGTCTTAAAATTTTTCTTAGGGGGGCGCACGTTTTGTTGCTAAATGATTTGCTTTACTGTCTCACTTGTGCGCATGTTTGCTATGCCTGGCGTTATTTCCCCGTTTTGTTTTCTCGAAATGAATATTTCATTTGCAAAACAGTGCGCGTCCTGTACACTCTGAGTTTTTTCGTCTCCGTTTCATGCGCTGGGTCAGTCATGCAAGCATTCTAAATAGACATTCTTCCGCAGTAAAGTCCGTGCGTCTGTCAGTAATCAGGACATATGGAGTGCCGATGTGCAGGACCTGGAAGAACTTGGCTACTTCGGTGGCCCTGGCTTTGGGCAGAGCCCTAGTTTCGACGTCGCATATAAGGCAGCCGGTAGCTACGACTATCCACTTTTTTCCGAAAGCTGCCGTCAGGAACGGCCCTGGTAAGCCCATATCAATTTGCTGGAATAATGGTTAGATGGGCTGCCGACGTACCGCTGGTCTTTTTGGCGATGGTCTTGCATCGCTGGCAGTCCCCGCGCGCCAACACGTAACGAGTGAAGTCGGTGGTAAGGCATGATCAGTAGTAAGTTTTTTTTGTATCCTTGCAAACGTGCAGGAAAAAGAGAGGTGGGTAACCATTGAATTGTCGTGGAGAGCCTGTAGGACCTAATTCTGGTCGCAACGCTGAAGGTACCACCAAAAAGGGTACTTAGCTCGAAAGGTTGAGATCTTTCAAACAATGCCGTTGCTTACGGACGCCAGTCTTCGCTTAAATGCCTTTTGAACAACGGAGGTCTTACACTCGGGGCCCTTAAGGCCCTTGAATTTCGGGTCACCTGCCTGTCATTGAGCAAAGTCGGCGGCAGTTATGATTCCAAGGAAGCAATCATCATCCTTGACGTCTTAAGGCGATTGGTCTGTGGTGGCACGAGACAGGCTGTCGGTGTCAGTGTTTTTTTTCAGGCTTTAAACAGTGATGTCGAATTCTTGTGGCCTTAAGCTTCATCTTACCAGACGACATGAGGGCTCCTTCAAGTTAGCTAGCCAGCACAGGGCGTGGGGGTTACTGAACCTTTCGAAGGGCCTGCCGTAAAGGTAGAGATGCAACTTTGTTACATGATCCCAAGTGATTTCTTTTTATTGTGTGGAATAGTTGTCTTCTGTCTTCGATAGCGACTAGCTAGCATAACCGATAACCCTTTTTAGCCCGACGCCACATGCACAACGACGACACCGAGTCCTACGCTGCTTGCGTTGGTGTGTGCTGCTTCGGCGTATTCGTCGAAATGCGCAAGTATATATAGGTGGTGTCTGCAGGCGTCGCTTCAGATCCAGAGATGATTCGTTACGTCTTGTTTCCCACAGGAATTCCACGTTGGTTTTTGGGAAGTTAGTTGGCAGCTCAACAATCTGCAAAAAATTCGACAAAACGCCGGCAATAGGCGCACAGTTTGAGAAAAGTGCTTGTCGTGACGTACTGTGTAGTCTTCTTTACAAAAACATTTAGGTGTGATAACAGTGGTTGTGGTTTTTCTTCTTCTTTCACCTTTTGTAAACAGAAATACTTTCTTTTCTCCCAACTCAAGCCTTAAGGGTGAAGGCGAAAATGTTTCACTTCTTGACAGCCTCTTCCTTTTATCACTTGTTTAATGCACCTTGCAAAGTATCCTTCATTGAATGGTAATTCATTTCTTTAATCCGCACTTTGTAAAAGCTAGGTTTATGGCACAGGTAGCCTGAGTGTTAAAACTGCATACCGTTACCCACATTAACTTCGCGCGATCAACTACTGTTTTTATGTTCTTCTGCTGCTGGTGCATTGAAAGAACTATTTAGCATGAACTTTCAAATTGCTGCTATTGAAAAAAGGCATCTTTAGTAACTAACACAACACAAACATGTTTAGCTTCCTTTCTATATGAAAATAATTATCTTAATAAACCTACCGCATCAGTTCTACACGTTTTATAATCTACTTATGCAACCCTGGCGGCTTGCAATTGTTTTCAACCTTCTATTTCAGGTTGTCTAGCAATCTTGAAACTTACAGACGTTTTCGTAACTGTATGTGAATCGGCATATATTTGCTATTGTATATAATGTTTTCTCAATTCTCTCCTGCCCTCGTGGCGCTGCAGGTACTTGTATAAAGAAAAAAATAAACAACCAAAGTTCTACAGCTACATCTTGTTCTCCATACCAAGTGAAATACTTCAGACAGATGGCTTGTATTATTGGCTTGGCGATTATATAGACGATAGTTTATGAACATGTGATGGTTCATAGATTTCTTTCGTTTGAAAGTCAAAACCTAAACACACAATGAGTATAAGTAAGCAATTAAATGTTTTCATTGCGTTTGGGTTCATTTGTGTAGGAATAAAAAGTCACAGCTTTGCCGCAACAAATTGGAAGTTCACGCAATAGCAACAAATTGGAAGTTAACGCACAGAACGGCAAGCAGATCAAAACGTGTCCCGCGTTTCTCACGCACAAATGACGCGTGACGTACTCACAGGTACAGATGAACGCGATTAAGCGTCTGAGTTGTTTCTTCGCCCTGTCTGAAAAGCGTGTCCTTTTCGCAAATGAAGAATGTGCAACGATTGCAGTGACCTTTGAGCGCGCGGTAGCTACATCAGAATACGACGAGACGTACGACCTCCTCACTCTAAGATAAGGGCGCGCGATCGAGCATACACGCCCTTATTCTCGACGCGGTCCTAAGTACGCGTGAGAGATGAGAGCCGCCACGTGCTCATTGCGCCAGCTTGCTGATAATGCTGAAAACACGGTAGTTCCCCCCGAAGATGATCGCCAACAGTTGTAAGTGGTAGATATAAACAGCCTGCCGTTAGAACGTCGAAAGAGGCACTTTGCGCGCTGGAGTCTTTCTTCTTTGTTTTTTTTTATTTTTTGCGTTTTCTCATATACTGATACCTACACATATACAGTGCATAACATCGATGCCGACGCCGGTGGCGAAATCCAGCCGAGAGTGTCCATATAATTGCTACCGCAATAAAAAGGGTGGAGGTTAGGTTACTTGATTCACAATTTAGTAAAATATCAAGTATTTCGAATGTTACGCCTTGAATATGTTTTCGTCCCAGCCCTCCCAACATGCTTCATCTCACCTCACCTGGCCCAGATATGAAGCTATTTTGTCAGTGTCTATTGATGTACAACGAAAACGAAGTGTACAATTGTAATTTAAAATTGTTAGTGTACTTCACAAAATCACTGTAATACACAAAGAAAAAGACACAAACAGGAAGAATGCTTACTTCGATTATTTTTCACAGCATACAAACAATGTCATTATAAATCAGTTGACTTCCAAAATGGTGTCTAGCTGGAAAGATATATTGCGGTGTTGTTAGACACAGATTAAAAAAGCATACGTAGTCTTGAAGCTAGTTTATGCTGGCACATGCTCACGAACGGATGTGCTTTTTATGTTCCAGGTCTCCAATCTAAGGATAGTCAGCAACAACCGCAGCCTGGCACTCGCTCCTCCCGACGCTAGCTGGCGCATACTGGAGCAAGGACAAGATATCAATGCCCTTGTCGAAGTGTCCAGCAGTTCCCTGCATCAGAGTTCACCAAACAGCATATCTCAAATGAACAGCCCCGGTCAGCAGCCATCTCACCCCAACCACCTCCAGCGTAGCATCTCAAGAGCGCCCTCCCATGGTGCTCTAGTGGCTAAGGTACTCGGCTGCTGACCCGTAGGTCACGGAATCGAATACAGGCTGCGGCGGCTGCATTTTAGATGGAGGTGAAAATGCTGTACGCCCATGTGCTCAGATTAGGGCGCACGTTAAAGAACCCCAGGTGGTCGAAATTTCAGGAGCCCTCCACTACGGCGTCTCTCATAATCATATGGTGGGTTCGGGACGTTTAGCCCCGCAAATATATCAATCAAATCAACCATCTGAAGAGTGGCCAGGCTGTCCAGAACGTATCTATTCACCAAAGATGGGCTCACAGCCGGAGGCCAGGACACTAATCTAATTCATCGAGCGTCTTTCGTGCGTTTTCGGACGCCATATACGAGTCCATCGACGCCGATGCTTCCTCGGTCGATCGGCTGCCCGACGATCCTCCACCACCCGCGCCTCCCACATCCGAGGCCTTTTACGGAGACCTGTCTGACATGACCCTGCACTCTCCGTCCAGCTACGCTTACGATGAGCGCTTTCTTCTTGTCACGCCACTTTCGGGAAAATAGCAGGCTATACTCTTGGCATATCAAGCAGGGCTTCTCAAAAGACTCTGATCCTCGCCGAGACCACGCCAAGGGCTGAACCAGCAAAGCAATTATGAGTCTGGTCATCTTAAGCACGACGCGTTTGTTTGAACGGCTTTTTCACACGCCCAAGATGCTGTATGAGGCGTCCCTGGCTCAGAGGCTATAGAACTACCCGACAACTTTCTTCTTTGACAAGTGCATGGTTAGCGACTGCGAGCACTGCTGGGAAACGTCACCAACGGTTCCTGACAGCCTCATGTTGAGCGACCCCGTCGTGATGCCAGTGTTGGACGGTGAGAAAGTGGTGAGCAAGATTCGTCTAGGTGCCATATTGACGACGCCATTGGATCCGAGATTTCAGCAGCAACAGCCGCAGCATCCACCATGATACAAGCTTAGCACGTACTGCTAACCGAAGTGGTGTGTGTGTGTGTGTGTGATTGGCACGTGCAGGTGCACAGTGCGCGTGTATTGCTTTCTTTTTGCGTGGTCAGAAATGTTTGCACATAAGACTTTTAATAAAAAAACATGTACATTAATGGAGACGCCTGGCACGTGAGAGTTGCGGACTGTATGTGCTCTCCAGTCCATGTACCCGTCCACGAGGGGACTGTTCAGTGTCTCGGAGGACGGCAAGCTTAAAAGAGAGAGGCTGGTTTTGTGAATCCCAAGCGTCTAGTCATTGAGTACAAGAGTGAATGGGGGTGTGCTAGTCGCTGGCGAGAACAGAATCGGTGCCGCCGTTCTTGCTCGCCACCCGGGATAGGTGCTATGAAAAGGACGTATCTCCAATACATTAATTTATTGAACGAAATGACGAGAGATTAAGTGGTGCTCTTTTTTGTAAAAGAATTTTAAATAAATGGCTTAGTACATCTCTTACAGTTATTAGTTGAAAGTACAACGTAACTCCATTTTTTCTTGTATATAAACCTGCTCGTTTCGTGTGGTCAATTTTCTTCTTCCCTATCAAAAAATGTCGCCAGTGAACGAAGGCACAGAGCCTCCTGTTCTTGGTTCTCTATAAATAAAAAGTGTTAGATATATTTTGGCAGTTTCCTAAGTCACCCGGTGCTACAAGCAAAGCGCCACTGAATCACCGAATGTGCTATACATAATGTAACAGTACCAATATTGCTGGCGCAAACTCCATTATCTTTCTTCAATTCTTTGCGCATGTATGTCTGACTTCTAACGCGTAACCAATCCTATTTACCTCTCGTGCGCACAGAGGCGCAGACACACAACTCTAGCATTTATTATTGAAGAATGGGGGACGTAATGTATAGACGAACTTATAAACCACGTTATCAAGTACATGACAGTGGCGAAGTCGGTAAAGAGCTTCAGTTTAAACAGAAAGAACGCTCGTTCGAATAAAGATGGCGGTAGTCTTGAAAGGAGAGGATGCGACAAGGCGATGTGGGTAAGGAAGCTAAAACGCAGCAGTTGGTTCTTTATTTTTGATCATCGGCTTTTCTAAATGATAACCGTATATGAAATCGATAAACTCCCACTGAATTGGTAAATCTGCGCAAATATGATATTTCCGGCACGTAAACGAGCCAGTTGGTTTCACTTATAGGATAAAATAACGCACGGGTGAACTCGAAAATGGACGTTTAAGAATGAGTCTGTGTGTAGCTTCAATAAATCTTGAAAGGGGGGGGGGGGTATTTCAGGGCTGATCTTCGTGTCTTAGTTGGAGTCCAGAAATTTTTGTGTGCACCAAGTCTCTCGGACACAAATACAGCATTTTATATTTAAGAACGGGCTGTGCAATGTACAGACCAACTTTAAAACCTTGTTATCAGGCCATGCACAGTAGCCGAATGGGCAAGGTGTTCAGGTTTAAACCGAAAGGGCCCTGGTGTGAGTAGATGTGCCGGTAGTGTTGAAAGAAAGCCACAAGGTGCCTTGGGTACGGAAGCTGAAACGCTGTAGTTCCCTTCTTCAAATTTTTAATCATGAGGTGCGGTAGTGTGCAGACCAAGTTCTAAACAGCGCATGCTGTTCCGTGCTGGTAGCCGAGTGCGCATATTGTTCAGTTCATAACCAAAAGGTTGGTAGTTCGAATCACAGATCTTGGGTTGCTGAATCACCAGGAATTCGTACAAATACATTACTGCCGGAAGTGAGATGTAAGTACACGCTGGCACAAAATTTGTCAAACTTGTCAAAAGTAATAGGGTGAACAACAGTGCCGGTGGACATTTTAGGCCATAAAGTCTTGGCGTGAATTTTTTTTTGTAAAAGGAAGATTGGTTTTTACAAAAATAGGGGACCAACACTACAGCAGCACAGGACCGTGAGCCACAAGGCTCTCATGGTGCCAAGTTACCACAAGGGGGAGTGAGAACAAACATCATAAACTAAAATTATAAAGGCTCTATTGAATTTTAGCTAGAAATAGTGCCGACAGCAGGGTTTGAATCGCCGACGTTTCGGCTGCGAACCGAACACATGAACCCTCAGCCACTGTCACATGGTGTTATTCAACCTGCAATGTTAGGACGATCTTCACCTTTGCGATCTTTCGAAATTGATAGCTGCATGTGACCTTCAATAAACCTTACAAAAAATCACCTGGATTGGTAACTAGATGCAATCATAGTAGCTCCGACACGGAAATGACCTATATAGTCAATTCGAACTGAGGGATAAAATAACGCTCAGTTCTAGTCACATGTTTGTTTTATAACAGGAAGGTCGTTGGTTCCCGCGGTCGTCCTCATTTTATAGATGAATTTGTTAGAGGCTTCACATTTTCTTCTGAAGTTTTATTTTCTGAAGTTACTAAATCGCTCCGCATTTGTATCAGGACGCCTTAGGCTCCCTGGTACGGCGGCGTTCCTACAATGATTGATTGATTGATTTGTGGAGTTTAACTTCCCAAAACCACTTCTGATTATGAGAGACGCCGTAGTGGAGGGCTCCGGAAATTTTGACCACCTGGGGTTCTTTAACGTGCACCCAAATCTGAGTACACGGGCCTACAACATTTCCGCCTCCATCGGAAATGCAGCCGCCGCAGCCGGGAATCGAACCCGCGACCTGCGGGTCAGCAGCCGAGTACCTTAGCCACTAGACCACCGCGGCGGGGCAGGGCGTTCCTACAATACATGTTGAAAAGCAGTCGAAAAAGTTGAGGCCCTTATCACCAATGATAAGGCTTAAATTTTGTGTGACGTCACAGCTTAAAAAGATGAACCGAGCCGACGTATTTTCTGAGTTATATGTTCTCTAGTACGTTGGTTTTCCAGCGATACATGCCAAAAAAGCATTGAAAAAGTTGAGGCGCTTATCACCCATGATAAGGCTCAAGTTTTGTCTGACGTCAATGCTTGAAACGATGGACCAAACACACGTATTTTCGGAGTTAAATATTCTCTGGTACGTTGGTTTTCTTGCAATACATGTTGAAAAGCTGCCGAAAAAGTTTAGGCTCTTATCCCTCATGATAAGGCTCAACTTTTGTCTGACGTCACAACTCGACATGATGAACCAAGCAGACGTATTTCCTGAGCTAAATAATCACTGGTATTTTTGCTTTCCTGCAATACATGTCGGAAAAGCAGTTGAAAAGTTTAGGCCCTTATCACCCACGATAAAGTTCAACTTTTGTCTGACGTCACAGCTCGAAACAGTGCACACAGCATCCATAATTGCCGAGATAAAGGTTCCCTGGGGAAGTTTGTTTTTCTGCAATACATGTTGAGAAGCAGTCGAAACAATTGACGCCCATATCACTCATGCTAAGGCTCAACTTCAATCGGACGTCGCCGCTCGAAACGATAGACCGAGCAGACGTATTTTATGAGCTATAAGTTCCTTGGCACATTGGCTTTTCTGCAATACATGTCGAAAAGCAGTCGAAAAAGTTGAGGCCCTTCTCACCCATATTAAGGCTCAACTTTTGTCTGAAGCTCAAAACGATGGACCGAGTATACGTGTTTTCTGAGCTAAATGTTCACTGGTATGTTCGCTTTCCTGCAGCACATGCCAAAAAGTAGTCGAAAAAGTCGAAGCCTTTATCACCCATGATAAGGTTCAACATTTGTCTGATGTCACAACTCGAAACGATGCACCCAGCATGCGTGTTTTCCGAGATAAATGTTTTCTGGTACCCTTGCTTTTCTGCAAAGGATGTCAAAAAGCTGTAGAAAAAGTTGGGGCCCTTATCACCCAGGATAAGGCTCAACTTTTTTCTGATGTCACAGCTCGAAACGATGCGCCCAACATGCGTAATTGTCGAGATGAATGTTTCCTGGGGAGTTTTGTTTGCTGCAATACTTGTCGAAAAGCAGTCGAAAAAGTTGAGGCCCATATTACCCATAACAAGTAACTTTTGTCTGACCTCACAGCTCGATACTATGAACCGAGCAGACGTGTTTTCTGAGCTAAATATTCCTTGGTAAGTTGACTTTCCTGCAATACGCATTGAAAAAGCAGTCGAATAAAATGAGGGCCTTATCACCCACGATATGGCTCAACTTTTGTTTGACATCACAACTTGAAATGATGGACCGAGCAAATGTAGTAGCGCGATAGCATTATAAAGCTCGTTCCACAGAAATTCTGGCATCGGTGTCGGCGTCGGCGGTTGTGAGCGAAACATCATCTTAGTGTGACCGAAAAAATGGAGAACGATGCAAATGAAATAAATCAAATATTTTCGAGCAGAGCGTGGCCAAACTAGGGTTGTTTAGGTTCATGAGGGGATCGAACCCAGGTCGTTTTGCATGGCAATCGGATGTTCTAACACATGACCACACATCTGCTTGCGAAGACAGTGAAAATAACTTCCTCTGCTCGGAAATGCAGTGAAAGTAGCTTTCATACTTCGGGAACACACGCGTCCTGATTCATGCTCCACAATCCAACATGAAACATTGAAGTAATAATGCGTGGAACAAGCGTCCAGCGTCCATTACCAACGGGTGTCAGAATATGTTATTGTCATAATGACTCTGTGGTTAAAAGCAGGTACCCCACTACAAAAGGCACACACGCTACTGCTGCTATTTCCTTAAGGCCACGTAGTGGGTGCCTAGCAAATTCGAAAAGGTTTCACGCACTAAGTGCCCACTAGGAACAGGATGTCGCTATCGTGTTCAACGCCTAAAGGCGAAGCTTTTGTGTCCCCTAATGTTTTTACAAACTAGATGTCCCCTGATATATTTGCTTTACTTCAATACATGTCGAAAAGCAGTCGAAAAAGTTGAGGTTCTTATCAGGCTTATAAGGCTCAACCTTTGTCTGACGTCACAGCTCGAAACAATGCACCCAACATCCGTATTTTCCGAGATAAATGTTCCCTGGTACGTTTGCTTTTCTGCAATACATGTTGAAAAGCAGTCGAAAAAGTTGAGACCTTCAAAACCCATGATAAGGATTAACTTTAGCGTGACGTCACAGTTCGGAACATTGTACCCAGCATACTTTTTTACCGATGTAAATGTTTCCTGATATGGTCAACCCTTCAGCTCTTTTACTACTGCTCTGGTGCGAGTGTAGATGATTGATCTATAACATTCAGACCACACTGCGAGAAGACCATAAAATAAAGTTTTAAAGCCTCCAATGAAATCATTTTGCAAATGAGGATGACAGTGGGGTTCGAACCAGTGGCCTTCCGGTTATAAAAGAAACATGCGAGTAGGTTTGTGTGTTATTTTAGCCCATATTTGCAAATAAATAGCTCGTTTCCATGTCGTAGCCACTATAATTGAATCGGTTTGCCAATTGCGGTGAAGTATTGTGTTCAGTTCAACGTAAAATGCGGTTATCAGTTTCGAAGGATAAAAAAGGCGAAGATCAGACTAACTATGGAGGTTACACATCACCAAGTGACAATGCCTGAGAACTTAAGTGTTCGGTTCACAGCCGGGTGTTCGTGGTTCAAATCCGGCTGTCGGCGCCATTATGAACAAGAGTTCATCAGAACCTTTAAAATTTTTATCTTTTGAAGTTTTTTCACACTTCACCTAGTGGCAACTTGGGGGCATGAGACCGTGAGGCCCGGAGTTCTCATGCCAATATATGCACACTGCTCAAAGTAGTATAAATTATTATTACATTCTTTTTATTGCGATAGGAATTATATGGACACTCTCAGCTGGATTTTGCCGCCGGCGTCGGCATCGATTTCATGCACCGTATATATATATATATATATATATATATATATATATATATATATATATATATATATATATATATATAAATCAAAGAAAAAATACCTAGAAAGAAAGCACTCCGGCGCGTGGATTCGAACATGGGACCTCAGCGTCGCGTAAGCGAGGCGTTAACCACTGAACCACCGAGGAGAACATTCTTCACCATTCAAACGGCAAGCTGTTTGTATCTACCACTTACCACTGCTGTGTTTTCGGCATTACCAGAAAGACGGAACAATGAGCGCCCGTCGCCACATCGAGCATCTTCGCCCGCCCTAATCTCCTACGCGTAATTTGCCCGGCTTAGAGAAGAGGAGCTACGCTCCCCAGCGCACCCTTATCTCGCGGTGGTGAGGAGGGGAGGATCGTACGCCTTGGCTGGCCTCGGGCTTTGTGTGGAAAGATTCTGCTGTAGTTGCCAGGCGCACAAAGGTAACTGCGATAGTTGTAGTCTCTGTTCGCGAAAAGCGCGCGCTTTTCAAACTCAGCGAAGTAACAAATGAGACGCTTATCCGCATTCATCTGCAGCTGTGAGTACGTGTTGTGCATATTTTGTGCGCGAGAAACGCGGCGCACGTTTAGATCTGCTTTATTCAGCGCGTGACGTTTCAAATCGTTGCTTCGCCTCGCCTGCGTGACGTTTCAAATCGCTGCTGTATTGCTTCGCCTTTGCGGTAAAGCTGCGGCTTTTTTTTTTTAAGCGAAGCAGCGAATATTGAAATGCTTCTCAAATATTTGTGCCTTAGTGTATATACCTGTAAGCCCACTGCTTAAAAGGAATTCCACTTACTATTTCATGCTTTTCTAGCAAAATAGTTAATATTTAAGTGCCCCACAAGTGGAATCCACTTACATTATAGTGCTTCAATCATTTCATCCTGCACTCGAACCAACTGCAAGCTAGCGAACGTCGATGACAAAAGGGAGCGGTGCAACTCGTTCGTCTCGAGCGGAATTGTTTGAGCCCCAACATTCTGCCTGGCCGAGATCGATAGCCGGGAGTCGGCTACGCTGAACACCTTTCGACTTTTATGCAGTGACGTGGATAATTAGGGTTAGGGATAAAATGTTGTCGGATATGTTTGGCCCAGCAAAGCATCCGTTGCGCGAAGGCGAAAAGCTTCTCCTTCATTGAATGGATGAAGGGGCTGTTGAATGAAGGGATGAATTTTTTTGAATCTCGCTGGAAGTAAACGGCGTCAACCTCCCACGCGGTCCACGCAGTGCAACAGATTACAAGGCTGTTTTGACACCACATGCTTAATCACTATGGCGAGGCAGTGGAAATGAAGTGCCACGTCTTCGGTCTGTGGTTATTCCCATTGGTGTTTTTTTTTCAACACAAAAAGCGACACAAATATCAAGATCTGAACGAAGGAATGCGTGAATGAATGGCTCATGGACCGCCATAACATTAGGATATTTTAATGTTTTAGGAAGGTCGTGCCACTGATTGACTTTTGTGCAACTTAAACAAATGTTTTTCAACGTGGTGGAAGGGTAAGACTGTGGACCACGATATAAATAAAAAAACGTCATTATAGGTACGACGAGGAAAAAATGTTTTGAAAATCCGGTAGCCTCGGTGATGCGGTTTTCAGGCCTAGGTGTCAGCCAGAACTTCTTGGACACTGGCGGCGTCCTCGGCCCATTGAATTGCCCAGAGCTGTTGCTCTGGGTGGGAGTTGAGTGGCACGGTTTCCCACTGCTCATCATTATCAATTATGCGACCCCTTCGAACCACTTTTGAATAGGCCCACAGGATGTAATGTAGGTCCGCCCTTTGCCCTCATGATTTGCACCTGTCATGGCATTTCCTGGGTAATTGTGGCTATAGGCCACCGAGTTTGGATACGTGTTTGTATGAAAGAGGCGCCAGGCCAACGCTTATTGCTTGCTAAGTGTGAGACGTGCGAGAGAATACCGAGCCCTTTTTGATCAGTGATCGTTTGTAATTTACTCGTAGCCGACCATGCGATCTCCTCTCCAGTCTAGTGCAGGTCTCAGTGGTTCGGCGTGCAACTCCTCGAGCCGCGGTGTGAGCAGCCTCGTTACCAAAAAGAGAGGAGCGTGCAGGTGCCCAAACGATTTAGACTTTTCTGTGGTCTGGAATGTTGACAGGCTTCCGGGAAAATTTGCCCTCAGGCGAAAGGTCTGACTGTGGCATTGCAGCCGCAGATTACACTTTTAGCCTGCGTGGAAGCCATGAGTGATGTGATAACCGATTTTTCCGCAGCTTCCACGCTGCCAGTTCTAATAGAGCCGCTAGCCTTTAGGGCACCGTACGACCGCAGTGACCATACCACACAAATGCGCATACTCAATGGCTGGTATACGTAGACGACATCTGTCAAGTTTGAGAATCTATCTTTTATTGTTTTCGAGCGTTCTAATCTCCTTTTATTTCTTATATTCGGGGGGGGGGGCATGTTCTTCGGCTGCGGTGGTGCGTAAAGATGTCGCCTGGTTTCATGTGGTATATTGAAAAACGTATCAAGCCTTCCACTTGAGTGCGCCAGTCCGTGAATTGATTTCTGAAAAAAAAACAAAAAAAACGTAAACAATGTTCGTTACTAAACAAAAATTATGCGAAATCCTTCGTTCTTGTTCTTTTTATACCACACAAAACAACTTAGTACACTGTCACATGAAGCCTTTGCCGCTTTGAAATCTGTTGTGCTTGGGCACTTCTAGCATGTAAAATGAGATTTATGCAGCCATCGACAGGGCTCGGAACAACGGACTCCTTGTACTATCGGTGCCGCTACTATTAAGTGTTCCGGCCGGCATAAATCTGCCCTATTGGCAGCAGCCTCGGCGCCTCACTTATCCAGATAGATGACCGGAGCCATGCACATTCTGTTCTTTTGGCAAGGCACAAAAGATTGATGCTCATTCAGAATCTCCGAAGAAGGTGCACCACACAATGATTTATTTGCTTCGTATTTTTGCGCGGGAGAAATGGTTACCAATGCTGTCTTGAACGCCTAAAATATTGCTTCTGAACGAAATTTAGATTTTACTTGTGCTTTGATGTGTTCGTTACCTGCACCTGCAATACAACACATGCGGTTTATTTCTCCGACTTTTCTGTTTGCGCCTGCTTTACATGCTCTGTTCGATGTCGCTCAAGTTTGCGATAGTTAATTGAAAAATTTATTTTAGCGTCCGCAACAGTTATGAGAACGACCAACTAAATCTATGAATGATCTTTCACTGCACTTTAGTGTAGTAGACTTGCACACTTACTGTTCAAAGCGAAGCAATGTAACACGCAAAAGAATTGACACAGAACGAATACGCCTAACTACAATTGCGTATAAACCGCGCAACACCACCTCCAATGCAACGCGGTATGTACAAGCTCAGTGAGATGAAAGAAACACCCCTTCGTCTTTGGGGAGAAGCATCGGTTGTCGTTGAGCGGAGGAAAGAATAGATAGTGAGATTAACCTCTCTCTCAGACATCTCAGCAAACGGTTGCAGGGAAGAGGCTGCCGTTGTGGTGCACTTGAATACGGGCATTCGGAGAGATTATAGCGGTGCTTCAGCGAATAATGATGACTTGATGTGTGTACGCCCTGCGCCATATACAGAACAAAACCATTGCCATTACGGCAAAACAGATAACAAAATTCGGCGGATTCCTCACCTCGTGGGCATTGGTTTCATGCGAAGCAGCTGGGGAGTAACCGTTTATGCTCAACCTTTTTTTTTGGCAATGAGGCAATGTTGAAAGAGGAATATATTACCGGGAACATCCCCTTCTACAATAGATAACTTATGGTCTGACACAACGTCAGCACTCGCTATTGTGCACGTAAGTCAGTAATATTGGAACAAAGTACGCTTTACAGTGAGATGATATAAACATTATGCGTAACAATAATTAACGTATGAACCCGGGATCGAGAAAGGCTCGAATAGAGCTCGATAAGTCATAGAAATACAAGTATTTCATGTTTTATGTTTTTTAGACTGCTATAAAAGTAAGATGGCAATGCTTGAAATCCCGACAGTTCACTGAAAAAATATGACATTTAAGAATAGTCACACGTACAGCAACCTGCCGAAAGGGAAATATGCTGGCAGCCTAGCGCGGTCCACTTTCACTGTTGCATTGCTTTTATCCCTATTATCAGTGTCATACTTGACATTCGGATTTCCTGAATTGGCGGTATATTTTTCTTCTTAGTCTTTTCTTCTTAGTCTTTCAACGAGTAGAATATCGCTATTTTCACTGGGGCCCCGCGTGGGCCTGCAGTATGCTCTTGCGAATAAAAAAAAAGGTGTGTAATTTTTTGTTTGTACAGAATTTTTATTCTGCAAAAGCGATTGTTGCAGTTACAGCGCAGCACTTTAGGGACAATACGCAAGTGGCAAATGATTGTCTGCGACAACTTGGAGAAATTTCAAGTTATCAGCGGATGTTTCTTTTTGTGTGAACATTTGTGTTATGAAGTCTTTCCTGCCGAGTATACTCTTTTTCATTAAAAAAAGCTTGGGCTCCACACTCGAGTGTTTATACATATGCGTAGTCACATAGGTTTTGGTTTGGTCACTATTTCGTGACGACTGCTACTATGCAGGAGAAGAGCAGCACCCAGAAGCGTCTCCTCACCTAGAGGTATTCCTCAATATAGGCTGATCTGGAGATTAAGATGCAAGCTCCAGCTGCAAGACTCGCCCCAAGCTCCTCTTCCAGTGCACAGTAGCCCACTTCTTCACTTTCTCTTTCTTTCCTTTCCTCTTTCCTTCCTTACACCTGTATTTATTATACTTAGAAGAAGGAAGAAAAGGGGGAGGCATAGTGCATTATATGTGTGCATGCGGATGAGCTAGGCACGATCGAGGGAAAAAAGAAAAGTTTTTGAACTAGTATACATCAACTACCCATAAAATGCTATGCTAATAGAAGCAACAGCGAATCGCGTTGGACCATCGAAGTCATTAGAAAACCTGATGGGCAGTTCCTCATTAGCGTCCATTCATCTCCTGCCCTTGCTGTCGTCCGGAGGCAACGCGATCCATAAAATTGCCAGAAAATGCTCTCTTGAGTACGTTCGCCCTTACGATTGGCGCCTTGGTTTTCAGTTCCGGCCTACAGCCGTTATACACAGAACAGGCTGACGGTGCGAGGAGGCCTTTCACTTAATTGAAGTGCGAGTGATTTATCAGTGAACTTTTCCTTCAAATTGTGACCACTGAGCCTCTGAGTACGGTCGACCAACGCAAGTGTCGTAAGGTGGAATCAAACAGCCCTCATGCTTTTTCATTTTTTTATTCTCTCTGCCGCTACGAAATTCATTATCACCAACATTTAAACTTGAATGAATACTCTTTCATTTACATTGTACCAGGATTATAGATGTACTTTCCATCCAAGTCTCGCTCCACGGAACTTAAGAGTCCCCTATAAAAAAATGCCGAACAAAATTTAGTGCTTCTATGTCGTGGTCCCCTAATTATGGCACTGCACAAGAAATATAAATGGTTGGCAGCCCCCTTATTTGCGTACGACTTTTTTTAGCTCTGAGATAACATTGAGACCTTGTTTTTTCATTTTTAGAGAGCACTTCTTAAAGGCCTGTTCATACATTCATCGTTGTCGCTGTGACCGAACCAACTGTTGGCGCAAGGAAGCAATGAGGAGGAATAAGCGGATACTGAACGACAGTGATTGCGGAAAGGGTGAGAAGGCTGAGGAGTGGGAGTGCATTGTGCGAATGGGAGGAGGCAAGTGTGAGAGGAAAGAAGCGACTTGGTAAAGGTACTGCTGGCATCTGATGGCCTCATGTTGTGACATGTTATATGAGATTAGAGTGACATCACAATAACATTCCAAGCTCTGCAAGCTCTCACCTTGCTTATGTCAAATTGTAATTCCATCATATGGTGATAATTATTTGCGTCACTTATGTTCACGCTGGCGCCGATGGCCTCTTTTCGTGGTTGGTAGGCCATCTAAGGTTTCCGCTTGTTTATCATAATTGAAAGCTTGGCAATGAACGAATAGATGTTCGTCCGCGGTAACGTCCGAGGAACAGGTACATGCATTGATTTAGCGTTCAATATAAAGCACGGTCCCGGTAAGTCACAGTGTTCGGCCCGTAATACATACGAAAAATCAGCTAGTTCCTTCCAAAGAACAGGCGAAATAACAGACTGAACTGATGAAAAATTATCGATTAGCGAATGTCACGGGAACTACTGTTTCGACAAAAAATCGAGAGCTGTCTTCATTGGCAGCGTTAATATGTAGGCCTTGCGAATAAACTTTTACAAGTGCTTCGCGTGCCGCTTCTGCCATGTGATCTTCCTGAATATAGGGCGATATAGGGCGAGTGTCGCAGGCGCTGGAATGAACAGGCAGGTGTCGGCAACTCACAAAGACGTAGGCAGAACAGATTTTTGCCGGCGGAGGGGGGGGGGGCACCGTTTTCATCAGAAAGCGAGGTGGTGTAGGCGAAAATAGTCGCTGTATGCTATGGCGAACAAATAAGCAATGTCGCGCCATCTGCCGCTAAAGGGAACAGTGTGTGGATTGTGAACGGCATGCACAAAAGCGGGGCGTTCTAAACTAAGCAGCCGAACATCCAAACATACTTAAAAAAGTCATGACATAGTCACACAACAATTTGCGGTTTTCGGCAAAAAAAGAAAAACGCTGGTAGGGAGTCGAATATAGTTGCACACGAGTGAAAACTGGACTGCGAGAGTATATTTCAGTCCAAAATGAGCTGTAGAAGTCTTCGGCTGTAAACTCCGCTTACCGCCGGTGACCGCCGTTTTTTCTTGTCTTGCGTGACGTCACAAACCGATTGGAGAAGTGCCGTCATCTGCTACTGAACGGCACCTTGATGATGATGATAATATGTGGGGTTTAACGTCCCAAAACCACCATAAGATTATGAGAGACGCCGTAGTGGAAGGCTCCAGAAATTTCGACCACCTGGGGTTTTTTAACGTGCACCAAAATCTGAGCACACGGGCCTACAACAATTCCGCCTCCATCGAAAATGCAGCCGCCGCAGCCGGGATTTGATTCCGCGACCTGGAACGGCACCTTCGGCACGCGGTCAGTGTGTTCACTGTTTTGCGAGTGTTGCTTTCCACGTGGTCAGCAAGTGTTGCGAAGTAGTACCGGTACCACCACCATGTCATCCCCACCGTCATCAGCTCATGATTCGGGCACCGATTTATCGAGCAGCAGAAGTGGCGACGACGTTATGTACGTGCGCATTTTGATTTCGACCCCATTGCCACCAGCTCGAGTGACGAAAAAAGCACCGAAGATGGGGCGAACGCAGCAGATTCTAACGCTATGGCTAACGACAAATTCACTTACCTCTTTCCTTTGACGTTTTTAAAAAGCACCCCGACGCTTAGCTTGGAGGATGGAACGGTGCGACAACAGGGCTGACACTGCGTCCAGCCGCAGCCTCGGTTTTTTCACTAATATACCGAACTCGTCGAGAAGACGCTGGTCATCATTGTAGCTATCTGCCGTGGAGTGCGCCGAGCACAAAATAAGTGCGTCACTTGCGCACCAGGCCTTCCTACACACGTTTATCTCCCAAGCATTGCATTTGTCGGGCTCTTTAGAGAACCTAAAGAATGACTCAGTATTCTCTCTACTCTGTACGCTCTGGCCCCCAACAGCGCAGCATTGGCAACTCGATGATATTGCTTCAACCACTGAAAGTCATTCAGTTCCTGTGACACGTTGAATGACACTTAAATAACTTGATTGCAAGCGCAGCTGACCATAAAACACGATCGCACTCCGTACTCCACACCATGCAGAAGCTCGCGAATCAAACAGTTTGTTACGTCACGGCTAGCGAGCGCGCCAGTGTTGCCAGACCACTTGGCTGTTCACTAGTTTATAAAAATATTCAATTATGAATTGACGCTACGACTGAATGCGCTGAAACTTTGCCAGCTTGTTTGTGAACGCACAAGGACCAGCCCACACAAAACCGATAAGGGGGGGGGGGGTGCACGTTAAAGAACCCAGGTGGTCTAAATTTCCAGAGCCCTCCACTACCGCGTCTCTCATATTTATTTGGTGGTTTGGGAACGTTCAATCTCGCATATCAACGAAATCAACTCAGATTGTAGTCGAAATTTGGGTGTAATGATACCTTTAGGGTTGAACGAGCCTACATACACATATAGGCTGTATTCACGTGGCGTCAGCTTGACGGGTGCGGCAGTGAAAAGTGTGCCAGTTGTGCTGGCAACCGCGTGACCACCATTTAGAAGGCCACCATACCAGCGGCCAGTGGCATACCGGCAGTTGAGTCCGGTGGTTCCATCAGGTGTACAAAAGTTAACGCGGGCACGTTGTTCATGTTTGTTTCATTTTGATTCAGAAAGTGCGAGATTAATCATTTGAGAAGCTGCTGCAGCCATGGGCGATGCGTGCTCAGCTCGCTTGAGCGTGTACGCTGAGAATTTGGACGCCGATGCTAAACAGCGATACACGAACAAAGTGGCTTTCTGCAGTGTACGTTGACCCACTCATTCTGACGAGCGAGGAGGCCGCAATTGACACCTGGCTTGTTTCGAAGATAAAACTCCAAGACATAAAGGATTGCTTGGTGCATATACGACAAGTTTTGTGACGCACGAACGACTCAAAGCCCAGAAATCATTGGATTCTTAACTTAAAAGTGGGCTTGTCCATGGACCTTCACTGAAAAGTCACGATGACTGCGTCGCTGTGGGTGCAAGGTAAGATAATTTGAAGTTATATTATATTTTAAGCCCTAAAGACGTGTTTACATATGAATTTGATACTAGTGTGATGTTTTACGAATCTAGTTTAAGCAACGGGCTTCACTGCGCTTACGAACTTGCGCGCGAAAACACCATTGCATGATGCAAATTAAATTGTGGTAATGTTCACACGAGACTGAAATTTCGACGTGGTTGGCGGACCCACAGCGTCGATAAATCGAATGAAATGTACCAGAAGCAATAAATTATTCACTAGACTAAGGTTAGGAGCCGCCTGTGCTTTAACACAAGTGTACTGAGCAAGGTCACTTTACCGAGAAAAACATAAGCGTGGGCCTCTCATTTCAGCTCGCAGTGTACCGTGCCAGTATTAATAAGAATAGTTTAATGTTGAGTGCTCCACTTTGTTGTGCTCTTCGCAGACGTCTCTGCCAGAGTATTGAAACTGGCTGCATTTACTGTGTTATCGTGATTTCTTTATTTGCGTGTTTCGTTCGCATCTGAATTACTCAAAGCAGTCAGAATCTGAACTCAACTGAGTTTTCATTCGCAGGTAAACCACTCTCAAGCAATCGCCCCACAGCCTTGTTAAAATCAGCCTGGCGAAGGTGGCTGAATCACTCGCCACGACACTTCGCCTCAACCTGCAGTGTACAGCTACATGACCACGAATAATGTTTAGCAAGGATCAAAGTTTAACCGTTTTTGCGTTTTTAGGCTCGTCAATCTTTCATTTTGTGCGATGGCTGCACACAAATACGGCACAATCAAACGTGATAACGGATGGTGGGCGTGAAAAACGGCTCAACTTCAGTATCACGCAGAGGCACACACGTGTGTACATTGCCCTAGCCATGGCGGCTGGAAGTATTGCGTTCCTTGAATTGCCAGCATGCTGTGCGGATAGCCGAAGCGTAGGCTCCGGAAGCACAGGGTTGCTCGAAGATGAATACCACCTATATATAAAGGGTTAATTGATCTGCATGAAATGAGCACCGTGATGATTTCGACAATATTCTCTCTCAACGCCTATAGTGATTATACGGTGCTATGAGCGTGCTGCTTATGCTTTGCATTGCCTGACTGTCGTTATGCCAACAAAAGCTGCGGTAAACTGAGAGTAAGCGTTTAGTGGAGTTTCACTTCTCTGGCTTTCACTCCAGTTTTGCTCCGAGAACTTCCCATTCTGGAACTCCACACACTGGGATGCATGCCTGTGTGCGTTACTGCTAACGGCAACCGCCATCTCTGCTGTCCACTCCAAGCACTTCCGCAGTCCCGTCAACGAACCTCAGATGGCCCATTAAGCATAACATTGTTCACTTTTTCACCAGCACTCCCCTTAACGACGCGGCGTTTTGCTGGAAGCATCACAATCTAGCCATTTATGAACCAACTCTTCTCATTTTCGTTTTGTCTCAGAACTCTACAACTCCACATGATTGCACGACTGAGCTTGAATGCTTTACTGTGTACGCGGAGCGTTTTACCACAAACTCGGTAAACTGAAGCTGGTAAGCCAGCGTGCCCCGTGGGATTTCCCACGAGGTTAATTAACATAAAGAACCCGTACTTAAAAAAAAACACTCCCCACATGCTACTATTGTTCGGAAGCGACAATTAGAGCGAATGTTGATAGTACTTCAGGTAAACATTTCCTGCAGGCGTCTTTCTTTGACAGATGTTCCCCAACCAATACTACATGTGAGCAACATTGCTAGGAGAGTATTAGTTTTAAACGATCTGACTTCGATAACACGTTCTTTTGGTCTGAAATAACCAGAAGTTATCTTCCTAATGAATGGCGCATGAGTGTTTTCTCTGTAGCTTTCCTATAGCCACATATGCCCACTTCCATGTTTTCAAAAGCTTGCCCATTGAACCCCTCTTCAAATATTACAATTTCTCAAAGCAAGACGCAAGTCTGCGAATGAAAAAAAGTGCTTAGCATGTGTAACAGGGTGAATGAAACAGGACTTTACATCGTATACTTCACAATGCTAGAACGTTAAACTTCAAGTTACTCGCAACTATGAGACAGCTGCTTGTTGATGTGTTTCGTATACAACCTGTTTGGAATTCTTCGAAGAATTCTTTAAACACCCAAGGTTTACAGAGAAGCACTAGAACAATGTACAAACACACGTTAATTGTTCTTGCGTCACGGCGCAGTATACGAACCGAAGTCAGAGCCACGGACGCTTACCGTGGTTTTCTCAATTTTATGAAGCCCCACAAACCATTCACTTACCTAATAAACGCTCAAACACATCCACGTGGCACAAAAAGAGAGGTTAAATATTCCGCTGGTGGTTTGCAAACCCCTTATATATATACCCGCCAAAAATACATGGGTTCATGCGGTGCCATTCTGGTGCAACGGTTAAGGTGTCTGCTTCACACGCATGAGGTAGCGAGTTCGATTCCAGTGTTGTGAGTAATTTGTATAGTAATGTCACAGATTCAAATGATTATGGTATCCAATTACTAGTAAAAAGAATGAATACAAACAAATTGACGAGATGGCCTACTGAGAGCAATAAATTGAATAATTTCTCCGCAACGTCGTTAGCGCCGCCTACAGACGGGCTGCCTACGGGATTTCACGCGTTACGGCAGGCCGTACCTAGCCAAGAAAAAAAATCACCTAAAATCCCGGCTAATATTGCTCACTACTATAACGAAGGTCACTTGGAATACGGCCGCTTGCTCTGAGACAAGCCTGCAGGGCCGCGTAACGAATTGAATAAAAGTGTCCATACCTTGTTCAGATATTCTCCCGGCAGGCATGTATATATTCCAGCCGGAATTTCACTAAAATTGTAGCAAATCGTAACTATTCTTTTCATTGCTTCACTCCCTTCTGGCTAAGGTTATAAAAATGTACTTATAACCTGCCTGCGAGCCAAATGTCATGTCGATGGCAGTTCTAAGCATGTCCGTACTGCATTCACCGTAGCATGGCCACTGAATATTTTTTTGCTTTATTCTGTGGCCGTAACAGTTGTCTTCCCACGGGCATCAGACACGCCACATCCTTGCTATGTGCCCCTAATGCTCTTTCTTATTTTTTCTATTTTTCATTCTACTTTCACTGTGACACATAGGGCAGAACGAGACCCACAAGCACCCGAGCGACGATGCGGACCAGCAAACAGAGCACAGACGCATTACTTGCCGTTTGGTTTCGAGACTGCGCCGTGCACACAGTATCATGTAAACAGGTATGTAGTCATTGCGGCAGGCTCTCTCGAGGCCCAACACCCTCATGAACCGAACGTGCTGGCATTATATGCCGAGTTCTATTGCCGTCACAAAGCGCAGTTCAAGCACAGTTGAGAACACGGTCTAGCTGCCGGGAAAAACTATACGGACACAAGGTTGACACCTTCGAGCAATTTGGAAACGATCATCACAAGACAGCGGGACGAAGCAGCGTTGCGCAAGGGCCACAGTTAACGCGTGTGCGTCAGCTGATGCCGGCTCCAGCGTTGCGACACGAGAGTTAACGCATCCCACTGGTCACATCATTGTTGCGACACGGGAGATAGGGTTCCCACCGCTAGTACCATTGTTGCGACTTTGGTAGCGTGGTCCGGACCGGGGTCATCTGCATCTCAGGAGAGGATGAGTAGAGAAGCCGAAGCTGGTAAAAGGAACTGTAAGAATACTGTTAGACGCCACGCCGGGGTGAGGCAACTGTTTAATGGGCCGAAAAGCAGCGAGACAGCAGCCAGCGGTTTCAGCAGCAGCTGCAGCAGCACGAGCCTCTGCCACAACAAACGTCTTCTTCGTCGTTTCTATAGCGGAGCCCGTATTTGTCACTACATTGAGTCCCCAGTGCAAAAAGAGCCATCCTGGCGACCTATGGCACAGACAGGACTGGTGGGTCGTAGTAAAGTTTCAGACGTTCGACGTGCACAGTTTCGCGCCCACGGTACTATTGATGTAGCGTCCACGGTACCATTAACCATGTAGTTGACTGGTGATGTCTGGCGCAGGATCCGGTAAGGACCGTCATAATTGGGTACAAACTTTGAGCAAAGGCCTTGGACAGACGATGGCACACGCAGCCACACGATTGTTCTAGGCGCGTATGACAATGGGAATGAGCGTCGGTCATGGGAGTGCCTCTGGCGAGCCTGATCGTGCGTAGTAACCATACGTGCGAGCTGCTGACATTCTTCGGTATATATGGCAGCTTCGGCCAAAGTCGTCAATTCTGCTGGGTCTGAGCGGTACAGAAGAATAGTGTCCAAGAACAATGAAGGTTCCCGACCATAAAGAAGAAAGAACGGGGAGAATCCAGTTGTAGATAGAATTGCGCTGTTGTAAGCGTAATGGCAGTATGCGGTCCCAGTTCATATGATCTTCAGAAACATACATGGAGAGCATGTCATCCAGCGTGTGATTAAATCACTCGGTCACTCTGTTGGTTTGGGGATGATATACGGTGGTTGTTCGATGCGCGATGTTGCATTCGCGTAGGAGGTCTTCTACAGCTTCCGACAAGAAGGAACGCCCACGGTTACTGAGAAGCTCTCGGGGTGCACCATGCTGAAGGACGAGGTTGTGCAGAATGAACAGGCCGACTTCACGCGCAGTGGCCTCGGGAAGTGCCGAAGTTTCGGCGTAGTGCGTAAGATGGTCCACGGCTACGATGACCCAGCGGTTTCCATTTAGTGTGTATGGTAGGGGACCGTAAAAGTCGATTCCTGTGCGGCCGAAAGGCCGAGAAGGACAAGGCATGCAGTGGCTGGAGTGGTCCTGTGGTTTTCGAGGGGAGCTCTTCCAGCGTTGGCACAAAGAACATGAACGGACGTACCGCCTAACAAAGAGGTACATTTCGCGCCAGTAATATCGAATTTGTAGGCGAGCATACGTTTCCACTACACCTGCGTGGCTGCATTGCGGATCCTCATGGAAGGAGGCACAGACGTCAGAACGCTGGTGGCGAGGGATTACCAGCAACCATTTGCGGCGATCATATAGGTAGTTTCGCCGGTACAGAAGACCGTCATAAAAGGCAAAATGGCAGGCAGTTCGTCGAAGTAAACGGTTGTCGGTACGTGGAGACGCCTGAGACAGGTACTCTAAGAGAGACGCTATCCTTGGATCCTGGCGTTGCTCACCAGCCATGTCGGCATGTTCAAGTGAACAACATTCGCAGCTGCAAACAGACGCTGTAACAATCGTGGGGAAGTGGCGAGCGAGAAAGAGCGTCTGCGTCTGAATGCTTGCAGCCTGACCGATAAATTACATCTATGTCATAATCCTGGAGACGTAGTGCCCGGCAAGTTAGGCGACCAGATGGCTCTTTTAATGACAACAACCAACTCATTGCGTGGTGATCAGTCACGACGTTAAATGGGCAGCTATATACGTAAGGTCGGAATTTCGTGATTGCCCAAACAATAGCAAGGCATTCTTTCTCGATGACTGAATAGTTCTTTTTCGCTTTAGTGAGGGTGTGACTAGCGTAGGATACAGCATACCCATCGAAGCCAGATTTACGCCGAGCAAGAATAGCACCGGGACCTACTCCACTAGCGTCCATATGCATTTTGGTTGAAGTGTCTGGATCGAAGTGACGAAGGATAAGTGGTGATGTCAGAAAATGGCGTAAAAAGCGAATGATTCGTCACATGCTGGAGAATACGCCGAGATGTCTTGGTTGTCGGCAAGTAGCTGCGTCAGGGGTGCGATTTTGGTGGCGAAATTGCGCACAAAACGGCAGAAATATGAGCAGAGGCCGATGAAGCTGCGGAGTTCTTTTAGTGTAGCTGGCCTGGGAAAGTCGGCGACAGCGCTAAGCTTGGATGGATCAGGATGGGCACCATGTTTGCTAACAAAATGCTCTAGCATGGTAAGCTGGCGGGCAGCGAAGTGGCGTTTCATCAAATTCAGCTGCAGTCCAGTTTCAGAAAGACAAGTCAGGATGCTTGCGAGGTGGCTGAGGTGGGAGTCGAAGTACTTCGAGAAAACGACGACGTCATCCAAATAAAACAGGCATGTGTTCCATTTAAAGCCTCAAAGGATGCTGTCCATGAGAAGCTCGAAGGTGGCAGGTGCATTACAGAGGCCGAAAGGCATCACGTTAAATTCGTACAATTCGTCAGGCGTTACAAACACAGTCTTGGAGTGGTCGGCTTCATTCATTGAAACCTTCCAGTAGCCCGGTCAAAGGCCTAAAGAAGAAACAAAATTCTGCTCCTTTCAGGCAATAGGGGGCGTCATCAATTTTGGGTAGCGGATAAACATCTTTTCTGGTGATCTTATTAAGGCGCTTGTAATCAACGCAAAATCTGATGCTGCCATTCTTTTTTTTACACCAGTAGAACCGGAGAGGCCCAAGGGCTGTTTGAAGGTTGTATTAAGCCACGTCGAAGCATATCATTCACCTCATAATCAATGGCATGGCGTTCAGCGTGAGAAACTCGATATGGGCGCTGGTGAAAAGGTGCATGGCTACCGGTGTTGATTTTGTGAACGATGGCAGACGTGCGACCCAAAGAAGGTTTGCTATGGTCAAATGACATCTTGAAGCGATCGAGTAGAGCCAGGAGTTGGGTGCGCTGAGCAGCGGGAAGTTTAGGGTCAATCGATGGGAAAAAAGCCTCCGGAGATGAAGTGGAAGTGGTATCACAGGCAATGGTGTTTAATTGAGATGATGACAAGTATTCAGGTAGATGACTGGATGAAACAGAATCAATTTCTTCAAGGTGACCGAGAAATTCGCCACGGGATAATATGGCTGGGGTAGGAAGAGAGTTCATTATATAAATAGAGCCACGTGAGTTTTCTATGGTGTGAAATGCGAACGGGAGAAGAAAGCTTTGCGAGAGCCAAATGCGTCGAAGGGATAAAAGAGGACGGTGACAGAAGGCGCGTCGTCGCACGAGAGTGGCACAAGAACACAGGATAGAGGAAGGATGTGAGTGTCTGCGTCCATGGTGACTCAGGAAGATAGCGGCTTGAAAGAAGGTCTTTCAGACGTCGGCGCTTCAAACAGGGGCGGTGCAGACATCGTCGAACACTCTACTTCAGTACGCGCACAGCGAACGACGGCATGATGAGCGCAGAGGAAGTCCCAGCTTAAGACGATATCGTGTGAGCATGCGGAAAATACAACGGATTCGACTACATACAAATTATTTTGGATGACCACTCAAGCTGTGCACGCCGCAGAAGGTTGGATGCGATGCTCAGTGGCCGTGCGGAGAGAGACATCGGAAAGCGGCAGCGTGAGCTTCTTCAACTTGCGGCACAGTTCACCACTTAGCACAGACACGGCAGCACCAGTATCAACGAGCGCTTTCGCAGGTACACCATCAATATGCACAGTTATTTCATTACCAGGTAAAAACGGAGGCCTTGAAGCTTTCAATATGTTCGCACCTCTTGCCTCGGGAACTGTGATGGTCAGTTTTCTGTTTGGGCGGGTGGTGATCGAGGAAGCATCGGAGAAATGTAACGGCGCCCGGGTGAGGGCGACCGATCGCTGTCAAAGCCGCGGCGACGTGGTGGCGACTGATCCAACGTGGGGGCGAACGAAGACGACTGTAGTGGCTCTAGACGATAGGAGCCGTAAGTCGCTTCACCAGCAGTTGGGTTATAATTCCGATGACGGTAGTAGCGTGCTACATTACCGGGAAGGTGGCAGAAATAGAAAATTGGCCTGTTGTCCGGAGTGCGCCAAAGGTTAGTTGATAGTGGTTCGGGGTGGTAAAGAAGAGGTGGGTAAGGACGGATAGTTATACTTACTGCGTAGAGGGCACGGGGCAGTCGAGCAAGATCCGTGACGGTTGGTAGCGACGGCGGCGATCGTGTGGCGGCCTCAGGGTAAGTGATAAGGGCGGAGATAGGCGAAGGATGGTATGTGGAAGAAAGGGCGTCAGAAACTTGCTCTTCGATTGCCTTGCGGAGCGTTGGGGCCAGCGTGTGCGCACTGGTCGGAACGTATGACACAAAGGACAATTGGCACGCCACTTCTTCTCGGACGATCTGCTGGATTTGCTGCATTGACGTGCATTGTTCGGAATAAACAGCACCAATGATTAACGCAGATGTAGAGGTCGTGTCGAGGTTTGGACGTCGACAAGAATTGAGCTCTCTACGCAGCTCTTTGAAACTCTGACAGTGAGGAAGAAGTTGGGCGATGGTTTGCGGGTTTTCTGCACCGAGCATGTGAAAGGCGTCGTCCTCGATGCCTTTCATAATGTGCCGTATTTTGCCAGTATCAGACATGTCTGAATCAATACGACGGCAGAGGTCCAGAATATCCTCAATATACGAAGTAAAGGTCTCGCCAGAGCGCTGTGCGCGGCTGCGCAAGCACTGTCCGGCGCGGAGCTTGCGAACAGCGGGTCGGCCAAAGACTTCTGCAAAGCGCGTCTTGAATGTTGACCAAGAGGGTATTTCCGCTTTGTGGTTGTTAAAGCACAGTTTGGCCACACCCGCGAGATAGAATTTAAGGTAAGCGAGCTTGTCTGTGTCATACAGCTTATTGTTGGCGCTTACCACTTCATACTGGGACAGCCAGTCTTCGGCGTCTTGGTCGTCGGTCGCGTTGAAAATCACTGGATCTCGCTGTCGTGGCTTTCTGGAACAGGTGACAGATGGGATTACGACTGCAGGTGGCTGGATCATGTCGTCAGGGATTGGCGTGGCGGGTGGTTGAGGTAGAGTCCGGGAACAGAGTTACAGTTTGAGAAAACCAGCAGTCCCCACCAAATGTAAGAACACTGTTAGATGCCACGCCGGGGTGAGGCAACCGTTTAATGGGCTGAACAGCAGCGAGACAGCAGCGAGTGGTTTCATTAGCAGATGCAGCAGCACGAGCCTCCACCACAACAAACGTCTTCGTCGTCGTTTCTATAGCAGAGCCCGTATTTTTCACTACACAGTGTTTATTTACAAGTATTTACATGATCATACTACATGGATGAATGAAGCCTCTTTGAGCGCTTCGGCATTCACATTTTATGCCCTGGTCTTCCTAAGATTCCCTGCAAGGAAAGCACTTGAGTCAAAGACAGCCCAATGAGATTGTCGTTTCAATCTCCAACCCGAAAGAGGGAAAGTCAAACACCACCTTCTCCCGAAGCCAAGAAAAAAAGGGTCGACACACGGCCAGTTCATCGCATGGGGAAAAAGAAACACATACAATACATGACACAACTAGCATAGTGCTATGACGGGGAGTCTGACGCGCAAAAATGAATCATTGAGGAGGCATCGCTGCCGGGCAGGCCACGGTGTGCGGGAAAGAAAGACTTGAAGGCGCCAAGGGAAGCGAAGTCTCACAGGCTGCACATAGCCCTGTCTAGGCAGTCCGCACATGGCTCAGGCGTTTCTAAAGGTTTTTGTTGAAGCGAGCCGACGACCCAGAAGCATTCACCGTACAACTGCTGTGTTGACACCGCATCCAAATGTTGCTCTCGGCTGCTTAGATGGGCTTCGAAAACGACAAATTCATCACAAACAGTGTCGGTGACGTAGTATTCCATGATTTTCCCGCATCTGTCACAGTCCGATTGATGAAGACCCCGTGCAATTTAGGCGATGCACAAGAACGGGTTCTGGGGCTGGCGAGACAGTGGCAGCGGCTCTCTTCTTCTTTTGAATGCGAATGCATTTCTCAGGCGGGCTATGTAAGGCATCCGGCGTAAACAGAAGAAGGGAAGTAAACATAAACGAAGAGTATCCCTAAAACGATTGGTGAACAAATACTTAAAAAGAGAGAAAAAAAGAGGAACAAGAAAATAAACAAATATATAGAGAGCAGATAGCAGAAAAAGAAATAAAATAGATGGAGAGAGTGAAAGAAATATAATGTAGCATATACAAAAAGAAAAGCAAAACAGACACACAGAACCGAAAAAATAATTAAGCAGAAAAAAAACAGACAAAGACATATACGGATGACAGAAAAGAAATAAACGAAAAAAACGAGGAAAATAACAAAAAAAACCAGGAACGCCTCTAAGCTCCACTCCTCCTTTAGGCCTGGCACCATGAAAACGAAGCTGCGTGATTTCATCTGTGTCAGTCAGAAAATCAGGGCCCCTCAACTTTCGTAACAGCATTATATAAGCTTGACAGGAGGCTGCGGGTACCACAGAATGCAATTTTGTGTGCAGCATTGTACTGACACTCACCGAATAAAATTCCCTCATTTCATGCACGTACGTCGCAAGCTCACATAGTAAAAATACGCCGCTCCGAACAATTCAAGAAGTATAAGCCATGGGACGCACGCGGTAGGACATATACCGCATCAACATAATGAAAGTTAGCCGTCTCTCACCGTGACATCCTTCGTTGAGCGACAGTCGTGGCCCGCTCAGTGTTAGTTGAATGTCCAGGAAAAGGGGGGGAGGGGCAAACCACCGGAGACGAATTAAGTTTGCCTTTTTATGAGCAAGTGTTGAAGCTCCCGTTCACCATGAAACACGTATGTGTTATGTAGAAGCTTCGCTTCCTCTTACGTGCGAGCCAGCGTGACGACCGAAAACGTGTATGTCTGGGCCCTCTCCTTAATAGGACAGGCAACACTCTGAATAAAGTGGCGAACCGTTATTTCTAGTGAGCCAGAATGACTTGACAAGTAGTGATCTTGAAACACTCCTGAAGCAATACATTCAGTCTAGCTTTCATTGATACTTAAGGAAGAAAAAAAACTGGCCCCGTGTCTGCATGTTACACCCCAAAGGTCGTCGAAAGATCCTGCGTCTCGATTGAGTGAACAAAACGTTCATTTGATGATCTGCATATGTACATCGGTGAATCGCATTCTAGAGGCGCTGCGTTAGAATGGCTCGAGCGTGCAGCGGAGGCGAACGAGCGCATCAAGTCACGTTACACGTGAGGCACGAGCGCTATCTGGCAGTTTTCTTGGAAAACGAAGCGCGCGGCGTGCGCGCTCGCTCGGAGGCGGTAAGGGGTCGAACGCAAGGTGACTGGTACATATGCCATCACCGTGTCGTCTTACCAATGTGTTGGAAACATTTGCCTTTTCGTACAAGCGTTGCATTGTGAGCGCAGCGTGACAAACGCTACGGTTCTCAGAATTACTTATGTATGCCTTTTCTAGTAATAAAGACACACATACAGAATATTGACGTGTTGTCATGGTTCCTCACATATGCGCAATAATGCTTTTTAATAGACAATCGCACAAGTATGAACGCTGAATCTTGAGCAATATTGGTGGGCGCTGCGGATGGCATCGGCCGTTTGGGGTATCATTTGGTGTCGGTTAGGGTATCGTTAAGGACGGGCAAACAGACAAATGTACAGACAGACAGACAGACAGACAGACTAAAATTTTTTTGTTGAAGGTCCCCAAGAAAGAATATGGTCTTAAAAAAAACATGTCATTTTATCACCACTTAGCTTTCAGTTTATTTTTTTCTAATAGGCACACTTCCACAAAGCTGCCAAATAAAAGCAGGTGCAGTGCAACCCTTTCAGGTTTTCTGTTTTGTAATCTGTTCATTTCAATAATTCTGAATTACATAGTACAAATTTGTAGGCACGTGTTTAACGTATATGCATGCATATCAGTGCAGTTATATGTTTAGGATAGGCATAATTTTTCATGTCTGCGCGTTATATAGGCCCAATATTGTGTTGACCACCATCAAACATGCCGTAAAATGCTCTGTCTGTTCAGTACTTAAGAAAACACTGTTTCAGGCACTGAAGTGCACAATTAACTGGACAGCCAGCGTATTTTGCCTCAACCACTGGTTAATGTTGAGAAAGTGATTTAATCTAAAGAATACGTTCCACTTACAAATGAAATATTGAAATAGTTCGCTGGTTTTGGGACGTTGAACCCCAAATCATAATCATCATCGAAATAGTTCATGGTCTTCAAAGTATAGGCTTCTACCACTTCCCCGATAAAATGATGAAACTGATGAAGGCTGATGAAACCTCTGAACGGCATTTCTTATGGCAAAAATTAGTGTGCATTTCGAGAAGGAGCCAGCACCTCTAAACTACGTAACACATTTGTGCCTGTGTATGTAATACATAATTTCCACCAGAATGCTCAATAAACCAATTGGCCTGCGTTGTTAAACGACCCACTGGAAAGGTGCAGCAATGTGTACAATCTGTTAGACTTCATAATCATAGGACCTGCCTGAGATATAGATCACAACAATATTGAATAATTTATCTTCTTGAAAACATGCATAACTTGGACCAAGTATTTACTCTATAGGACCAGTTTGTACACAAACATCGCCGGGTGGTGTTAGCATCAAACATGAAACCAAACGTTTCGTCTACTGAAAAAAGTATCAGAAACGATTTGCGTTCTCAATCATCCTTGCAGCCATGTACGCGCTGCCACAAATGTCAAGCTGGGATAGTTTATTGAGCACCCACGTTGAAACTGCTGCGTGAATGTTGGACTAAGGAAACGCTTTTCTTTTGGATTACTGATGCTACCTTGAGCCACTATGATATACAAACAGACGAAAGCTAGAACAACCTGCTTCAATGCATCCTGCTTACAATATTTATTAAAAGAAAAATACACTAATTACAATTATTCTTCCCGCATCAGCGCTGAGTAAATTTCGCCCAGAGAAAAGTAAACTGTAATTTGAGATAACGTTTACTGCTTCAATGTTGTAATCAATCACACTCAATAAAGTTTTGGTATACGAGAAAATGATTGCGCGAATCACTGAAGCTAACAGAAACGCTGACCGCTTGTAACGCGTAGAAGAATCATTACGTGCAACGTGAATAAAAGTTGTCGAAAAACATGACTGAAATTTCTGTCACTCTCTTTCGTGTTAAATTACGTATACACGAGCATTAATTTTGGCTTCGACTTCTGTGAAACGTCATTCATAAAATTAAAGTAAAGAGTGAACCTGCCACTAACATTCGCCGATACATGAAGGAAACGCCCTTCGTTGGTGCGCTCAGCCCCAAAACTCATTTTCAAGTATCTAAAAAGAAGGGCTACAAAGTCGTAAAAACGAAGTTTAAAGCGGCATAAGCGACTGGCGTGCAATAGGTGAGAATCATGTTTTTTTTGTGCTATCACAAACGCTGTGAAAACAAATACTAAAAAAAGTGTTTGTCCGTACAATGTGTCATACACTTTTCAAAATGATTATAGCGCTCGACAAGAGAAGGGATCACTCTAATGACACTTCGGAAACTGTCCCAGTTGCGCAGTATTATTCCGTTGCTGGCAGATCTTCTCTGATTGTAGTTCTAGGCAAAGTAAAGCGATTTTTCTTTCTCTCCTTTTTCACAGTGAACCTATCCTCCGAGTGCTGAATCGTTAGCAGCGTGTGCGCGGTGGGTTGTCTGGTGGTCTAAGGTCTTAGCCAGGGCAAAACAAAAGTGAAATTGAAGACGTAGAAGCATGCGGCAGGTGCAGTTGATGACAACTTTTGTTGTCTAGAACATGCTTCCATGTGAGAATGACCAGCACTTTAGATGGTGTAGAAGAGGGATAAATGCACGTCTACCATTATAGATATATATATATTTTCTGAAATGGTCTCGACTAGAAACACACGAAAAGAGGGCCGCCCACAAGATAAGAGTTTGTGAAATTTTCGTTAGTTACGCAAGACAAAAAACCTGAGCGTCTAGCCTGAAACATAAATTTTTTTTGCATTATGACCATGTAGGCAAAGCTGTGAATAATATATCTGGTTTATATCTTTTCTAATTTTCAAGAACCTACACAGGCTGAGCTGCTTGTGCCTGTGTTTTTGTTGGCCTTGTTCTGCAGAAGTGCCCGTAACGCTGGCTATCCATCAAAACAGAACAGCCCTTATACCCTCGCCAGTAGACATTACCTGGTCACGTACCATATTAATGATTGTTTTTTAACGTAGCCGTACACACATTTCTTTTTTTATTGCGGTATATCTGTATTGCAGTTAACACGCGCTCCCTCTATTTTTCATACTAAGTTTGTTGATGTACAGCACTCAGACTGAAATGCTACCAATATGGCTACGTAAAGATAACGGCAGCTGCGATCACCCAGCAGCCGTGCACCCTAGCGACTGCCACTGAAGCGGACATATCCCACTCGAAGGTTTGGTGGCATGCTAAGAGTTCCTCACGGTCTACCTAGCATTTTAATTGCAACAATTGATTTTTAACTACTAAAGCCCTAAAATCAGTAATCAGTCGTCACTAGTCAGAATATAACTAGAACTTTATTTGCGCATTGTATAATGGGAAAAGCACAGTATCACACACATGGACACATGGAGAAGCTGCTTAGGCATCTTTGTCATTCGCAGTGGGCGAGAGTCTGTTGCCTCTACTTATAATTTATGTGAAGTATGGCAAAATATCCTGATAGTCATTATGACACGGTGGGGGCGTGTGAGAGGAAATGTAGTAAAAAGAACCGGGAGCAGCTACATAAACGTGAAGGCACGTAGTGTTTGGTCATTCAAATTAGTATCAGGCATGGCCCTGGTACTGGATAATTCCCCTATTGGTGTTACCTTACGTGCACTGCCGATAGCGTTTCGCTAGTGACAACTCTCTAATTACTCCCAACAGAGTTCCCGGTCCGAGAGAAAAATGCATGCAAGGTTGACAGAGAACCCAGAAAATGCTAGTGCTGCCGAGTCAAGCACGCCTCATTAAGCCAACATCGCTAGTTTCATTCACTCGTTGTTTCCCTCCCAATCTAGTCAGTTGTTTTTCATTACGATGAGGCACCGCTGTGCACATTAGAGATCATATGTTCATATATGAGTGCTGGCAATGATGCCCTATGTAATTAAGCTACTGGTGTCACCACTGTGTAAGCTCTCTCTAGGTGGTCTGTACGACTAAATGTAATATGTTGGGAGCTAAGTAGGTCGACTATTGCTTAAATCTGAGTGATAATAGCTTTAATTCGCAAGTTCACATATAGCTGTATTATGATCTAGAAAGCTTTTGACATTCATCTAAGAACATTCGCAACATTCACCTAAAGTGCAAATCCAAATGCCGCATGCATCTGTCTGACAACCTGGGTTCACTCTTTTAGAGTACGTTAACCGAAAGTTCTTCGCAAGGAAGGCGTTCAGGAAATCTTTATTTCGTGAATATCATAATGAAAATAGGTTGGCCAATGAGGAAATCAACTTACGAAATAAAAGCCTCGTGCAGCCCCCAACCTGGCTTGCTTGCACGAGCGTGGTTCATCCCATCACATCAATTCAGTAATTTTGGCAAAGAGAGGTACTCACACACACACACACACACACACACACACAAAAACAGTCCGCAGTGGCGTTCGCCATTCTTTCTCCTTCCGTCGCTTCAAGGCGCCATGTTCAGCTAAACTTGCGTCTCGTTTAGGAATTCCACTTTGGCATCATTATCTTTCTTGTTGGCGGTGTTGTGTACACACTCTAAGTCGCATGCTGTGCAAATTCGCTCGTTGAATATTATTAAATACAGTAAGCTTTGTAATTTATCATTCAAATAACATCATCATCCATCTTGTTTTATTGTTCATTGGAATAGGCAGCTCCATTTTCGGTGCAACTTAACATACTTATGCGAAAAAAAAAATACTCTAGTTGACCACACCACTTATTTTCCTTTACGGGGATAAGTAAAATGGGCTGATTTTTTTAAATTTTCGAATGCATTAAGCGGCATGTCGCAGCTAGAGAATGCGACATCAAAAAAGAGAAAAACTCTAAGTGCTACCGGTTCTTTCAATACGACTAAACAGTAAGGAGTGCCTCCAAGTACGCGTGCTATTAATTAAAAAGAAGCACCAACGAAAAAAAAAACAACAAGAAACGTAATGGGGGACACGAACTTAAAGTCTATTTTTCTGGTACAGTCAATACGAAATCTTCTCAGCAAGTACAACGTAATGGCATTACCTGACTGTCACATATTCTCTTCTGGATGAATCTTAATTTACATTTGTGCAAAGTACACGTCATATATATGAAACTTTCTGGCATAGCATTTTGGAACTACCACAGCACCTGCCGGAGTAGGATCCGAAGTTTGCTTGTGTTGCATACACAACAACAAACGGGTTTTAAAGCAAACAAGCTATCAAAATTCTTGCAATCGGCTTCCACACTAATTCTGTAGGCTACCGTTGATTGTTGTATACCTTACAGATGTCTCGTGTAGGTACCAAGGTAGGATGCCTTAATTATTTCAAAGCAGGTGCCATTGCCAACGCATATTTGACATGTATGCACCAAACAATGCTTACAGGAAGTCGTTTAATATTTGGATATTTTCACCCTCTGCTGCTACACTATTCGACCGCTGCACCGAAAGGACTGTCAGATACAGGTCCTTATAAACCCACTAAAACTTTTAGTTTTTTTTTCTTATTCCAGTTCACTAGCGCGATTTTTCCAGAAGGTGATCTAGAAAGGGAAGGGGTTAGGAAAGTTCCATCAGGCAGTAATTTTTACTAGAGATATACAAGATTTTACCAGCTTATTGCCGCCTTTCATGGTCTTGATGGTCTTTTATTGCATTTCGATAAAAGCCTTTATCTAACCGTAAATGCAAGTCGATATGTTTTCTGACCAGATAAAAGTCCCAAGCACCGGCGTGGCTCATTTCGCAGAAAACCGAGCCTCTGGAAATAATGGAATTAACCGAACTGAGCCACGCCGGTGCTTGCGACTTGTTCGCAAATTTGCCTCAGGCAGACTTGATGTCGGGAATGAATCGCGTCAGTATGAGTAACAAAAATGTTTTTAAGAGTGAACCTATCATTAAATTGCTCAATAGTTACCAGCGTGTGCGCACTGGGCTGTCTGGTGGTTAGTGGTCTTAGCCAGAGGAAAACAACAGGAAAATTGAAGACGTAGCATAGGGCAGGTGTAGTTGATGACAACGTTTGTGTTCTAAAACACGCTCCCTTGTGAGAATGAACGGCACTGTAGACGGTGTAGATGAGGAATTAATGTATGTCTACCAATATATATATATATATATATATATATATATATATATATATATATATATATATATATATATATATATATATATATATATATATATATATATACATATATATATATATTTCCAAATGGGCTTGATTAGATTATACAGAAACACGGCCGCCAACAATACAGGAGCTTGCGAAACTTTGGATATTTACGCGAGACAAAGAGCCTGAGCGTCTAGCCGGAAACGTAATTTTTTTGAATAACTTCTACTAACAACAACACAACAGCAATGGGAAAACCAGGGGTCACAAAATGATAATAGCGTAATTAAAGGGTCATCGAATGCTTTAACCCTTTTCAACAATTTGTTATTGATCACCTATTAGCTGTGACACATACCCACTTCAGTCATAATTCATTATCGTCGTCTGCCACGGCATGAACAATTGACATATAATTCCTTGCAAGTGTTAAGTGGATATCACGTTTCTCCAAAGACTGACTTAGGATAGCATAGTGAATGCCAGCCTACTACCAAAAAATTATGATTATTATTGCTGTAGCGGGTACCCAGCAAGTGTGCTTGTAGCAGTAACCCGAAGAGTGTTTAGAAAAAGGCTCTGAAAGTCCACTATTCCTGCTTTCGCTGTGACTGTGCTGGCGTTTTTAATAGCAGATTTAATAGATTCTGCGAAATGACGGTACCCTGCGCAGGATTCCATGCGAGATAACAGAGTGATGCCGGGGCAATGTAAGCTGAAATTAGCCGTTGAAAAGTTGGTGGCTGCTAATGGCGATAATACGATCGCAGTTCTCTATTCCAACATTTGAGCATTGACAATGCCAACTGCTTTAAATACCTTCCTACAACCCTACAGCGTTATAATCTACAAATGGCGGTAGCAGCTCCGCCATTTTCATTCTATCTGCGCTTTGTTTCGAAAGACACTGATACTCTTATCTTAACTCGTTCGAAAACTAAATACGCTATTACCTACAACTGGAGTAGATAATCGCTTTCTCAGGGAAGAAGAGAAAAGAAAAAAGACAAAGCGGTTAGCCAGTTTTCAGACCGGCTGGCTACCCTGAGGCAACGGCATCTTGAGGCCTTTAAACTGCTTTGACAGTCGAATTTTTTACGACTACGCGATCCGTCACGTCAAGTTTTCGAGATGTTTCAGCGGCTTCCATACAATTTTTATGGCAGCCTTACTCTAAGTAGGCATTTTTACGGACCGCTAAAAGCAATGTTTTTTTTCCTTGTAAACTAACAGCGGGTTCATATTGTTTCGTTGTTGTTATTACGAAGTGACATACATGAGTCTTTTCATACCATTTCATACCGTCATCATACTGAGCTGCTTCATTTCTTTTTGTTTTGTAATACCACGTCTCCCCCTACTTTCATCGCAGCGGTGCAAGAGCACAAATGTTAATAAAGGTTCACCATAAACAGGAACATTCCCCATTGCCTCGGCGGAAACACAACAAATCACTTCTGCCTATGAGGGATACCGTATAAATATCGCAGAACAGGTGTAAGGGTGGCTGCAGTGGTGTTGCCGCCAGACCGATAAACCGTATACGTTGGCAAACAGAGATCTCCGAAGCAACAAATAGAACACACCTCTCCGTTCGCAGCGACGTCTATGGTCGTTTCCCAAATGTTCAGCCAGGTGCGTCACAGAAGGAAAACGTCCCAGATAATTGATACCAAGGGTATAGCGAGAGAAGTAATCACTAGAGCGTGCCATTTGATATAGGGTGTGATGCGCATGTGCGCTTCTTTCCGAGCAACATATATGTGTACATCACCGACTTTGTTGTTCTCTATATCGAGAAGAAAAAGAGAGGCAAATAAATGAGGTAGGACGCTTATTTTTTCGGGGGCTTACAGTCGTCGTCATAAGGAACACGGACAAATGGCGTTGTCTGCAAGAAATGGTGTTGATCGGGCTTTTCATTTGGCGCTACGGCATCCTGTTTTTGGACTTCAGCATATAGTGACTGTGCTGCAGATTATTTTTCAAACGCGAAGCTGAGTGCATGTTCTCTTCCTGACGCACGATCGTTTTTTATAATTTTGCGATGCCTAAGTTTCACTATTATAGTTATTCGATTACCCAGTAGTGTTAAAGCGTCTAAAACTTACATCGCCGAAATATTAGCTGCAAAAAACAAATGCCGACTTATTTTTCTTTTTGTTCGTTTACCTCAGCGTGACTGTGTATACTGTAAAGCCCTAACCGCGTGAGCGTGATTTCCTCACGACAGCGACAAGTGGCAGCGACGAGCGACAAGATTTTCTGTCACGGAGGCCCGTCCATCACCACCGCTTGTCACGTCGTGCGTTTATAGAGATCTAGAAAAAATCGCTTGTCGCCCGGAAGCCAGCGTGACAATTTTCCGGCAACATGACTGCGCCCGTGGTCCTCACTTCGGTTACAATTTGCTCTCGATGCTTGTTACCCACGCGTTCTTTAAGGAATGCACGGCATCGACTACCTTTATTACATTCTCGTCTCACGTGGAGAGTGACAGAGTGGCCGTTTTTTCTCGTAAATCTGGTTATCGAAGTAAAATAGGAGAAAAAGAACGGCAGGGAGGTTAACAAGCCCATAGTCAGCCGGTTTGCTACCCTGCGCATGAGAGGAGGATAGGGGAGATGAAAAATAGAGAAGAGAAAAGGAAAAGAGATAAACACGGCACATTAAACAGCGCACGCGCGCACACTCAGTCATAGTGCAGTGTTGTCTTTCATGGTTGTGGCATTGCTGTTACAGCCACTTGTTCAAGTTCGTGTCGCGTAGGAATTTCAGTAGGGCTTTTTTCGCCTTCTGTGTCAATGTCTTTTCTCGGGCACCTGAAAGAATAGCGTCCACAGACATTTGGCTGTTGTCGATGCGCGCAAGAACGGACGCCAGTGATTGTCTATGGATGTCATACAACGGATGGTCGCACAGGATGTGGTGTAGCGTCTCTTCGCGACGACAGGCATCGCAGAGAGCGTTGTCGGCCATTCCTATGATAAATGAATACAATTTTGTAGATGCCACCCCTACCCGTAAGCGATGAGGAAGTATGGCTTCTCTTCGGTCGAGCCCAGTGGGCATGTGGAGAGCCATCAAAGAGTACAGGCGGTGTTGATGATTCATCTCGTTGCTTGGTGGGCACCATAGTAAAAACGTCATTTCACGCGCAAGTCGTCGAAGATCACTGGCAGCATCGGTCCGCGAAAGTGGTATGGCTTCTTCTCATGTTCCTTCAAGAGCTACCCGCGCGGCAGTATCGGCATGTTCATTCTCTATGACGCCGCAGTGACTTGGCAGCCACTGAAACGTCACATGATGCCATTTCTCGTGTGAACTTTGGAGAAGGTATCGAATTTCGAAAACAAGTAGTTCGTACGGCCCGCGACGCAGTGCTGAGAGCACAGATTGTAGGGCAGCCCCTGAGTCGCTTAAAATCGATGATTGTTGCGGTTGTTCCCGATTGACCACGCAAAGCGCAGCGCGCAAGGCAGCTAGTTCCACTTCTATACATGCCGTGGAGTGGTCAGTCCTAAAGCTGATGGTAACACCTCTTGCTGGGACAACTACTGCACTTGACGAACACGGGCGGTTTGTGTAGCCATCGGTACATATATATGTACAATGTCTTAACATTTCTCGTGCAAAAGAAGAAGACACAGTTGTTTCAGCATAGCCGATGAAAGCTCAGATTTCTTCCGGATCCCTACCACACTAAGATGCACTGTGGGTCGAATAAGACACCAAGGGTGTATCGATGGTTTAGATGCAGAAGTGAAGCCAGAGGAAAGTTTCTAGGTGTGCTTCAAAATCATTTTAGTGCACGATGCTTGGCTCCTCTATAAAGGCAACAGTGTGAGGTGATGACAGGGAGCACGTGCAAAGTGTCTGACGTGCGTTCTCAGGACTACTACAGCAATGTGAGGTTGTATTAGATAGTCACCAGGAATTGCAATTGTCGCCTCTGTTGGCGTACATCTGGGCAGACCAAGGCACACTCGCAGTGCTTGGGCTTGTACTGCCTGTAGAACACTAACATGGGTCTTGCAGATATTGCTCAGCACGGGCAAGCTATATCTCAGGAAACCGAGAAACAGGGCTCTGTGGGGTTGCATCATTGCGTCTACTGACATCGAATGTGTGTTTTTATGTCTAGACGGCAGCTTGTGACAATCGAGCCACTTGCTATAATGGGAAATCATTGTGCAGATTGTGTCGTAGCCGTTGTAGCGTACGCTTCTGGGCAGCCTGTGGTGGTCCAGTCAAAGATTGCGGCAAAAAAATTGTCGTGAAATGCTTTTGTGACTTCCTTGAGTCGCACAAGACAGTAATAAATTTGGTATGCTGTCGTCGACCAACATTTATTCTTCTATTCTCAATTTATGGTTATGCACGCGATAGTTTTCATTCAAGCAACAATGACACTTTGTCGCCGACCTGCGGTCGCATCAGTCGGGACGCGACGCCACGACGGAGCAAGTTTGTCGCGGCCACTTGTCGCTGTCACTAGGAAATCAGGTGCATGCGGTTAAGGCCTAAGACCAATTACTGAGCACGACTGTCCAAACGTTCATCTCACACAGCTTTTATATACACGAATACGCTCCTGCGACCAGTGCTAGTGACCTTATCTCATTCCCACCATTCCGTTGTGAACAGTGCCTCTCAAGTTCAGCACCGTAATAATAAATAATGGCAAATCCTTTTATAAGCTTTTTAAGGATCATTGTTAATTTGAAGACAATACGCCCGACCTCATTTAACAGTCAATCCCCGTTTGTTACGCCACCGTCTATACATGAATCATACATATCGTATTGGCGAGTTCAAATATATATTCGACGCCATACGGGAACTAGTACGCAGACACCACACCTAGAGTATCACTTCACACATGACGTGACCGTACACATTGTCGCATGTTAAATAGGGGAGGCTATCCCGGTTCTAAAATGTTTCTTTCGGGTACAAGTACAACATTGGACTAGTAGTAAAATGAGCCAAGCAGCGATACGTGTTCTATTCTTTGACTATACGAGGAGTCAAATTTGAGTTTTGGTTTTAGTGCATAGTTCAAAACGAAGAGTACGCGTGGGGTGCTCGATTTGACAGGATGATTTTATGTCGTATCACTTTATTTAAGTCAAAGTGGAAGATGAAGTATAATTACGTAACCAAAATTTTTATCAACTGCGCAAAACATCGATAGGCCTTAACGTCATCACTCAGTAGACAGAACCGCACTTTATCGCTGTGGAAATAGTGCTCCATGCATTCAAAAAATGTTAACGCGAAATTATAGACACGTCTGCGACAACCCACATGCCGCGTCCAATTCAGCACGCGCACCCGAGAGATTAAACCACGGCGGTTTGGCGGTGTAACAAACCATGAGCACTGCAGTCATTCAAACTCTTTCTGAAATTGGTTGACGAAAGGCTAGAATTTCCGTATTATCCTACGGTGTGGTACTACTTTGAGTCTGAATATATGAATAGCCAACTAAGTGTTTCCTATTCCTTACTGCTCTAAGAGGGTTTTATGACTCCTACCAGTTAGCCTCTTTCATGACTAACATCTTGAATGCAAGGCACAGAGAAAAACATAGCGTATAACGGAGGCAGTCTGTACGGGTATAAATTCTCATGAGATTGAAAACTATGAAATCGTTAAGTAAAGTTAACATCATAGAGTGTTAACTAAAGAATGCAACCCGACTCTTCTCTTCAACTTTCTACCTAGAAGCTTAAACAGTCCTCTTCACTTGCTTATAATTTTACTATTCTTCAGCCCATGGCAACAACACCCTATCCTATTACGACACCCTGAATAAACGCATCAGGCCTTGACGCTTTCGTTTTAGCTCGGAATACGACTCTCGTAACGTTATGCAAGTATTGCGTGCGGGAAAAAGAAGGCAATCTTTTTTGTTTCTTCTTCTCTTAAACAGCGGAGCTGTTCAAGTTCGCCGGAAAAGTTTTGTTGCCACAGAAAACTGCAGGTAAGTATGCACCGCAGGAATTGAGCAAACTTCACTACCGGGTACAGCGGGTGCACGCGTTAAACGATAACTGCTCGGTGAAGTGAAGCACGTTAAACATCTCAAAGAGAAGGAGAGAAAGAAAGCGAAAATACAAAGAAACAAGCCATAGTTTGAAAGAAAAAAACAGCAATAAAATGAGAAATAAAAAGAACGAAGACATCAAATCAAAAGGAAGACATAGTAAGAGTAAAAGATTAAAAATAACATGAAATGAGATAAAGAGAAGAGAGAGCCAAACATGAAAAGAGAGAAACAAAAAGAAACAGAAAAAATGAGAGAAAGAAATGAAGGAACGAGAAATGAAGATAAAAAGGTTCGGAATCAGAAAAAACACAGAGAAAAAAAGAAGTAAAAGGAAAGTAGAATAGACAACGACAGGTACAAGAAACTGATAAAGAAAGAACGAATAAAGAAAGTTAAAGGGCGACAACAGGCCATAGAGCTCCACTGTTCCTTTACGCCTGAGTAGTGCGCAGCTGCGCTAACTTTTTAGATGCGGAAGCATCTTATACTCGCGCCTTGTAGTGCGCCGTTTGCGCCGTCCGCACCGCTTCTCGAACATTCGACAGCTGACGCGCGCGCATGCGCCTTCGCGCCGTCGCCCACCATCTGTGCCGCGCGCGCTTCTCCTTCGAGAACATTCGACAGCTGACAGCGCATGCGCCGTCGCGCCGTCGCCATCTGTGCCGCGCGCGCGCTTCTCCTTCGAGAACATTGAACAGCTGACAGCGCATGCGCCATCGCGCTGTATATATACTCAAGGTCGGCGCTCGCTCGCTCAGTTGCCGCTCGTCCGTTGGTTTGTACGGCGCGTCGACGTCCAAGGTCGCGGTGAAATGAATTCCAACGAATCCACAAACACAATGATCGACGTCCCTTCGACCGGCGCCGCCCTTTCGCATACGTGTGTACGTGTTCACTCATTTAACACCCCCTCCTACAACCACGTTAACCAATTTAGCCATCGACCCAAGTAAGTCGCAATTTAACACCCCATTTCACAACCACGTTAACCAATTTAGCCATCGACCCAAGTAAGTCGCACTTTAACACCCCGTTAACCAATTATATGCTCCGCATCCTCCTCAGTGTTACCGCGAGGAAAGCTGCGGGCAATTTTTTTCTTGAAGAAAGAAAACTGACCAGCAAAGATAACGTTTGGTATATACCGGTCGCCCTCGCACAGGGGCGTAGCCAGGGTGTGGCAAATTGAGCCTGTGCCCCCCCCCAAACATTTTTTCACCATAGCATAGATAACAAAAATCGCCATTTCAAGGGGGTGCTTTCACTGAAATCAAAGTGGCGCTCCCCTCCAACTCCCCCCACCCCGCGAAAAAATTCTGTCTACGCCTCTGCCCTCTTGGCATGTAAAATAAGGTCAAGTTTTGTAGAAATACTGCTCAGATCACTCAACGAGCCAGTGATTTTCTAGTTAATTTGACTGTTACCAAACAAGAAAACACAGTGGCAACGAGAGGCTGCTTCGGAACAAATACGGCACAGGAACCCAGCTTTGTTTGTTTCGATATATACGTACGCTTTGTGTTTCAATATAGCAGAGTGTTGTGTGATATTCCTTTGAAATCTCTGCGTCGACTTGTCTGGACGTGCTATTTTTTTTTCTTTGAGCCACATATTCGTTTCAGTCGTCATTATGAACAGTCCAGCGATGGTCCTGCGTTTAAAGATCAGAAGCAACTATAAGTCCTAACCCAAACACTTAGCAGGAAATCGTTGTCTTGAACCGGTGTTTCGAGAGGAGATCGCTTGCGTTTTCTTATTTAAATTTGTACTTGACTCTAAATAACCGGCGTTAGAGAATTATAGCAAACCTTAGCTTGCGAACATGCAAACATGCGACAACTTCCTTTGAATAAGTGCAAGTGCTTTATTGCTAATGCTCTTACGGAATGAAGGAAGTGGTTTTTCTCCTCGAAACACGAACGCTATGAACACAAACAGAAGCAAACAACCCATCTCTGCGAAATAAAGAATCATCTTGAAGTTAGAGCTTACGCAAGAGAACCCGGAGGGAGAGAGAGAGAGAGAGAAATAAATAAAAGGAAGAGACAGAGAGGTTAACATAGACGAACTGGTTTGCTACCCTAAATATTGCTCAAACAAATCGGTTGGCTGCAAACACTGCAGTTCAAATCTGTGTACTTGCACAGCAGCGCTGGTAGGTCCGCGCTGAACGTTTTTTGCCTACAAGCAAAAGTACAGCACTACGGCACTAATAGCTCATGCCCGTCAGCGAGTGTGCCTGAGTTTGGAGAAATAAAGAAAAAAGCGCACAACTGAAAATAATGGAACTACGTCAAACAGATAGACCTACGTCGGGACCGAAACGTATATTCATTTTCGCACGGGAAAACACGATAACAGCGCTTTGTTTTGTTACATGTCTGTAACAAATATATTTCTTTTGTGCTAAGCTACAGATTGCAGCACAAAGATTGCTTTTACTTGTGTTTCCAGTAGTAGTAATCGAGTTTGTTTGTGTATGCCATCGGCCAGAACCAAGTGCGCCTGCGCCAGTGTTGGTATGTATCGTAGTAGTACTCGAGTAGCAGTATTTAACGAACAAAAGAAGGCTTTTTTTCTGTGTCGTGAGCCGCAGACAACCCTAACAAGATTAGGCATCGATTTATTGCGAACGAAGAACGTGTAAATGTGACGCTAAACACTAGGAGCCTGTTGCTTCTCCTCTGGGAAATATTGCATCGTCTTTGACGATATAGTCTCTTAGGTTTCTCTGGAGACAAGTATGGAGCTCTCCCAAGTAAACAGTATGCGCAACCATCTCGATTTACAGGAAGCCAAGTTAAGGCGGTAATAGCTGCACAAATGAATTTGCGTGTTTGTTTTTCTAAATACCAACAAATGAAATGGTCGTTTGTCCTGGCGTTAATTTCCCTCAATTTTTAACATTGTTGAAATGGGATCGGTCGGTCGGTCGGTCATTCGGTCGGTCCATCCGTCTGTCCATCGGTCTGTCCCTCAATCCGTCAGTCAGTCTGTCCGTCGGTTCGTCCATCAGTCCATCAGTCGGTCGGTCGGTCGGTCGGTCGGTCGGTCGGTCGGTCGGTCGGTCGGTCGGTCGGTCGGTCGGTCGGTCGATCGGTCGGTCGGTCGGTCGGTCGGTCGGTCCGTCCGTACGTCTATCTATCCATACATCCATACATACATCCGCCTTTACTAAAGATACAGGGCACCTGCGTACTCTACCAGGCATGTTTAAGGTCGAAAAATCTGAATGTACACGTGTTCGTATCTTGATTTGTGATGCCAGTAATGAAAACGCAGAAGTAACAACGACCAATTTTGGCCTAATGCTTTGTTGAAGCTCTGCCACGCGAGACAACAGCGCGTTGCTCACGCTTACACCGCGTATACTCGTTCACTTTACGAATCCTGCAGTCCTGTTCACTCGAAAGGCGTGCACCCGCATCCCGTCGCCAAACAGTCGGAGCGCCATCTGAGTGATATATCAGCTCTATACGGCTATTGTGATCTCTGTTGCTCGAAAGCCCCCGAAAACCCTGTGGTACACGCCAAACGATACAGAAAACAAGAATCGAGTATTGGTTCATGCAAATAAAAAAGCAATGTTGTGCAAGCCGTACATATACAGACTTGTGTATCAGAAAATACGTATTAAGGATTGAGAAAAAAAAGGAGAAAAAGCATGGAGCAGGTCACTCTCATTGATTCCTTCTGGGAACATTTCTCATTTGGTCGCTTTCCTTGATGGATCAGTTAATCAACGTTTTTGCTTCTTCTTTTTCTTTCTTGTGGCAATAGAGGGACCACGGGGGTGGCATTACGCCAAGTGATATTGTTTGCTGCCATTACACGCATGAGGCCTGTACCAGCTCAATGCCTACTTTTACCCATCTATGTGTTAGGTGTTTCAGTGCTAATAACAGAAAAAAATGTTTTAACGACACTGAAAACAAGAATTGATGTATAGTTATGCACGCTCCTTGTATAATCTGCATTCGTTATCGGAGAAGCCCTTTTTTTTTGCAATATGTTACCTTTCTGCGAGACTCCAGGAAACCCGTCTCTCTCTTCTTCCTGGCCACGCTTGGCTGTTGAGACATTATTTATCATGATGTTCTTCCTATTTTTTTTTTCTTCTACAGCATGTGGTTATGACGTTGCCACAGGCGTGGTTGGCCGGAACTGGCAAGGTCTCCATCTGATATGGCAAGGTCACCACCTGATCATCTCATGATTTGAATGGCCTTGTCACCACTTGTTAGACACCCCGTTCTCACTGCAATGCCCATCAAAATCCTTTACACGCTTCTTTGCGTAGCCGCAGGCTCTTGAAGAAAATTGTCATCATTGAATCTTCGGTACAGCGACGCAGAATGGAGCCGATCCCGAGGAGCGGGCGCTAAACAGTATACTCAAGGAGAAGCACGGCGATAACGAGTGCATTGCACTTCCCCAGAATTCACCTATAGTGGACCTGCCCGCATTTATCTTTCTTCTTTGTGGACTTCCAAGTCAAGATTTCAAACTTCCAGTCTTGTCAACCTTCCTGCGCATCACTGGTATTGCGTCAGCGCAGTGTTCGAGATGAAATAAAGCACTATCAGTTTAATAAGAAAATTTCGCAGCAATACGTTAATGCTGCCGCCAATGAGTAGCCACAAAAGTAAGAACGAATACTTTGCTGGAAGCATGTCCAAACTAAAGAAGGCAACCGAAAAAAAATAAACACACACACTTAGTGAATTATCAGTCTGATTCACTTGTTCAGGGTTCACGTTATCTGGAGATATATTGTAAGAGCATTTCCTTCAAAACTGCTATATTTCACCATATACATTCGCCTATCCAGCTGATTGAAGCACCAGAAAGAAACAAGCGCTCTACTGATGAAGAAGCCGTGCGCTCAGTACACCGGTTTCACATAACGCAAAGTTCGCCGAACCGGTAAGACCATTCCTAGCAGTGCTCCCTTTGCTCTTCTCACCGATGCTCCTTCCACAGACAACTTAATCTAAGAACAAAAAAAAAGCAGTGAAGTATTTTTCTTTTCTCTCACAGGCAAACTAATCGATACGGAGAATAAGGGTAGATGCTTACGCAATGTACTCTAGGCTCTAATTAGACGGCACTGCATTAAGGGTGAACTGCGTCAACTCAATGCTATATCTGCTTCACGTGAAAAGCCTAGGGTGACTGTTCGATATTGGACTGTTCTTTTGTACTGCTTAATTTTGAATATAGCCCTAATTACGTGAGAATATATAAATGGTTTTTAAACGAGAACCCATTATTCCAGCCACCTTACCTCATCTGCACTTTCAGCTTTGGCTAACGCACGCATTATCAATATATAACGCCAGCTGTTACAACGATCTACCAGTATTATTGAAAGCAAAGTGACAGCGAAGCTATTTCGATTTCCTTTTCGCTAAGAAAGCACCTTACGACAAATTTAATGGATAAAAATCATTGCGACACAATAAAAACATATTTAGTGTAAAATTACTATGTTTTATTTTATAATTTGCGCTTTCAATTACAAATGTAGAATAAAAAGAGTACTTAGAAGAAAAGGGGGCTGGAATAAACGAATATTACCTCAAAAAAAATTAGAGGGTCTCTTTTTGTAACGCCATGCTTCAACCACTGTGTGTCAGCAAAATTGCGCGGACGTTATATTTTTCTGGAGCACTTAGGAGCTTCCTAAAGTTGCCATTACGCGTGCTAATGAAGTAAGTTGTAACATACGCTACAAAAACTTTCCGGGAATGAAAATATATTTTCTCTGAAGAGCGTTAATAGTCGGCAACGTTCATATCTTTTCAATATTCTCTTCATCGAGGAAGTGCATAAATTTAGAACCACCTATTTTATTCTATATACTTTTTATCATTGTTACGCTGCTACAGAGACACCAAGCCTACAAAGAGAAAACCAATTCACGCTACCAAAACGGGAGAATTGTGAAAACCAACAAATTTTTTTGTTGGCCTAACCTCGCTTCATATGTGTACAAGACATTCCGCAGCATAAACAGACTAGGCAATCAACAGAGGGTTCTTAATTTGGGATATTGCTCGATCGCTCACTGAACTCAAACAATATCAGTAGAGGTTTCACTATCAAATACATGCCAGAAGAATCAGTGAAGCCTGATAGAATGGTATCGACGGATGACCATGGCCCGTAGCTACCTGGGATACCTAGTGCGCACACTGGGCTTGCTTGAAATAAATGTTTATTAACGTGACAGCCTTGTATGATTCATCTAATGCAAAAATCAACCGTCGGCGTCCTGCGCCGGTGGCGTCCACCCGGCTAGGTTGGTACGTACTAAACGTTGTTGTCAACACGAGTGACGAAAAAAAATGATGCGTTGACATCAGGATATGATGTCTATGTTACGTCACCTATGACCAAAATTGGTGACGATCCTATGACGTGTTCACGGTGTTAATAAGACGTCACATCATGTGACGTCAAGCGATGGCATCATTCGATCACATCATTGTTTGGTCGAGGGTTAGCTAATGACGAAGGCAGTGCAAACCCAGGAGAGGTTCAGAAGGCTGTCGGAGGGGGGGGGGGGGAAGATCAGTTCATTAGTTGAGAAGAAGATAGCTTTGACTTTCGGGTCGTCTTTGGCGAATGCAAAAAGCACCATGTGACTTGTAGGGGTGACGCTAATTAGGGTCCAGCCTTGTCCAGTGTCCGTCACGCTGCACAAAACCAAAATTGAACACCTGCACCACAAAAAGCAAAAAGCATCTGCATAAACAACCAGCTTTAAATGTACACCAATCAAGTATATGACACCACAATACATGATCACCTGCGCCATTCTTGTGTCCGACTGTCCGTCCGGGCACCTGCCCATCCAATCACCCTAACATCTGTCCGTCCTTGCGTGCATGCGTGCGTGCGTCCACCTGTCCTTCCATCACCCGTCCGTGTATCTGTCCGCCTGTCCATACGTGCGTCCGTCCGTGCGAGCATCTGTTCATCCCTGAATTCATCCGTGCACGTGTTCGTCCATGCATGCGTGCCTCCGTCCATCCGTCTTTGCGTGCACCCATCCATCGATCCATATGCATCCATCCAACGTAGAAGTTACAGACCTTAGGACCTAGCTTCGCCCACTCGTCATCATTCACTTCTTGCAGATGCGTAAATGCCTTGTCCTGCTCCTCCTTGCGTTTAGAATTTATTGAGCTTTTCTGACGGCATTTATCAAAACGAGTGTACTGTAAAATGCAATAGCGTCGAATTTATGGCCTTCTGCCGTGCATTGCTAGTAGTGTATTGGTATGGCGGGCTCGTTCCCCACGTGTTTTCGGGGCGTAGCACATTTAGGGTGTTGTGGGGCTAGCGTGCCGTTAGGTTATAAATTCACATTTTCGCTTTCAGCTATTTGAAGATAAAGCGAGAAATAACCTGAAAAAATACTGGTGGGTCACGCTAAAACGCAGTGAACGTCGCCTTATCAACTTTCCTTAATGCGGACAGGTTATAAAGCTAGCTGTTCTCTTGTGTAGAGGAGATATGGTGATATGTTTTATACTTGGTGGTTGCGTTGATGTGGTAACCGACTTTTTATCTTTACACTGAAGCCGTTCGAGTGAAGCAGTAGTAACGAGGTCATCAGTCAGGTTACGTCGGAGTAGTTCAGTGGTGGAAAATATTTAAATATATAAAGGCGTCCGAAAAAAAAACACGCAAAAACTGCTACGAAGACGGCAACATCACAGCGTCATGCTTTCTTTTGTTTTTTTTGTAGACTACGGTTTCTCTCTAGAGCACAATTAATCGTTCAAGACCATCTACAATACTCAGGAAAACAACAAGAAAAAGAAACACATCTTGATAGAAAAGCACGAGAGCAGGAAGGCGCTATGCTGAAACCAAAATACATGAAAACAACACCTATCATCTAATTAATATTTAGAGAATTCTTTTTCACAGTTCCGTTATCATTCGTTTATATCGCAATTTCTGACCTTTCTTACTTAGAAAAATATACATATGTATCAATAAAATCGCACAAATTACTTTCCTTTACTTACTGACAGATCCGTCCCCCTAGGTCGAACAGTTGTGACAGTGCATGCTCGGCTGCTGATCTGAAGGAGGCCGTGGTTTCGTTCCCTGCTACGGCGGTCGCATTTCGAAATGGGTGAAACAGTGGGGGGCCACGTTCTTTGTGCCTGCCAGTGCACATTGAAAAACACCAGATAGTGAGCATATCCGAAGCCCTCCATGGTGGATATTCTTATAATCATATAATGGTTTCTGGTTGTGAAACCCCAGATATGATTATGCGATTACCGATAGATCCATATTCACTCGAAGACCACCTAAGATGCATTTCGTCAATTGACGTGCATTGATATAAAAACTAACGTGAAGGAGTGCCTAATCAAAAGCGTATTTATTATTCAGATCGAAAACCGAGCTCTATAAGTTATACCTTACGCCATAGATGCCGGCGCAGGCTAATAAATTACGTGAAACTAAGGTTTTGTGACGTGAGCCGCTAATATTATGAGGAACGACTAACCAGATATCTCGTCTTTCGAGGCAGTGGCTAACACTTCCGCATGACGAATCTACAGCACGTGCATTCCTCACAAGAAAGTTAGAAGACTGTGAGAAGCTAAACAACAGACTCTGAGTGGTAAAACGTTTAACCAACACAGGTTTGACACAAAATCCTTCTCTATAGCAACAATCGAAAAAAGCTTCTGTGTTTCTCGACTGGAACGAATGGTGCTGCACATAACCAACTTGGATTTTTATGCGCTTGTTTTTCTATGAAAAAAAGCACTGTTATTGCTTCTAAGAGACGCTTTTCAGTTGTCCCTAAATACTTTATGGTCTCCAAAAACCGACTGCTTAAGGGGCAGTCAGAGAAAATAACAGATTGCCATTACTTTTAGGGACGTTGCCGCGCGCTCACCTCAAGAGTTACAGTGCAAAATGATTTCAGCTCCGGACGACGCATGCCTCGTCTGACAAGAAGTGTTAGATCCTTGCGAGTTCGTTGCAAATGGAGCAAGAAGAGGAGACTGCCAAACCCGCCCTGTGTATGTAAAATCTGTGTATTTTAATCCATCAACGTTTTCTTTTACTCCTGAATGCTCCGACGAAACGACGCTAGGCGTTTAGGTATGAGAACAAATTTTTGATAGCTTCGAAAAGACAAATGATTTCACAGCTAGGAGCAGAATACCAAAATCAAGCACTTAGCGTTAAGTGATAGTGTTTTATCTCATATTCTATTGAAATGGAATATGAGAGCCGCAGTAGAGACCACACGGTCAATTTGAGGAAGCCCGACTACATCGTGGAAACAAGTTTTTTTTTTCGTGCTGCTTCACAAGATGTATTTGAATTACTTCAATACACTGAACGTCTTAGCCATCTCTTAACCACCACTGTGTTTTTAGCAGCGAAGCTGTTCTAGCATAGCGTAAAATATCAGTCGAGACCCAGGACTATCATTATCATCAGCTGGCACGTGATTTCTTCGTCTTCTTCTTGAGCTTCACTACCCAAACACGTGCGCTGATTTGCACGGAGAATGGTAAGAAAGCTAGAGAAAGAGAGAGAAAGAGAGAAAGAGAGAGAAGAAAATAGGAAGGAGACATAAAGATATAATTTGGCAACAGTTTCCTCCTGAGGTGGCAGGATTCTAACCCACATACCTATGACATGAAAGCGACCGTGTTAAACGTTTGGCTATCCTAGCACGCTGACCGGACTAGCAAAGCCTTGTATATTATTGCATAACAAGTGAGGGTGAAGAGGAAGGAAATACAGAGTGAAATAAGAAAAATTTAGGTTGAATAAACAGTAAAACAAAAAGAATGGTATGAAAAACAAAACAAATACAAAAAACAAATAAAGAGAGAAAGAAGGAAACATAAAAAAGAACAGTGGCGATACAGACACGTGCCTAGAAGCACAGCAAACAGAGACAAAGAAATAAAAGCAAAAAAGGCCACCCAGCACTGAATTTACTTCAGACTTAACACCACTACAGTTTGAAGCCACACACCAGTATCGCTGTCTCTGTAGAATTGTACCTTTATTACAAGCAACGCTAATTATTTAGAAGCCATGAAGGTATTATGTTTTGTCATTGTTCAATTCGTATTGCGCAATATTACTTTACATAAGACTCTGTTGGCTATCGTAAGATCTTGTCTGTTGTTTTCAACATAACAACTGTCCGTATTTCGGTTCTGGGTAAGCCCAATAACTTGAAGCGTATGAATAAATGAATATAAAACATTAGTATTTTGTTCACGCACTTTTCACGGTGTCCATGGTTTGCTCCGAAAGTGATCGACAATGGAAGATGACTGTCCGATAACGCTAGTGGGATTATAGATTTGTGCTCCTCCCCACATCCGTAGGTGAAGAGTTGCATGTAAAAAGAAAACTAAAAAACTGCAATGTGGTAGCTTGTGACTCACTATAGAAGCCGGCAAACATAGCTAGGTGTTTCGGATATGCAGCCGTTCTGGCCAGTTTGTAGGCGTCGCTCGCATTCGTTAGGCTTGTAGCTCAAATGATAGCTTTGTTGCAAACCTTCGTAAAATGAACACCTTAGTTTCACCCATTGTCTCTCGTACGAGAAGGACATGTTGCCATGGGTCGCTTTTTTCTCCCGTTCAAGACAAACATCAGTGCAAAAACACAGACAGAAAGAACTGAGACAACTGCACGTCTCCTCCTACATTTCTTACATACCTATATGCTTTTTTTTCAAATTTTTTTCTTTGATCCTCACAAACGCCTTTTAACTAACCTGCACTTACCTCCACGCTCTCTTTAATAATATAGAAGTTTTGCACTTTGCGCGTAAAAGGCTAGCCCAAAATATCAAACTGAAAAAAAATATTGTTGTTGTAATAGCGCTCCCCAAACGGCTTGCACTGTCTCGACAATAGCCAAGAAGAATGTGCCAGTGGAGACGAGTAGTTTTTGTGGCAAAGTATACCCTACAGACGTTCACCGCCACCAACGTCATTCAATAACAGTGGAATGTGTCCTCTAATGTCGCCAGAATCGAGGATGAAGAGACGGTGGGTACGAGGCAAAAAAAGGGGCAGCTTCTAGGCCGCTTGCTTGCGTACCAGGAAGCTGCACAACTTATCCACGGCCCCGCTCCCCCGTCGTGGAGATGAACATTTGCGGAAATGAGCACTCGCATTTTGGCTCGTAACGTTCTTCGCGTGCTATTCCTCCCCATCATAGCCTTCTATCTCCAGTCACAATTTTGAGCCCACAGCCCATACGTAACTTGTTTTCTACAGCTGGCACAGTTTCCTGAACACTATTTCAAACTTTACCAAAATGTACGCGCCCCACCGACTTTATTACGTTAAGTGTTTGATTTGGGGCAGTGTTTTAACCGGATATTCAGCGAGTTAGTCTAACTAAAGAATTAAAACCAAGCTGCTCAACGATGCACGATTTTGGTGAGGAATACATGAGAACTGTTGAGAATCATTTGGCGTTGGCGGTGCACCATCCTCTGTTGGAAGCTCCGTTGAGGCTGATCTCAGTCGATGATAGGACCTGACGAATTCCCATGAGAACAAGTGCTCTACTTGCGTCAATGTCTACAACAGCCGATTGTATACGATTGATCGAAGAAGCGGCCTGCAGTAATGAATGCTTCCCCTTAAAGACACTCGCTCTACTGAATGAGCACGAGCGGGGCAGAACATCCCAAGTGTTAGTTCTTCTGAAGTGCTAAGTTACATACTATTTACTGCACCAATTGAAAAAAGGCTTCCTGTCGCCGCTATTCCCTCGACGTGTAGATACGTTGCCAGCGATTCTTTTTTTTTTTTTTTGAAGCGTACGCTTTGTCACGCGCGATTCCGGTATTGCAAACTAGTATGGTCAGCCGCTTGAACGCAGTCCAGGTTTCCTTACTTGTTCGTGTAGGTGTCATCCTTTTTTGTACACTACATACTGTGAAACTGTCGTATCCGAGTTCTCTACAGGCACTGCTTTCTCTCATCCTGAGGTACTTTGCAACTTCCAGTGGACGGCCAATGTTTTTGGTTCCCTAATCAACGCTTCTCAAAACGTTTGCCAGGGCTGGTTGTATTGCTTTCAGAGAAATATAGACACGCATACATAAAGTGACATTAGTTAGGCAAGAATTAGGCAGGAATTCATCAAGAAGCAACCCAGCATACTCAGGATATTGTGAAGTGACCACACACCACCGAGAAAAACATTGCGTAGGCTATCGCTCCCAACTGTGTCAGGGAAACTGGACAATTTCCGGGGCTGTTTATGGAGCTCCGAAGCCTAACCACGGGATATCTAACCTTGAATAAGGGCTGCCTGTCGTGAAAGGCTTATTAACCCCATTTTTCTGCATCGCGTTACTGCCAGTAACGTCGTAGTCAGCTTTACAGTTCAGGGAAACATAATTGCGGACGTGTTACTCGAGAAGACACGGTATTAGGCCTGCGATATTACAAAGCAAAATAAAACAAAAAAGAAAAAAAAGTGTCACGAGAAACGAGGAGCGTAACGCTCGTTCGACGCCTGGAAATGCGAGGTAGTCGAATAACGGATTCTTTTGACGCTGCTTCTATATCGCGAGAGGTCTAAGATTTTCTTGTCGTGTTCACGCGTGTCACTGCCTCTATACTTTCCGGAGGTCAGAGCTTTATCATTAACTAGTGCTTCAGTAGAGACTATCGAGGGTTTTCCTGTTTTAGCGTTAGCTGCTTGCCTATGGTGCGGCATCCAATTTTACTGACGCAAATAGTCGGTCGGGTCGTCGAGCTTCCTATTTTGTTCGTTGAGTACGAACAGTTGTTCGTTGAGTACGATTGATGTTGCTGCCATAATTATGTCCTCACTGAATATTTGTACTCGTCGTCATCATAGTATGTCTATTGTGTCGTTTTCGGCATGCTTTCGTCATACATCGTCTCAGAGGTCATCCACGTCATATATTCGTCACCGTTTGAAATGGAATCGTTGGAGTCACTAATCATCCTTGCTGCTAACGTAACCTACTACTATTTTTGTGGTATTAACGCACTGCTGTTAGCTATTTGGGGAGAGATATATTATTATTCAATTATGATTTCATTTATCACAAGATATGCTTAATATCTGCATACAGTGCCGCGATTGGACGCAGTGATTTTTAAACATTGCAGAAACTAGCATACATGTTGCGTTAACCAGTTAAGGGCCACCATTAAAGTTGCTACGACACCGTAATCTAACAAATCATTGTCAATATGTTGCAATCACATTAATTGTCCAATGGGAACATTTCACTCTTACAATGATTATATGCTAACATGTGCAAGAGGGGTTGACCATGCACATATCGCTTTGTTCTCTTGATTATCCTTGTTACTAACTAGCTTTAACGCACATGAGTATACAATTTCTTCTCACAATGCACACATGTGTTAAATTCTTCAAGTATATATCTCATACACTACCTTTCATCTTTCATAGTTAATTTGTTCACCTGAGTATAATAGACAGGAAACACAAGTGCAGCACTTATTTTCAGTGCATGTAACACAATTCATTATTTATTGAAGTATCTCCGCCACTAATTTAGCTTAACATTTTTAAGGCCCGTAAATAAACTTCAGCTGTGCAATCACAAAAACCCAAAGTAACCTAAACGAGAACCATCAATAGTATCGCATCAGTTTATTTTTGTAGAAGACCTCTTCTGAACATTTGGCAAATTGCAAACATATGCTCGAGCAGGAGGGCCAGAGAAAGGAAAAGGGAGTGCCCCTCGGTGTTCCTGCCACTAAAGATTTAGTCGTGGACCCGGAAGCATATATATGTGGTTAAATTGGTCAGTTTGGCCTGCCAGAAGAGCGAGGCGTGGATTCAAAACACACACACACACACACACACACACACACACACACACACACACACACACACACACACACACACACACACACATATATATATATATATATGTATATATATATATATATATGCGTGTGTGTGTGTGGGTTTCCTTCTTTTTATCTGCAAGCTTCGTAAGCATGTATTTAATAAAGGTATTATCCCTCGGTCAGTTCTATTTTTTTACTTCAATTTTGCGCAAGGGGCAGTCAAAAAGACACCAAAATGGTGGCCAAGCGTCCTGGTGTCCAGCCACATGGCAATGCCTGCACGATTGCTTCCCTAGATTAGTACCAGTATTCACGAAAGCTTCTTACAACACGTATCTCCAGAGAAGCAAACCTATTAGTGATACACCTATTGAAAAAAGCTAGTTCATTAACGGTTCCCGAGCTTTTATGTTGAACATATTAAAACGAGCTGGCACTTAGGAAACAGCCACTTCAGTTGAAAAGCTTTGCGAAATTCGCTACTGATTCTTAAAGGAGGTACAATGTCTGATTTTTATTCGCGCTTACCATTCGATAATCGAGAAGATTTCTTTCGGTGTGCATGTGAATCAGACAAAATATAAATGCGAAACTGTTATAATGGCATAACAAGGATAGAAAAAAACGCTGTCAGCGCTCTTTTATATTTTTGTTTTTCTCTTCTATAGTTATGCTATAACTACTTCTAGGTTCATATATTCAGTTATGTCCTACCAACGTGCCCAAGTTTCCACACTTCATATCAATATGGCACTTGTGAAGTCAATGTAGCATGCTGACGCATCAGTTATGTTTCTGTTTTCCGACGTGGTGTTTTATTTCTCGAGTTCATGAACACACGAGCAGTATAACATTATTCCCTCATCTAAGATGCAGGCGTAAAAACAAGTGTAAAAAGCAGTCATTCGGATGGAATGCAATGTCAATCTCTTTTTTTTCATATAACTTTTTCCAGAGCTTGACGAACGGTGAGCTATCATTTCATGATTACTTTTTTTCCTTTCACCTAGAAACGATTTCGTCTTCCGTTCTATTCCCTACGTGTTTGTGTGTGTGTGGAAAAGCCTTTTTGCGGAATGTGGCCAATGGCTTCCACCGTTGCTCGGCAACGGAATTCCTGAAATACGTCTTGCAGCTTCCGTTTTTTTTTTCTGAATTTGACGTCTGGTTCGAAATTGCGTGTGCATTTTTTTACTTTTACACAACTGAGACTTCCGCATTTTTTACTTCTTTTTTTCTAAGCGGAGCTGTTTAGGGTCTAGCCGTGCCCGCAGAATATCTTTGGTTGGGTCGTCCCACAGAGCGCACAGCTGGTACCTCCCCAGTTTTTCTGCTGGTCACGTGTTCTTACAGTGTGGTGAGAAGGAGGCTTGGTAGGACAGAGAAAGGAGCTGCATATCATCAGGAGTGGTGAGAGAGATGAGAGAGGAAGGTGTGGAGCGTCGTTGTATGCTCACTCTGTTGGGGCGAGGATTTAGGAAATAGAATCAAAGCCCATAATTTATTTACGTGCAGGTATCTTACTTGCAAATACACCTCACCAAACTTCCTTGGTGAGGCAGGCATGCCATAAAGCAGCATGCCAATATTAGTGACTCTTCTACCGTACCTGGAATGCGCGCTCTGGGGAGTGACCAGATATAAGGGCCACGGGTGCAGTTGAACGCTCAAGTTCCGTTCTAGCGTGACCGTGAATGAGCATGTCGTCGCGAGAACCACATTTCTTGACCTCAAGATTAAAGAAATTTTTAGTGGTAGTGCCGAAACCGAGATGAAATGCCTGACGAAATGGGCGACAACTGAAGCAATAGTAGGAGCATATACAACAGTACAATAAAGTTCTACTACTACCACATAGCTAAACGTACAGAAAGAAATAAAGAACTATGATAGGACACAGAAATGATTGAAATAACCTGATGAAAGAGGGCATGAGATTCTATGTTTTGACAACTTTTAAGGGGCGAACTAATTCTTCATGTGTCACATCCTATCAAGCATTATTAGATGAAATGGTATTTTTTCACATAGATATAGTAATTCGACTCCTTATCCGGATATTTGTTCCTTGCATTATTTTATTTCTATATGATTTTCGCTTCTTTTTACTAACTCCCCATCCCCTTCTTTTTATCACATTTTTTACTCATGAAAACAAAAAAAACACTCCAGTGTTTAAAGAACAAGTTCAATGGCTTAAACAAATTGCGTGTAACAATTAGGAATTACTCCTTTTGTCCGATAGTCCCATCGACGTTATAACGAACCGCTCAAAAGACGAAGACTTAGGAGACGATTGATTGATATGTGGGGTTTAACGTCCCAAAACCACCATTTGATTATGAGAGACGCCGTAGTGGAGGGCTCCGAAAATTTTGACCACCCGGGGTTCTTTAAAGACTTAGGAGACGAGGAACCACACGAACGCAAGTGCAATGAATAACTTAAAAAAAATGAAAAGACACCAACTGGCCCAAGCAACTTCCTTCAAAAGTAACGTTATATCTGTCTTTTCGTATATTTATAACCTATCCTTTTTTTGGTGCATGATTAATGCCTTTAGAGCACTTTCCATAGGCTGACTAGGCTAACGTTGGTTCACGGTGCTTTCTCACGACAGAGCGTCCACAGATGATTCTCTCAAAGCAAGCTAGAAGTTGCAGTCAGCACGTGACCACGGCTATCACGTCCCACGCCATCTTTTTTTTCTTCTTCATTCGATCAGTGTGCCTTCATTCATGTCACAATGTCGTGGCCGAAATTGATAACAGAGGTTAAATCATCTCGTTGGCCTCCCTGACTGAAACCACCCCTTCAAGAATGGAGCAAGAGCGAGACTATAATTATGCACACTATCACTTGATTTCCGGCAGACCTAGCTCAAAAGTTTGAATTGCTCTCCAACCGCAACGAGATCCTCCACTCCCAAGCACGCGTATTAACTCTACGTGTGGGAGGAGAAGCCTTGTCACCATGCAGAGTTCAAGAGTTCATAGACACTCTATTTGAAATAAATGAATTCACAAATCGCTTCTGTCTGGAAAGAGGAGTATTTGCTCTACTACACCGAAAACTCACAAGACAACAGGCGACGACCCTTAGGATGCTACAAGCAGATTCTTATTCGAATCTCGTTTTTATGCAGTGTCTGTTCCAAAGTGACCTCAGCTTGCAGTGCCCGCGTTGCAGAGGGGAACGTGTGATTTAGAGCACATGCCCTGACGGTGCTCTGCGTTGCGTAGGAATAAGAACTTCACAGAGCATAAGTGGAGCTCGGCCCTCAAAAACTAGGTATATAAGCATTAACTTTGGGTTGTCCGAGGCTAGGTGTAACTGTCCCCACGTGGGAGTGACCCGCGGTGTCACCCCAAGAGGTGACACTTCTTCGGATTCTTACATAAAGTTCTACGTGCCGTATTTCCTTCTTAAGGACTCCATTGTGCAGAGCACAGGCAATAAAGCGGAATAGGCCCACTTCGAATCTGTTAACTCTGTGTTCTCTTTTCGCTTCTGCACTTCGATATCAATACACGGCAAAGATGCCAAAAGAGGTCGGAAATCGTGAGAATACCACAGCTGCTTCAGCTGCAGAGACCTGTAGTTGCTATAGTAACCGCATACCACATTCTGGGCTTCTGAATTACAGTGCACAGCCACAATATACAAAGATAATAGATGAAGTCTTTTGAAATGTCAAATAAATAATAAACATATGATGAGTTACAAATCAACGCACTCAACCGGTAAAAAAGCAATCGTGTGCCACAGTGATAAAGTGGTTACGAGGCTGGTCGACTGATCCGAAAGTCACAGCTTTGGTTCTAACCACGGCGGTGACATTCAGATGTCGGCAGAATGCTTGAGGTACGTGTAAAAGAAGCATGGGGAAGAGACGTTGTAAAATAAGGAAAGGTTGACGCTGTTCTGCCCCGCAAGACATTTGACGTCACGGCCGTCTATGCGCACATACCCCTCTCATGCTCACAGTTCTCCAAAAATGCAGCCGTCTGTTTAAACGTATGTGAATTAAACTCTGCTTATTATAGCAGTCATATCTTAATAGTGTAATTTTTATGTTTTTGTTGTTGCTATCATGTTTTCAATTTTGTTCGGTATGCCTTCAATGAACACCAGTGCCAAAATTATTGGCGCCCTTTACTAAGGAGCTCTTCATAAGTATATCCCGGGTTTGGCACTTAGGAACCCCGAAACTGACAAATCAATTATGAGATAAAATGAAAACAAAAAAGCTATAAAGGAACTAAGAGGCTAACGTGTACTGCAGTGTGATGTATTAAAAGTAGTCGAAAATATTTGAGAGACGAAGGGGTTTAAAATTACAATTTTCAAAGCACAGCGCAACATAATGTCTTGCACGGCGAGTACAGCAGGCGCGTGCAATATATCTCTGTGTTCTAATTCACAAAACCTTTTGTTCGTAAGGCCATATTGTCATTGGCCAGCCGGCTTAACCAATGATATGCAGGGCAACAAGACAGACGGAAATTATCTGTTTATAAGCTTTTAGTTTACTGTGTAATGCATTTTTATTATTCTTTTTATTACGAACCTTTATGTCAATGTCATTAGTTTTTTTTTTCCATTTTCTCCGGGTATTTTGCTTAGCTACACCAAGAAGTGTCCCTTTGTCTGATCATATGGTTTGTGCAGAGAGAAAGAGAAAGAATAAAATGAGTGAAAGGCGAAGATGTTAACCAGAAATTGAAGCATCCGGTTTGCTACCCTGCACTAAGGGGAGAGAGAATGGGGAAGAAAGATGGGAAAGAAAGTGAAGAGTGAAATAGACGCACGAAAACAAATGTGAGTTGGGGTGGTATAGCCTATACAATAGACCACTACCACGCAAAAGCTTCAGTAAGGCATTCACTGATTTTCTGTGCGAAGACAGATCATGTGGCCTTTCAAGCATTGATTGTTCTCACAAAGGTCTGTCGTCAAAGTGAACGAACGCCGCAGCTAGTTGCCGTCTTTGCAGAATATCATGACGGCAGTGACAGAAAACGTGCTCTATCGTTTCATCGCTGCCGCAATGACGTGCAATGCGATCAACCCGCAAGGCAGGCGACTCTTTTCTCAGTATGCTTGCATTTGACTATTAGCCCATTCTTAACTATCTTGAAACATTATTTCCCACTGTACTTGTATATTTTCCCATCTTTTCCGCATAGCTTAAATGAAGCGTGTCAAAATAACGCCCAGCTTTACATCAACATAACAAGACCATTTTTGTACATATCAATTAGGAAGCTGCAAGTTAGGACATACTCGAGCAGCTGGAGGACTTCCCACGCTAGCGGGCTGGTGCTGTAGTTGCTAGAGGCTTGACACACGGGATTTAGTGTGTGCCAACATCCCTTCGCTCGCTCCCCACATGCATAGTGAAAACCTCTAGCATCTCCTTTTCTGAAGATAATAATCCATCGATGGGTACTCACATTAACGAGCTTAAAACACAGGGAAAGTGAATTCACGCAAAAGACCAGTGAAGCGCGCACTGGTTGTGCATGTTCGCGAAAACACGCCGAGCTACGAGAAAAGCGTGTATATGCGAATCGCCGTTTTTCACGTAAGCTGTGTGTAGTGCAAATTAATTGCTATAATGCATCAAGCAAATTAATTGCTATAATGACCAGCGGTTATCCTGTCTACACGCTACATGCCCTGCCCATGTCCATTTCTTCTTCTTGATTTCAGCTATGATATCCTTAACCCCCGTTTGTTCCCTAATCCACTCTGCTCTCTTCTTGTCTCTTAAGGTTACACCTACCATTTTTCTTTCCATTGCTCGCTGCGTCGTCCTCAATTTAAGCTGAACCCTCTTTGTAAGTCTCCAGGTTTCTGCTCCGTAGCTAAGTACCGGCAAGATACAGCTGTTATATACCTTCCTCTTTAGGGATAGTGGCAATCTACCTGTCATAATTTGAGAGTGCTTGCCGAATGTGCTCCACCCCATTCTTATTTTTCTAGTTACTTCAATCTCGTGGTTAGGCTTTGCGGTTATTACCTGCCCTAAGTAGACATAGTCTTTTACAACTTCAAGTGCACTATTACCTATCTCAAGGCGTTGCTCCTTTCCGAGGTTGTTGTACATTACTTTCATTTTCTGCATATTAATTTTAAGACCCACCTTTTTGCTCTCCTCGTCTAACTCCTTAATCATGAATTGCCATTCGTCCCCTGAGTTACTCAGCAATGCAATGTCATCGGTGAAGCGCAGGTTACTAAGGTATTCTCCATTAACTCTTATCCCTAACTGTTCCCATTCTGGGCTTCTGAAAACCTCCTGTAAGCACGCGGTAAATAGCATTGGGGACATTGTGTCTCCCTGCCTTACACCCTTCTTGATTGGTATTCTCTTGCTTTCTTTATGAAGCACTATGGTAGCAGTTGATCCCCTGTAGATTTATTCCAGTATGTTAATATATACTTCATCTACGCCCTGATTCCGCAGTATCTGCATGACGGCTGATATTTCTACTGAATCAAACGCCTTCTCGTAATCAATGAAGGCTATGTATAGTGGTTGGTTATACTATGAGCATTTCTCTATCACCTGATTGATAGTATGAATGTGGTCAATTGTTGAGTAGCCTGTTCGAAATCCTGCTTGTTCCTTCAGTTGATTGAATTCTAATGTTTTCTTACTCTGTTAGCAATTACCTTTGTAAATAGCTTGTATACTACAGAGAGCAAGCTAATCAGCCTGTAATTCTTCAAGTCCTTGTCATCTCCTTTCTTATGTATTAAGATGATGTTAGCGTTCTTCCAAGACTCTGGTACTCTTCCCGTCAGGTGACACCTCGTAAACAGGGTGGCTAGTTTTTCTAACACAATCTGTCCTCCCTCTCTCAGCAGATCTGATGTTATCTGATCCTCACCAGCAGCTTTGCCTCTTTGCATGTTATCCAAAGCTTTTCCGACTTCTTCTATCATTACTGGTGGGGTGTCATCTGGGTTACTGCTAGTTCTTATAGTATTAAAGTCGTGGTTGTCTCGGCTACTGCACAGATCTCCGTAAAACTCTTCCGCTATTTTAACTATCCTATCCATATTGGTAGTTATTTCGCCTTCTTTCTCCCTTAGTGCATAAATCCGACTTTTGCCTATCCCATGTTTCCTCTTCACTGCTTTCATGCTTTCGCCGTTTTTCAGAGCGTGTTCAATTCTCTTCATGTTATACCTTCTTACATCACATACTTTATGTCTATTAATCAAGTTCGAAAGCTCTGCCAGTTCTATTTTGTCTGTTGTACTTGACACTTTAATGATTTGACGCTTCTTAATTAAGTTCTTCGTTTCCTGGGAAAGCTTGCCAGTGTCCTGTCTAACTACCCTGCCTCCAACTTCCACTGCACACTCCGTAATAATACTCGTCAGATTATCATTCATTGTATCTACGCTAAGGTTGGTTTCCTCACTAAGAGCCGAGTACCTGTTCTGTAGCGACATTCTGAATTCCTGTACTTTCCCTCTCAGTGCTAGCTCATTGATTGGCTTCTTGGGTATCAGTTTCTGTTGTTCGTTCTTCAAGTTTAGGCGAATTCAAGACCGTACCATTCTATGGTCACTCATCGTACCTTGCCAACCACTTCCACATCCTGCACGATTCCTGGGTGTGCACTCATTATAAAGTCTATTTCGTTCTTATTTTCGCCATTAGGGCTCCTCCATGTCCACTTGCGGTTTTCTTGTTTTCGGTAGAAAGTATTCAAAATCCGTAAATTATTGCGTTCTGCGAATTCTACTAGTAGCTCTCCTCTGGCGTTTCTAGTACCGATGCCATAATCTCGTACTGCCTGGTCTCCAGCCTGCTTCTTCCCTAGCTTTGCATTAAAGTCGCCCATCACTATAGTATACTGTGTTTTTACCTTACTCATTGCCGATTCCACGTCTTCATAAAGCTTTCAACTGAAGCGTCATCAAGGCTGGATGTAGGCGCGTAAGCCTGTACTACCTTCATCTTGTATCTTTTATTCAGTTTAATTACGATACCTACCACCCTTTCATTAATGCTATAGTATTCCTCTATGTTGCCAGCTATGTTTCTGTGAATTAGGAACCCCACTCCCAGTTCTCTTCTGTCTGCCAAGTTCCGATAGCAAAGGACGTGCCCATTCTGTAGCACCGTATAGGCCTTATCTGTCCTCCTAACCTCACTGAGCCCTATTATATCCCATTTAACACCCTCTAGCTCCTCGAATAGTACAGCTAGACTTCCCTCACTAGATAAGGTTCTAGCGTTAAACGTTGCCAAGTTCACGTTCCAATGGCGGCCTGTCCGGATCCAGACATTCTTAGCCTCTCTGCTGCGTTGCAGATCTGACCGCCGCCGTGGTCAGTTGCTTCACAGCTGCTGGGGACTGAGGGCTGTGAGTTATTTGACGTATGCATGTGGGAGGTAGTGGCCAGATACTGCACCAGGGTGGCCAATCCTTCTCTGGTGAGGGAGTGCTTTCCCGGCGGTGGTTACCGGTGAGGCCGCGCCCCAGGCCTCTTAATGCAGTTCCATCAACAGGCGGATTTTTTTTTATAATCCGGTTGGAAACTGCGAGGGCACCGAGATTTGAACCACGGACCTCTTGCATGCGAGGCGGATGCTCTAACCACTACGCTATCGCCGCACCTTTACTAGGCCATCGCCGCACCTTTGAAATACTGTCACACCACCTAAAAGACGTGATAATCCGAAGTGGTTTGACATAACGCTAGTCAAAACGGTCAGGCATATTGAACTTAAAGCACTCGTTCATCTCCAGTGTTGAACCGTGAAGACATAATGAGTTCAAAATCTCATAAACAAACACAAAAAATCTTTCCTACCTTGAGCTGTATTGAGAAAAAAATAGTAGGAGAGGGGGAGTGACGTTGAATAGACAAATGCACAAAGCAGATGCACCAAAAAGTTCGTAATAATTGCAGCTTTTCCTACCTATGATGATCGCATTCAGCTTGCGGAGCTAGAGTGCCCAGGCTGTTTTTTTTGTGATCTGCGGAAAGCCTGCATCAAGTAAATATTCTTCACGCTTTTCAATTACCTGGCATCTGTTTCCCTAAGGGTTGTACTCGCACACTACTTACGTAAAAATAGCACGTGGATTTTAGTACGTATGCGAAGAGTAAAAAAAATAATGTCGAGCAGCATAGGGTATTTTTTTTGCCTTTGTTAGCGATAATTTAGGGCCATCTTGTAATATTACCGGAGGTAGGGATGACACCTAAGCTGTCGCGATATGAATCGTAAAATATGGCTCAGAGCTCAGGCTACCGATACGATATTACAGGATGCCGATACAAAAGTGGCTATATTCGCCAAATGAAATTACCGTTGTGCAAGTCATAAGAGAAAGACCGCAACGATCTTTCAAGTGACCAAGTAACACTTTTCCAAGTAATCATAAAATGGCATCATTAAAGAATTGGTTGCCTGACAAATCAAAGGCAGCCGATTTTTTTTTCAGAATCCGCCAGATAGGAGCACAGTTACAGGGATTTGTCGCATGCTTTAAGCACTTTCTCGTTTTGTACGAACAAGTGCCCTGAAAGGACCGCAGGAGGAGCAGGGGCGGACAATGGGGTGAGAAGCTAAAAACGCGCGACAGCGCGCGTCATGACATAGATCAGCTTCTTTTGTTATTTTCATTCGAGCACGCGACTTGCTTTCAATGAAATCACGATTGAGTACGCGACCACTTACTTCATGGCGTGCTGGGGTGGCCGCAGTAACCGTAATGTCAGGATGCTCTCTTAGTTCCGGGCATCTTTGTCGAGAAAAGAGCGAGGTAATCATAGCTGACGTTGAGCATTAATCATAAACTGCAAGATACAACCTGCGTAATGTTTGGCTCGCGTGTTCTCAAGAACCTTGATAATCAATTGGAAGCGTTTTCGGACCATGCTGAAAGTGTTGCATTCTACGGGAATAAATGAGAAACCTTAAAAGCGAGGAAAACTTAAAGAAATCTGCGCAACTTGTGGCTATAAAAAATCGGCTTCGAGGAAGATTCTTAAGTTATTTTGCACAAACATATTGTCGGTTTCTTTTTGCTAGTCCATGCAGCAGCGGCACATCAAATGACCACAATACGTACTCTTCATTCGAGTGAAAGAGAAGTACGTATACGGTAAAAACAGCAAACCGTTCGACTACACAGAAGCAGTGCTGAAGAAAAATTAGTTGCTGACACCACGCTAGTCGGCAATAACTAAAGCTTTAATGGTGAATGAAGAATGCAACTGACAGCATGAAAGTACAACTCGTCCGTTCGTTCATTCGTGTTTTTCACAATATCGAGCCCACATAGGCATTCGCCTGCTTTTTTCCAAAATTATTGGAATGTCACTTCGCGAAGTGTGTAATAACTACTTGTTTGTTTGAACTGCTTGACGTACGAAAAGAAGAGAATGGTTTTCCTCAAGAAGTCGGGAAAAAGTAAAGTAAATTGCAATGCCACCTTCAAGATGAGCTGCACAACTTGCCTGCCTTAAAGAATGCCGATGAAGTGACGCCTAATGTTTTGCAGCATGAATCATTACTTACTTTACTGCTTATTTTTAATTTCTTGTTGGTTCTTGAAGTCCAAACACTGAATTTACAGCCGAGTGGCATGCTAGGATCGTAAACTCGTCAGTCTTTTTTTTTGTAAGGAAAGAGGAGTGATCCGAAAAACCCGCCTGGAATCCTGGAACGAGCCTGAGCCTGAGCACCACAGATATACGGGTCGACAATACCAAACACATGGCGATTGTTAAATTTTCGTAGTCATTTATTGCGCCATGACCGTCGAGAAGTTTAATAAACGCTGACTTCAACTACGCTTGTAAAATAGCGTATATGGATGAGGCAAGTTTATATATATATATATATATATATATATATTGACGCGCGTATGTGCCAGTGGTGAGGACAACGAAGCATGTGTATGGATGAGGCAAGTTTATATATATATATATATATATATATATATATATATATATATTGACGCGCGTATGTGCCAGTGGTGAGGACAACGAAGCAGCGCGAGTGTCCTTGGCCGAGGGCAAAAGACGAAGAAGTCGTTGCAGCCTGTTTTCCTGCGATCGATAAATCGTATTTCTTTGAGGCGATTTGTGTGCTCGTCAATCTCGCGTCGTCACACTGGTGGAGGTGCTGGGTACGTCTTCATGCTTGGCACCCCTTCGCGGACTCGACATTCAAGCCCGGAATCACTACCACCCGTCGACACACCAGTCCACCGTTCCAGCCGCCGTCTGCGAGGCCTAGCTCCCGAGCTCAATCCCTTTCCAGAAACTGCCAGCAATCGCTTGCCTCTTTCAACCACCATGGCCACTGCAGCTACATCGCACATGACGCTTCAGAATCCCATGATTCCTGACTGCTTTCATGGTGAGACCTATGAAGATGCACAGGACTGGCTGGACCAGTTCGAACGCTGCGCGAAGTACAACCAGTGGGCCACCCCAGAAGACAAGCTCGCGAATGTGTACTTCTACCTGAAAGACAACGCCCAGACGTGGTACATCAACAGGGAAAGAAGCATGGCTACGTGGGATGACTTCCGTAACCAGCTGCTTGACACCTTTAGTAGTCTTGACAGAAAGGAGAATGCGCAACGTCTCTTGGAAGCTCGAATCCAAAAACCTAACGAGAGCGTCGCTATGTTCGCCGAGGACATGACCCGTCTTTTCGGCAGGGCGGATCCCGAGATGCCGGAAGACAGGAAGCTGCGGTATCTAATGCGAGGCGTGAAGGAGCAACTGTTTACTGGGCTTGTGAGAAATCCGCCAACAACAGTAGCGGAGTTCACGAAAGAAGCCACAGCTATTGAACGGGCCCTACAGCAACGGTACCGCCAGCAGAACCCGGTCAACGTTCGAGCGAGTAGCCCTGTTACGACTGCGGCGAGCCTCTGCGACAACGACAGGCCTCTGCGGGAAGTCATCCGGGAGATTTTGAGGGAGGAGCTTCAGCAGCTTGGTTTAATTCCAGCAACTGAACCGACGCCGGCATTGTCTTTTGTCGCTGATATTGTCCGGGATGAGGTCCGCCAGGCTCTCTCTTCATCCGGCTATAATGGTGTGCGACGACATTTTACTTATGCTGATGCCGTCCGACGCCCCGTCGTCGCTCCTTCAGCGCAGCAGACCCAAATGACTGGACCACCACCAACCCTGCAAACACAGCCACTGTCTGCACCGACCACTTTCGCAACCTCACCGATTCCTCCGACAAGACGAATGCCGTATAACCAACATGCCCCACAACGTAGCCCCACAACGTGGCCCAATGGTGAGTCTCCACTTACCTACCAGCGTCGGAAAACCGATTTGTGGCGTGCCGCTGACCGTCGACCGGTATGCTTTCATTGTGGCGAAGCTGGGCACGTCTACAGAGTTTGCCGTTATCGCGACGCTCAGTACAAGAGATTTCCTCGCTACCCTGATTACATTGCGTACGACGATCAACGCATATACAACTACGCCCCTGTGAACACACCGCCGCAGAATTCAGTAATGCCCAGATCACGTTCTCCATCTCCTTCGCGGCCCAGTTCACCTAATCGTCGCAGTTTTGCCGACGTCACCAGGGGCAGGTCCCCTAGCCCGCGACGGGGAAACTAGACGCAGCGACCTCGGGGGGGGGGGGGGTTGCCAATATTCGAAATTCCGAACAGCCCCCATTGCAGACAAGTGACAGCTCGAAGCCATCAAAACCGAAAAAGAAGACAGCAACGACTAATTCGACGAATGAGACAACTGCCGACGTAACCGACGTTATCAGCGCTGACTTCGTCGTTCACATTGACGGCCACCAAGTGACGGCACTTGTGGACACTGGCTCCCACTTTTCTATAATAAGCCTACAGCTAGCCGAAAGGCTAAGGAAGGTGAAAATGCCATGGCAGGGACCCAATATAAGAACTGCAGGAGGTCAGTTGATGACACCGGTTGGAAAGTGCACGGCCCGACTCTTCATTGCTGGTTCCACCTTTGTCGCCACCCTGGTCATTCTCCACGAGTGCTGTAAACAGCTCATATTGGGAATGGATTTCTTGCGCGAATACGGGGCTGTGATTGACATCCGTGACAGAAGCGTAACGTTCACTGTAAGCTCGAAGACTGCTTCAGATAAGGAACACCAGCCACCTCGCTTCCGTATTGCCGATGACGACGTCATACTGCCGCCACGAAGTTGTTCTCTCGTATTCGTGCACTGTGACAAATTACAAAATGCTACTGGCATCGCTGAACACATCAAGGAGCTCGCATTCACTAGCGGCATTTCTGTTGCCAGGGCTGTCATCACTGTTACTGACGGATGCGCTGAACTGCTAGTGACAAATTTCAGCAGAGAACGCCGACACATAGTTAAAGGCACGGCTATTGCCTATTTTGACGAACTCTCGCAAACAGAAGATTGTCATTTAGTGGAGGAAGCAGCAGCGTCTACTATCACTACACCGACACCTGTACACGTTGGTCCAATGTTATCTCCCATTGAGCGAGACCGCCTTCTCACGCTGATCAACAAGTTACACGGCTGCTTCTCATCCACATCAAGAGTTGGTCAAACGGCACTGACGAAACACCGCATCATCACGAATTCCGATGCCAGACCCATCCGGCAAAATCCTTATCGAGTCGCCCCAAAGGAGCGTGAGGCAATTCAAAAACAGGTGCAAACGATGCTAGAAGATGGTGTTATTCGGCCGTCTAACAGTCCTTGGGCATCACCTGTAGTACTCGTCAAAAAGAAGGACGCTAGCTTGCGTTTCTGCGTCGACTATTGTAAGCTTAATCAGATCACAAAGAAGGACGTCTACCCTCTGCCGCGTATTGACGATTCGTTGGATAGACTACGAAACGCACGCTACTTTTCGTCTATGGACTTAAAAAGCGGCTACTGGCAAATTGAAGTGGATGAGAGAGATCGTGAGAAGACCGCCTTTGTTACGCCCGACGGACTTTATGAATTTCAGGTTCTTCCTTTCGGTTTGTGTTCGGCGCCAGCAACATTCCAGCGTCTCATGGACACACTTCTGTCGGGACTTAAGTGGCAAACCTGCTTGGTGTACTTCGATGACGTGATCGTCTTTTCAGCGACTTTCGAGGAACACTTACGAAGGCTCGAAGCAGTTTTTGAAGCAATACGCTTGGCCGGTCTTACTTTCAAACCAGAAAAGTGCCACTTCGGCTTCCACGAACTTCGATTCCTCGGTCACGTCGTGAGCAGCCAAGGGATCCGACCCGACCCGGATAAAATTGCCGCCGTGGCAAACTTCCCGACGCCATCAGACAAAAAATTAGTGCGACGTTTTTTAGGACTCTGTGCCTATTACCGGCGGTTTATTGCTAATTTTTCGCGCATCGCATGGCCATTGACACAGCTTTCTCGGGAAGATACACCCTTCAGATGGGGCGAAGACCAACAGCAGGCATTTCACGAGCTTCGTCAGCGAATGCAAACACCCCCCGTGCTGGCCCACTTCGATGAAGACGCGCCGACAATACTTCATACAGACGCTAGTAATGTGGGTCTTGGAGCAGTGCTCGTACAGTCGAAGGACAACAACGAAAACGTGATCGCCTACGCCAGCAGGACGCTGTCCCGAGCTGAAGCTAATTACACTATATACGACGGAAAAAGAATGCCTTGCAATGGTATGGGCAGTCCTGAAGTTTCGTCCTTATTTGTACGGCCGCCCATTCACCGTTATCAGTGATCACCACTCTCTCTGTTGGTTAGTCAACTTGAAAGATCCGTCTGGCCGCCTTGCACGATGGAGTCTTCGGCTCCAAGAATTTGACTTCACCGTTGCCTACAAGTCGGGAAAACGACACACTGATGCCGACTGTCTTTCTCGGTCTCCTGTTGAGGCGGCATCCCCGGACAACGACGATGACGACACGGCCTTTCTCGGAATTGTGGACACTGCCACCTTTTCTCAACAGCAGCGTGGCGATGCTGAGCTGCTACCACTTATAGATTACCTACAAGGGAGAGCGAATAGCATTACGAAGTTTTTTACGAGAGGGCTGCCGTCGTACTGCTTGCGAAATGACGTTCTTTATAAGAGGAACTTTTCACCCACCGGCAGCAGCTACTTGCTCGTCGTTCCTTCTTCGCTTCGCCGTGAGGTACTGCAAGCCTGTCACGACGAACCTACCGCTGGTCACTTGGGTTACGCAAGAACATTGGCGAGGATAAGGCAGAACTAATACTGGCCAAGACTTGCCGAAGTTGTCAAAACTTACGTGCAGGCATGTCTAGATTGCCAGCGCCGCAAGCCACCATCAATCAAACTAGCTGGCCTGCTGCAGCTTGTTCGAGTGCCGGCGACACCGTTTGCACAAATTGGCATGGATTTTCTGGGCCCCTTCCCAAAGTATGCCACTGGAAACAGGTGGATAATCGTCGCCACGGATTACCTGACCCGATACGCGGAGACAGGCGCTCTGCCACAGGCAACGGCAGCCGAAGCGGCGCAATTTTTCATTGAAGCCATCGTCTTAAGACACGGTGCTCCCGCAATAGTCATCACCGACAGAGGTAATGCGTTCATGGCCGAGCTTTTGGACTCCATTTTTCGGCTAAGTGGTACAGCACACAGGAAGACAATGGCGTATCATCCCCAGACCAACGGGCTCACCGAACGCCTCAACAAGACCCTGGCTGACATGATAAGCATGTACGTAGATGTAGAGCACAAGAACTGGGACATCATTTTGCCCTACGTCACGTTCGCGTACAACACGGCTCGTCAAGAGACCACTCGGAAGACACCCTTTAGTCTCCTTTACGGACGCGAGGTTACAACAACGTTAGACGCAATGCTTCCTCATGAAAATGATGGCAATGAGACAGACGCTGAAGAGTTTACCCATCTAGCAGAAGAAGCCAGACAACTTGCCAGGTTGCGAATCACCAAACAGCAAGACGACAATGCCAAGTATCACAACCTCCGGCACAGACCCGTCATATACAACGTGAACGACAAAGTATGGGTCTGGACACCTGTTCGTCAGCGTGGGCTTTCCGAAAAGCTGTTGCGAAGATACTTCGGACCCTACAAGGTTCTGCGACGCATTAGTGACGTCAACTACGAGGTTGTTCCGGACGGCGTGCAGTGTTCAAAGCGGCACAGACATTCACCAGAAATTGTCCACGTGCTCCGGATGAAGCCTTACTTTCAGTGACTAACTGTGCAGTTTTGGTTTCGCCTTGCTTCTCAAACGTTTAACATCGGGACGATGTTGTTTTAAAGGGGGAATAATGACGCGCGTATGTGCCAGTGGTGAGGACAAGAAGCGCGAGTGTCCTTGGCTTAGCCGAGGGCAAAAGACGAAGAAGTCGTTGCAGCCTGTTTTCCTGCGATCGATAAATCGTAATTCTTTGAGGCGCTTTGTGTGCTCGTCAATCTCGCGTCGTCACAATATATATATATATATATATATATATATATATATATATATATATATATATATATATATACGGTAGAAAAAGAGGTCGACAAACGTGCGAAAACACAAGTTTTACTAACGTTTCGGCAGGTGGGCCTGCCGAAACGTTAGTAAAACTTGTGTTTTCGCACGTTTGTTGACCTCTTTTCTATCGCATTTTCCACCGGAGCCATTGACTTTCACCCCATCATATATATATATATATATATATATATATATATATATATATATATATATATATATATATATATAAGAATAATATGCCATTTCTGTGAGAGTAAATTCGTTCGTTTCTTTTAAGTGGGAAGTTTAGAGCCGCTTGAATGCGTACAGATTGGAAAACAACGTATATATGTGTTTATTATACAGGCGAAAATGAAAACAAAGCAAAAGGAACATGAAAGCTGAAAATAGCAACAAGAATATTGACTGCAATCTCTAAAGTTTCTTTTATTGACTGTTCTTGAGCGTTAATACTCAATGGGGGGGGGGGAGGGGGGGAGAGAGGTGCTTCGCAACCGTAAGGAGCGTCTAGAAAATGCAAGATTTTGGGCCTATAGTTGGGCAACCAATTGTTAGTTGCTTGGTTGCGTTCTAGACGAGTTTCTCAAACCACCATGGGGTCATGGCCATGAATTGTGTGAAAATGGGAATTCTGAAAACAAAAAGGGAATCCCACAAAAACATTTTCAAGGGCAGCAAAAAGATTCGTCGTGTTTACACTAAGAAAAGAGTTGAATGAAAAAAGTCAAATATTGTAAGAAAATCAACAACTGAAGGTGCCTAAAGTAAGTTATTGGGACAATATAATAAATAAAGATCTATACTACCTGTAATATTAGAAGTGCAATTTTTATTTCTTATACAATTAAATACCACATCATGTAAGCCCTCGTTGCACTGATCCAGCGCCGGCGCCTCTAATACTTTTCCATAAAGGTCAAGCTCATACTTTCGGGAAGGGGTTGAGAGCAGCCTTTGCCTCAAAACTTTGATATCAGCGAGATTCTGTGAATAGGGGCCCTATGCCTTATGCTTGTTTACAATAGTAACATTGATGGAAGGGGACAAAACCAGGTCTTTGCAAATAAAAATTTAGAGATAAAATTCTGCATCAAAAGTTTGTTAATGACACTTCACATTATTTTTTCTCACGATTATCTGTACCATTAAAACCTTACATGCCGAATATATGCACATTTTATCTGAGAAGAGTTGGTACGTGCCCGTTATATACAAGCATTTCGATATCGTGCAATGGCATCTTGGGAGGAAGGTCTCAGAACCTTAGGACCCGGCCCTGATTTGACGCGGCCGCCAAAGCGTCCGCTGCTTTATATGATATTAGTCTAGTGGGACCTGACCTCAAACGAATAGCTATATATAACTGTTGCTTTATCTTCTTTTGCCTTGTCATTTTTTTGTGAACGTAACAGCAGCATTTTTATAGTCTACCGAATTACGTCGACCCTGGTTGTAGGGTGATTTCCGCCAATTGCTGCCTTCAGTCGCCTGTAGTCGCGATCACAGTCCGTGTTTCACAATGGTGAATGAGTAATACTGCTAGCACTTCTTGCTCACTGCGTACTGAGTTCTGCTTTGTTGATACTGTCACATAGTAGCTGACATGAATCAAGTGCCTTTACCTCCTCACTTAAAACACTGTCTGTTTATTTCAGCCTGACTGTAATGTATCTTAAAAGTTGCTGTAAATAACAAAATTGTGAACATCTGTATTAATTGAGGGAAATGGGCACACTATTCGAAATATTGGACAATGATCACTATTTGTGGCTGATCTGACAGCGGAACAAGACGAAATAATAGAACCTCAACTTGAGAAGGTTCATGCTACACGATAGGCCTGATTCATAAGTTGGAGATCTGGAATTCGTAACATGAAAGCCATTCAGACTGGCCCATTTTAGTAATCATTTGCCACAGGCATCGAATCTATAAGCCCTATGTATGGGGTATAAATTGAATTTTCTTGGAATGATTATGGTCTTTTTACATCGAGCTACTGTGGAGTCAAGTATACTAGTATTCATAACACTTGTGGGAAAAAAACATTGACTACGAAAAATGGTGTATAACTGCGATATGTCAAAACGCCCCTATTAATGTCGACTGATATGTTTGATTATAGGCAGACGTCGTAGAGGTGGAAAACGCTAAGCCCCCAGATCACGAAAGGCAATCCAAATGAAAGCACCGATGGTTACCATTGAGATTAAAGCGTTTTCCCGTAGATTGTCAGTGTTTTTTTTTCTTTTCGCAATATAACTAAATCAGAGGAAAGTTTTGTCCGAAGGTGTAAAAGATCAGTAGTTACATAAAGGGTTGAGCGTCTATTCCATTGAAGTGCTTATATTGGCCTAATTTTGAAGGTAAGACCATAATATCGACTACTGAATAAAGAACGTTTTCCTTAAAAAAAATATGCTTCATCAGTGGAATGCTATACTGGCACATTTTCGTCTTTGATTTATGATTTCAGGTATTAACAGAGAGCTCTACGTTTAGTGGCTCTATTGTTCAAATCCATATTTTCAATGCTATGTGAAGTGGTGCTGGAGTCATTGCCTTGGTCCTGTTCACGATTAGATGCGCGAGGATCAGTGCGGTAAAACTGTCAGACACAGTTATTAATATGTGTTGATCCTTGCCTTCAGGTATAGGCGCAATACCTGTGTCAAACGTACGTCAGCCTGTACTTAGTAAAAGTTGTGTGAACTGAGCCGTCAAAACTTGCCCGATTGTTTCCAACAACTTTGAAAAAGAGCGTTCATTGCGTCGCCGATTGAATATGGTTTCATTTGCGTGTTCTATGCACGCCCAAGATTGTTCTGCTGTGATAACTACGCCTGCATGTTTGGGCCGGGTACAGCAATGACAAAACAGCGCAATCTCAGTGAGTTCCTCCGAGACTTCTGTAACGCGTGTCTGACCATTTTTTGCCAATATTTATAATTGTGCAGCCTGAAGATATGACCTTAGTGAGAAGGAAGTGAAGGCTAATATATGGGCTGTTACTGTGGGTATATATCATTCACTGAGTGCCCCTGAGTACGTGACGGCCTTCAAGGGAACAGTTGGCTGTTAATACAAAAGCAAGCAAGCAAGCAAGGACGAAAGGAAGAAAGAAAGAAAGAAAGAAAGAAAGAAAGAAGGAAAGAGAACAAAATAAAGAAAGATATTTGTCAGTTGTCAACAGGTACGTACCATTCCAAAAGCTACAGTTACGTGAGTCATAATAACCAGTTTTACTGCAGTTTTTACTACACTGAACAAACTAACCATTTTCGACCAAATGGTGAATGATTTGCATAACGTAGATGCCAAGTTGAATTTCACTGTCCAGTTTATTTAAAAGTGAATAACCAGCTCATAATAGTATTGTTCACGTGGTGACTTTTGATGGTAATACTGCCTGGCGGACGTATCAGGGAGATGCTCACACCGAGAAAAAACTTTTTTTTCTCCTTCTATGTCATAGTATAGGGCGCTTATCAGTATCGTCATGTCGCGAGTGACCTTAGAGGGGAGTGGGGATTCCTAAATAGAATAAAATAAAACAAAATTGAGCCACGCAACTGTCTGCATCAGAGTGCGACACCTCAGCAGCAGCTCACAGGGGAAGAGATAAGGATGGATCAAAAGAGATGGATCAAAAGGATGGATCAAAATAGAAAAAAAGAGTTAAGTAGTGTTTGAGAGAAAAGTAAAGGACTGGGAGACGGTTAGAGGAGTCTGTAGGCGGGGCCCCAATCGGCAAGTGGTAGCCGAAGAGAGGACATCGCGGACAGACAACTTTCAGCCACGAAATCCGCCGAGCACCTGCACTGATCTTCTAGCGTCTCTTAGTCTCATGTAATTTACTATTTTCAGCACTGTAGTGTCCTACATGCAGGACCTGCTTCGTTTTGAAACTAACTTGAACTTTCATTTCGTGTGGGAGGAATCCGTCAGCGTTTGCTTCGAGTTATAAATGACGAAAAGCTCTTTGGTTTCTCATAAACGGGTGACTTGACTTTTACACTCTAAGCCTAGAGCAAATGGAATGGGAGTGCACTGCGCTGACCAATTGAAAGTGTTAAATGGTGTGTTGGACAAACGCTACGCCACCGCGCGTAACTCATGTTCTCATCTCATTACAGCTTTCACTGTAAAAAAAAAACGTGAGAACAAACCCGTCGGCAACGGTACATTAGTTGACTGCAAGATAATAGGAAGACATTTGAATCAGTTGGCCTTTGTTGAGATATTAGAAACGAGAACCACGATCAATATCACCATCAAAGACGACGCGTTTTCGAACTGCTCTTTTTAGCCGATGTTCCTTAAGCATCCCTCTCTTATCTCTCTTAAAATACCTCACGGTGTCCTAACATTTCGCAGAAGCTCTTTAATCTACCGTTAAACTCCCGTCGTAATGGGTCAGATACTGAAAATACGCTCGTATAATTGTTTCTTATCACAACCCTAAATATAATATGTGCTCTTATTGCGAGCATGAATGAGTGATTTAGGCTGCTAGACAATTCACTCGTTCTTTTTTTTTCATACGATAACAGTTACATCATAAAAAAGTCGGCAGATCTCGCTTAACTTGAGAATCGATGCTAAGTGAAGCTTGCGGATGGAAGGCGTTTGTGTTGTAATGTTTCCATTGAGCTAAACGCTACGAAGTGGCGCTGAGAATATGTACAAATGCACGCACAGACACAGCTTAAAAGCCGCATATATTTTATATAATCAGTTGTTAAGAGTTGCGTAGCAATGCCAACAGCAACCTGGATATTAAGAACACAAGCGGTAAGCTGACTTGAAGCGCTGGTGGTCGCGAGGATGGTAGTCCCGGATACAGCTACATAAATCAACATCAGGAGATGGCGCCTATCTACAATATATGTAAAACAATGTGGGTAATTGTGAATTATATCAGCTATTTCTGAGTTTTAAACAATGGTTGATTGATGCAACGTCGATGGTGGATTCTCTTATCACTTCACTTGAGCCACTCTGCTCTACAAGTAAGAGGTTAAGGCGCGGCAGCGGCAACTTCATTACATGGCACACCAGTACCAGCTTTCGGTCAAAACAGCTTGCAGTGAGTAGATTTGTTTTGTAGTTGTTAATGTGGCTACAGTGCCACCTAATTATTTGGTGACTAATCTTGTGTTACAGAAAATATCATAAAAAGAACGTTGTCGATTATTAATAACAAAAAAATTGATTGTATTTATCACCGAAGTCAATGTCATCAAGCCTAATATCCGAACAGGTGGGGCCGCTAGAGCTTATAGGTGTATTTATTTAGGATGATGATGACGATATGGGGAGTTTAACGACCCAAAACCACCATATGATTATGTAGTGGAGGGATCCGGAAATTTCTACCAACCGGAGTTCTTCAACTTGCACTAAAATCTGACCACAAGGGCCTGCAGCATTTTTCCCTGCATCGAAAATGCAACCGCTGCAGCCTGGATTCGATCCCGTGACCTGCGGGTCAGCAACTGACTACTTTAGCCACTAGACCACTGCGGCGGGGCTGAAAGGTGGTGTGCATATATTACAAACCCCATGCATTCAGAATGCCTGGCATTCTCTTCCATGCGTACGATCTTCCCTTTATGTACCCATTACTGCTAATATTCAGAAGGGTGCACGTACATACACAAGAAAAAAAACACTCTATGAAAAGTCAGAAACAACAGGAAGAAAAGACAACAAGAAGTGTTGCCTTAATGAGGTGCGTTCGTGCCAGTCCGATGCATTCGCATTTTCTGGTCTCATATGTCAACCTGGTGTACGTTATTTTCAGGGCACCCGAACTCCTGGTAGAGTAATTAAAGGTCGCCACTGAGGAAACGCACTATGCAGGGTGTGTAAGGGAACGAGGAATTGTTGTGCATTCATAGGCTGACTAATTTGAAAGACCAAACAGTACGTGCCTGCTGGCTCATAGAAAAATAAAAGTGGTTACCCTGCTCGGGTAACAATCTTTACTACTTTATTCTCACACGCACGCTTTGCGCCATAATTACAGTCAGGGGCTGTCGCCATACTGAACATAAATGAGAAATAGAGGCGACAGCACCTTAGCCATTGCTAATTAAGTAGCTGCTCTATATGCTCGATACTGTACTTATGTGGTTAGGCAATGTATAAAGTCGTATCAATAAAGGCACAGGAGTGCAATGACTAGTGGCAGTTTCAACATTAGTGTAGATTGGTAATTGCAAGAAGAAAGTTTCGTTCTCTACAAAATTAACTCTTGTACAGTACCTCACGTAAACGAGGCTCGCAATTTAAGGCCCTTGCCAAGGAATGTGCGACGATGGTACTTGCACCTTCGACTCCGGCCTGAAAGTCTTTTCACTCAAATTCGCTGGCTTCCACATCAAATTAGCCCAAAGGATTTTTTCTGGTTTCATTGTCGACTGCGATGGTTCACTTCGCATGGCTGACGAGACCGAAAAATAAACCGAACTTCTCGAGCTAAATTGTTGCTCTGGCTAAATACGAAGAATGTGGTATAGAGCCGGCAATATCGATGCTTTTGCGGCACTACAGGAAGATTCAATGGAAAACTGCTCTTTTCGAAGTTCATGTATGGTGCAACGAGTTTTGTTAGGGGGATGCTTTGTTTTTACCATGAATGATGATGACTAGCACACGGAGGCAAAACCCTACGTAATTACGCGAATACTGAAGAAATTCCCAGCAGGATGTGGCGCCCCGATAGGTTGTGGTTGGTTATTCGGGCGAGCAAAATATGGGAGTTGCAGGCTTCTCTAATTTGGCGAGGAAAGGAATCACCTCTCTGGCAAATAAAATTACGCTTACCAAACGATTTCTACACTCGATTCGAACAGAAGTAATCCTCAATGTAACGTTGATTCCATTATTATTGTTTGATAAATAGTTGAGACCTTCATATCCACTTATGCGTGTCGCTGTTCGATAACCACCATCCAGTAGTTTGAAACATTCGGTCGTGAGTTGAAATGAATGTTAATCAATAAGCTATACAACATCGTGATCATATATAGACTTATGTTAGTGCTCAAGACCGGGTTTTATAACCACAGATGCAATAAAATGAAGGGACCACCCACACTGGACAATGATATATTCAAAAAAAATTAGTGAATTGCGTTCTCAAGATCTGGCTCTCACAGATTCCAAATATCGTTTACAGTAATATAAGTCCTTGTAAGTCCTGCGGGACTGTTGCTGATGTCCCTCTACGTCATTTCAAGGAGAGCTTTTTAGTGACTATATTGTTGGTATGTCTTTTTTTTGCTTCAGGTCAATTTGTTATTCAGTGCATTACACACTATTCTGAAACATGTACCAGGAACTTAGGGCCTCCAATAAAAAACAAAGACAAAAGTTTTTCATCGCAAAGAAGCCATCTTCTTTACGCAAGAGTTATAGATGCGGCCATATATTGGCGGCTTTGTTTCTTGCCGTATATACTTCTACAGGGAATGAACCTAATGCGTCAAATTTTCCTATGCTCTTGAACTCACATTTTTGAAGCCACATTCCCCTTATACAGGTGACTCAAATGAAGACCCCTTCTTTTACACTCCAAGAGCAAAACGCAGATGCAGGAAGAGCGGGACGCAATAAGTGCAACTGGATGAGTGAGACGCACAACACTTCGAATGTACTTCACGGGTTTGTTAAATGGATACGCCTGCGTTTTCTGTTTTTTTTTTGCGTGACAGGGAGCTATACATAAAATTGTATACATTTATTTAGATTAAAGAAAAAACCAGGGTTAAGGATATTATCTTTAAAATCAAGAAGAAGAAATAAACATGGGCCGGGCATGTAGTGCGTAGGCGGGACAGCCCCTGGTCATCATGGATAACTGACCGAATTTCCAGAGAAAGCAAGCAAGTTAGGCATAAACAAGAAGTCAGGTGGGCGGATGAGATTAGGAAGTTCGCGGGTATAAAGTGGCAGCAGCAAGCACAGGACCGAATTGGCTGTGGGATTACGGGAGGAAGAGGAGGAGGCGGCTGCTTGCTGCTGCTGCTGCTGCTACTTGCTGCTGCTGCTTCTGCTGCTGCTGCTACTTGCTGCTGCTGCTGCTACTTCCTGCGTGATGCTGCTTGCTGCGTTTCGAGGGCTTTCTTTACAACGTAGAAAAAATAACAGCGCTAGACGTATTGTACAGGGAACAATTTAATAGGCGGTTTCTGAAAGTGCTCTACATCTCAGTGGTCATATATTGGGTTTCCAGCCCATAATTTAAAGAATATGTAATTAATAAATAATAAACAATCAGTATGGGGAGAAATAAAAACTAGCCTGAGTATCCACAGGCTAGTGCGAGTAGTACGAGTTTGGTTCAACTCGCCTCCTAAGTGCTTTTCACTTTAATATTCTTGACTCAAGTTATGTGGGACACCCTGTATATATATTTATATCCACTTTCACAGAGCTTCCCCCATGGTGATAACATAACGGACCAAAATCAAACGTTTGATTCAGGCAAGACGCTCAAGCTCTTCGTCTCGCATAACTGCTGACAGTTTGGCAAACTCCTATTATGAGGGTGTCCCTGTATATCAAAACCAGACCATTTGCGAAACAAAATATCGATTACATGCTTTATTCAATTTAACACCACTAAAGTGCTGGTCATTATCACACTGAAGGATGTTCAAGACAACAAAAGTTTCCATTAACTGCACCACCTGCCAGATACGACGTCATCGTTTTTGAATTCGGTTTCCCTGGGTAAGATTACCGTCTGCCCGACGACCCACTTCGTACATGCTGGTAACGATTTAGCGCTTGTATGATAGGCTCACTATAAAAAAAAGAGAGAAATAGATATCGCGTTACTTTGCTTTGGGCCCCGATTTCGAGAAAATCTTGGAGCAATGAAACAACTCTACGAAATGGGGAGAACTTCTCAGGTGTCGTTAGACCGATCCATCCTCTTCTCGAACGCTGTAATCGTTTTCAAAAGTGCACGGTGCCTTGTAGTCACATACATTTTTCTAGTATTTTTCTGTCTATAGAGCACACGATAGAAAAAACAATGAGCTTCATTCATTGCGACGCCATACGAGTATGCCCTTCTGAACATCATTCTCACCAATTCGATTTTTTCTTTGAAGCAAGTTGAGAATACATTTTGTGGTCGGGCCCACAGATGAGCACCCACAAGAGTGTTTTCTCTGTGTACGAGTGAATGTCGGTGAAAAGTCCAGGTTTTCTTTTGTAATTGATGAATGAACTTTGTCCACACCCGAAGTTGAGTATACTTCTGCCCCGGTTATGATTGGTGCTCCTATGCTTCAAAATATAAAAGGGAGGGATCGAGTCTGCAACCGTGCTTCCAGGCATTTTTAATTCATGATGTAGAAAATTCGTTTTCTTCCTGTTACAAATGCTCAGCGTTGTCGTTAGCTGCAGTGGCTCGTGAAATCATTTTCTCATCTACCAAACCTTTGGGAGTGTGACCTAAAACGACACCGAGGCTGCACACATTAGCAGTGACTGCAGCGTACCTTCCTGAAGACGACATGCAACCACGGCTGAACAGGGAAGAATGATTTTATTTAGCGTATTTTGCCTTCTGGTGGATATCGCAAGCAGCTTGTAATTAGAAAGCACGCTGTTCTGTTTATTGTTCACTTCTTCATTAGTGTGGTTCAACGTATCAGGAACCCCCAAAAAAAAAAACTTTTCATCAATCTCACACTAATCCAACAGCTACAGTGTTAACGCGAAATCAAGTATACTAAATAGGGATTTTCGACAGTGCCAGTAGGCATAAAGGAACGAAAAAAATGGCAGACATTCGCGCATGCTCTCGTATAAAATCAAATATATACTTCGATGTTTGATGCTAACAACATAAGTTACTGTACATGCAAATATTGATCCTACACAGCTGCTAATTGGAAATAAATGTGATTGTCATTATCTTCAGTAGTAACAGCTCTCATTAACGTTAAGCTGAAAAAAGTGATGCCATTCCTGCAATTGTTCAGCGGGTTGTGTAACAACGCGTGCAAAATCACTTATTTTTCATGTTGATCATCACAGAGGATAAACTTTCTACGTTCTGTATAAAAGCTTGACGTGGTTTCTCCTTCTTGAAAGGTATATACATTTTATTTGAAAAAATGTACTTTGTAGGTTTCATTTGCTCTAAACCTTCATGAGCTTGTTATCTTGTGCATCTGGTGGACGTTTATGGAAAGAACGCAATACATTTCAAATATAACCTACATGTTCAAAAATATTTACGCGTGAAACCGTTTGCCAGGCAGTAACCAAAGGTTGAATAATATATATTGCCTGCCTCATTACTTTTGCACTTTGATACATGAAACAGCTTATTTTTTTGTACTGGACAGAGGGAATAAATTGTAAGGGAAAATAAGTTTATTGTGTCCTACGAAACGCGACTACGTCGCGCACCCAGCTCCATTCTGCGTAGGCAGGGCTGGGCAGTATCGACGATGGATGTATCTGAAAGGCTATCTTACATACTATTTGGGTATCTTGTATTTGTATCGCAATACGTCTCGCAAGACCAGTATCTGAAGTATCTGCATTTTAATTAGACTCGATAATGTATCGTGTATCTTAAGATACAAAATACAAGGAGATACAAGGAGCAGAAGCCTTAGTCAGGCATGACGATAGTTATAGCGCGAGAACAAAACGACGACACAAAGACAAGAAGGACACGAAAGACACGAGCGCTATAACTATCGTCATGCCATATCAACTAGCCCAAGCTGCCACACTTCTAACTTAGTCAGGTCACGTGGCCTTTAACTTCTGCTTCCTTTCTGTCGTAAACCGAAGAAATAAAGTCAATGAAATTCGAATATGCAGTGGTCGCAATGTTATACCATGCCAAACATTAACCGCTGAGTGAACTGTGCTGCTCAGGCTGGTACTGGAGCCTCTAAGCCTCTTGAAAAAGGCTTAGGAGAGGGACATCGGTTTATCTTTTGGTCCGACTCAAGCAATGCGCACAGGCGATGAAGTGTGTGCGTCCTTTTCGGTGAAGCAGCGCAACACGACAGCGCTCGTGAAGTCTCGACAGAAACTACGTTCGCATGCTTGCCCAAGTGCCTTTTCTTTTCGAGATTTTTTCCTTTTTAGTTGTGTCAGAACCATGACACTTATACCTTGAGCCACTTGCAAGCGCTCCGTACTGCAATGCGTGCGGCGATGACTCCCCTAATTCTGATGCCGCTCTCCAGCGTGGAACTATAGCACCGCCAGTACTGTTGTTGCATGTTATAGAACTAGCATTTACCTATCAGATAATATCTTGGCGCACCAGGCCGCTTTCCTCTCCCAGCTGCTTCTATTAAGGAGTCTGGAAATTTTGATATGATAGTTGGCATAAGTGCTTTCTCATATGTCCTTCTCGTGCGCGGAACTGTTTTTTTTTTGTCTCATAAATGCAATATGCCTTTGGTAGAGCACAGACACACTAAGCTTTTCATTTTATCCCTCCCTTATTGTCTTCATCGTTTTTGATACTACTGACACATTTATATTCACTTGAGTTCACTCTTCTGCTAAAGTGTTTTGGGAAACAATGTCATTATGTCGGTGTCCATTGAGTATGCAGCACCAGAACCTCTTCTGACTTATTGGTAAAATGCCCAATTCAAAGTCGCTTTATAAGAGTGCGAATGATTGTAGCCATATTATAAATCTTAATAACGTGATTCGAGAAACATTGTTATGTCTAGTAGTCGTTTTATGCACGTCCCAACAAGCCATTCCAAGCAATTTTCAATAGGGAGTAATATTTCTTTATTGCCTCACGTTAGTAGTTAAGCTGACGAACTTCATGCATAATTGTTATAGCTTTTAGAAACAAAATGAAGAGGCGAGCGAGTTGGTACTTATTCATAACAACGTAAATGTAGCGCGAAAAGAACACGAACAGGAAAGGGTGCACCATAAGCGCTTGTGGTGTACCCTTTCTTGTCCGTGTTTTTTCGCGCTACATTTACGTTGTTATGGAGCTATCAGAAGTGCCACCCGTATTGTGCATATAAATTTATTCACCACAAATGCTTGAAACATCTTTTTTTATTTTAGTGATAACTGTTTTTTAGACCTATTTTATTACTATTAATAATTGCCATGTAATCGCTGTAATAGGTGGCATTAGTCTGAATGTCAGTGTTGTGCCGCTACTGTTTGTGCAATTATGCTGCCACGTACTCTATTTTCTTTTTCATTTTGGTGTGATTGGGCCAAAGTCACAAAAACTTGCAACCACTTGACGCAAGCCACCTGCAATGTCTCGTAAACTTCGGGATTATCTCAGATTTTTCTGCTGAGCCTACACGCCAATCCTGCAGTGGCAGGCGCATGTTAATAAAGGAGGAATGCTCGAACGCACGTATTTAGATCTTTGATTGGTTTACATGTTAAAGAACAGAGGATGGTAAAAATTTGCGCAGCCCCCCCCCCAGCTCTGCAATCTTCACAATGAGATAGTTTTGGGCGTAAAAGGCGCAATTTTTTATTCAAACTATGCGCAGTATGTGTGCTCTTGGCAATTAGCGAACTTACGCGTGCACCAGCGATAATGTCGAAAGGTGCAATCAATACTTTATGTATACAAGACGTGTTCTGCCAACGATAAAATTACCAAAGGAAGATGACACTTGTTGCCGCTAGCAGTGTACAGCGCGCTTTGATTGTACTTTGAATTACTTAGTTTTCAAGGCACAAGTTGGCTCCTTTGTAAGTTTGATTTCGATCTAAGTGACTTTCGCTTTCTCCAAGGCTATCTCACTCAAGGTACTTGATTGCCCCTTAGTGAGTATACAGATAACAAACAGTTTACGCAAGCAGATAAAAAAACAAAAGAAAAGTAATAGCACATCTATGTGCTCTATGTGGACCTGTATCTATACACAATGCTCCACAAAAATGTCGCGACCCGCGTTGTTGCTGCTGTACACCGCTGATTAGATATTGCAAAACGGCCTTTTATGAAGAAGCTGAAACTACACACCGGTATTTGCACCATCACGCGAACGCTTCCTATTGAAGCTCGTGCGATTAGATGGCAATCTGCTAGCTGGCCGGCAAGCTCCGAAGCGACTGCCATCAATTACCAAATTGACAAGCTAGAACCACTGTCAGCGAAGTGTCTATAGGTGTTCTGTGAAGCAGCTAAATGTAACCTGAGTAAGCTCTTCGAAAGTAAACTGATATTCTTCGGGACAAAATCTTTTCAGGTACCAACAAACATTTGAACAAAACATAATTAGGCACATTTCAGAGTTTTTTAAGCCGTCGTTTTTGTGCACTCGCGTTGCCTAGACAGCGGCTGTCTATAACCATTAATTTCCGAATGTATCGAAGTATCTTAAGATACTATTGCCAAGTATACAGTTTCTACGGCAGTAGGATACAGTTACTACGGCAGTGTCTTGTATCGGTATCTCCAATAACTTTTGTCTGCGTATCTTGTATTGCATTGCCATACATTTTCAAATTATCTTTGCCCAGCCATGCGCGTAGGGATCGGCAAGCCTAGCCCACCAGCCACCTCACGGACCAGTTTGATCAACATGAGCTGATCATTGGCAATGGGATTGCAGCATAGAAGCATCTCTCACTCCTCTCAGGTGAAACTTGAGTCCACGGCTTGACACGTGCTCAATATATGCTCTAATGTGTCTGTCCCGCCACCGCCGAGCACAGCTTGTTCGGGAAGACGTATGGGTAGATCTCGAGTTATAAACGCAGGACTGGAATACAATATGATCTGGAGAAATCGAAAGGATATGGATAGCTTGGAGTGCGTTAATTTTAAGGTGAGAGGAGGGTAAACGCTTTGCGCCATGTAAAAGACTGGGTATTTCGGCCACACGTATGGCGGTAGTTATACCTCAATGATAGGTCAATGTAGCGGCCTGACCTATATGAACGATATTTATTTTAAACAACAACATTTCTTTGTATGCATAAAAGCAATACAAATGCTGTCAAAGTCAAGCTCTCGTTCGGGCTTCTTGAAAAATCAGACTACAAAAAAGAAAACGAGAAGTCGTCGAAACGTGCCTTCATTCTTTTTACAGAGTTGTGGACGTGTCACTGTTGAAAGAAATTATATGTTTATTCAACAGGGCTAATATTACAAGGCTTTTATGAGGCTGGGATGAAAGCTGGACTAAATTTATTGGTCCGCGAGTTTTTCAACATCACTACAGCGCCAGCGTTTCTGGATTCCCAGAAATAATGGCGCACCCCTTTATTCAGCGTTTCGCCTGCCTTGTGAACAAAAGGGCTTAGATTATAAGTACAGGAAGAAAGGAACATTTTTTACTGGTCCCGCTGCCTCGCACATAAGAGAATGCAAAGCTTTAACACGACAGATTCGTGTTTGATTGTCAACGTGAACTCCAGCACTTGCTCATAAAAAGGTAAACTTTATTCGGCCCCGTTGTTCATTTTCTCCTCTTTTCTATACAATGACCGAGCAATGAGCTAGTTGCCCTTTTTTTTTATACAGGAAAAGCTGTCAGGGTGTGGATGTAGTGCATCAGACCCGTTTTGAGCATGGCTTACATTACTTCAACGGCTCCGAGTTGGCTGTTTTTACTGTGAATGCTTGTGGCACGAGTCTAAAATGAGCAATTTCCATTCTTAAGCGCCACTACGGTGCTGCAAACCAAATTGCAAGCTGTCCCAGCAGCAACATGTTGACAAACTTATAGGCAGAGCTGTCGCGAAGAAGGCTGCGTTTTTTTATTTTCTAAAATTGAGAACCATTAAACAAAAATCAAATTTATCGCAGCTTTGCACTAGCAATGGAAATTCTGAAGGAAGATCACAGCAAGCTGGACTTTCTTCTTTCTCTTTATATTCTGTCTTATCTTTTTCACTTAAATGAATCTCTTTTTTGTATATATTTCTATCCAAGTTTGCTGTATTTTTATCTTGCTGTCTCTTTCTGTCTTCTATTTCTTATTTGTATCAGTTGTCTACCTGAGTTCAATTATTGTTTCCTTGTTTATTTCTTCTATTTTCTTGTCTCTCTCTCGGTATTTTTATTGTATGTATTTCTATTAGTTTCTTCCTACTTCTTTCATTCATCATCTATATTTTTACTTTTTCACTCTATCTACTTTGTTTATTACCCATCTTTATCTCTCTTCATAGGTATATATTCCCCTTAATTCTTTCAATTTCTTGCACTGCTTTTTTATCTTTATTGCTCGCTATTTTTTTCATCTCATCTTTGTGTCTGTTGCCTTGAGTCACTTTTCTCTCACTGCCTTTTTCAGTATTTCTATTTTTTAAGGTCTTTGTAGCTTTTAGCTATCTCTTTTTCTCGCATTCTCTCGCTGTTTTTTTCGCATTTCTCGCAATTTTTTGCTTAAACCTGCTGTACTCAGTAGTGAGACTCACCCCAATTCATGTGGCACATACTGAACTGTAGAGTTTTGCACCATAAAGCAGGAATAATTTATAGTTTAAGTAGTTTCACTGTTGAAATAAGAAACACTGCCACAACTGTCATAATCAGCCAGATTGGCGCAGCTACTCTGGATGGAGGGGGCTCAGCCCTCCCTGTGAAAGTTTTCAATATTGCGTGTGTATACATGCATATACACGTAAAAACACTCACGAAGCTACGTAAAGGGTAGCACTGTCCATCAGTACTGAAGAACACAAGTAGTTTCATTCAGAGCATTACATTTTGAGATATCATTGTAATCACTAATGATGTTTTATAGAGAAGGCGTTACATGTGGTGCCTTAAAGGTGTCGGCATGTATTTATTTTGAGATGGAAAAAGAAGTACGATGCATATTACAAGTACGTGTTGTGGTATATATAGTGTCTATTGTACATAGAGTAACTTATTAGATATTGCAAAATTTCAAACAGACTACTTGTCACAGGTACTGCATTTCTGTCATCTTTAAATCACTGTTTGAATGCCAAAAAAAGCTCAAAGGTAATCAAATTGCGTAAATTATCAATTAGTGCAAATATATCATTGACGCTTTCAGCTAATGCACATTTAAGCAGTGTTTAATGGATAGCCGCATGCAAGGAACTCCTTAGACAACATCACTTTAGAGATATTAGCTTCAGCGGGCTCAGATTGTGGAAATTTCCAAAGCGCTTCACATGCGACGTCTCTCATAATCATATCGTGGTTTTGGGACAGTAAAACACCAGATAATAATATTGCTTCAGCGTGTGTGTCGGAACACTACTCCAACCTAAAATCGCAGCAGAACAATGCGTTTTTATTGCCAATATCACCGCAGGCGCTACATATTCATGGTTTAAAAACCGCAAAAGTAACGGCATGGACATCTTTCTTGGACGTGACTAACATGCATCAAAGCATTTTCTTGAGCTTCGATACGCCAGCAAAAAACAAAAAAAATTGTATTATGGACTATGTATCTTCGAGGATGCAGAGTTTTGCATTGGCGAAGCTTTAAAGATGATTTAATCGTTCAGAGATCCGCCTATACGCCTAAGACACCACAAAAACTAAAGCAAAAAAAGCTGTGCACGGTCAGTGTTTACGTCCCGTGGTTTGACAGGCTTTTCACGTGTGCTGGTAATGGTATTATTGGAGCATTAGGTTACCGCTTGCGCACACGACTGCTTAACGTGTACCGCAATATTCGTGAACGCGCGACAAGTCAGTGGCTAACATGAGCCACGCGTTTTATTATAAAAAGCCTTCGCAGTGTGAAGCAACAGAAAGCTCAACTACCGTGTGTACGGTAGGATTCAATTACTCTTTTTTTAACATCCAGACAGCGGTACTCATATAGCCCAAAGGAGCGCCAAAAAGATTTAATGTCGGCCTTTTGTCATAACGTCTAGAACGTAAGCGGACGGCAACATGGAAGGTACACCGCTCACGCCATACGTTGAGCTCGTTCTGCGCGAACGTGTCGCCATTGCTTCAGCAAACGGTGCAAACAGTTTTAAGTTGCGCATGCGAGGGCTTCGCAAAGCATTGTTTGTTACCATCGGGCAGCAGAGCTTCTCGCTTCAGCGAAATGCAACTCACGGATGTAATCGAGGTATAATTGTATACGCTGGCAATCTGTTATTGCTGCTTGTTGCCATCGATGTTCTTTAGCGCCATACTACGTACGCTCCTGCTGTCACGGTGACCCCCTGAGTTTAAGCATTGGTTTTACGAGACGTTTTTTTTTTACGGTGGTGGTGGTGGTGTTGTCGTAACAGGTGGGGTTTGCCTTTTAACAGTGAGACAATGGTACGCGTTGTACCAAAGGCCGTTTTCAAAGCATTGTCCACTCATTCGCTTGATAAAAGCACTTCAAAAATTATGTTGCCAGTAAGGAGAAACTGCTGGAAGGCTTTAGTGAGAGCATGGTATGACGGTATGACTGAAAAACTGATACGAAGGTTGTGAATTTTCAAACGCGAATAGCAGTGGGGCCTCGGAGACCTAAATACCGCGTGAAACTCGTACTCTGTGGTTTGAGCAAATGCATAAATAAGCACGCCTAAGAACGGTGAAATGTAGTAGCACTGCATGCGTTATAAACCCTATGTAATAGAGATGCGTTATTGAGTATCCTGATAGTAACGGAGTTAATAATATTGTTACGGTTAAAGTAAGAATAAGAAAAAGATGACGAAAAGATCCCACCAAAAGACACAATTTGAAAGTAACGAAAAAAGTGAAATAGCAAGTGGCCCACCTGTTGCTCGCCCTTCGCTCACAGTACTAAGCAATTTACCAGTGTATGGCCGGCGTCCCAAGTTTATAGACCAATAAGTCTCAAGAAACTCCGAAATACTCAGAAATTTGTGACTTTATTAGGTGCAACTGCGCAGTATATGTTGCAGTGCGCTTTAGAACAGGCTAAAAAGCTACTTTCAAGAATATCATGCCGAGGGAGTGAGAATATTGAGCTTCTATCACGAAAATGTTTGATGCGGGGGTTCAGCATGGCTCCGCTAACGTATTTTCGCCTACTGGTATAACGTTGTTGAGTATACACAAGCTGACTGAGAAGAAAAAAAAATATATACGGAGAAAGCTTCAGCGTTAGGTGCACAAAACGGCTATGCCAAAAAGAGCAGGTTCTTCAGCATACTGATGACGTGCTATTTATACACATCATTTACTGTTGGTGGTACTGAGAGCTCATTGACTTCAGAGTACTTTCACCATCACAAGCGAGATGGCGCGATGGGCTCGCAGGGTGTAGAGTAACTCTGTATGGTACCTTGAACATTGGAGATACGTCAAGGCAACTGATTGTACCAATGGCTTCACAGTTTATTCATTTGTATTTATGAAAATTTTTTTCTAAAAAGTGCATTATGTTCCATATTCTATTATAAAAATTTACTGCGAATTCGCCTAGTTAGTTTTCTTTTTTTATTTGCTGAAGTTTCTGAATCTCTATACGTTATTGCTTAAGAAGCGCATTATTAGCAACTTGATAATAATAGGTCAACTTTAGCGTGTGCCCTATTCACTTACAGTTAGAACACCGCTCTCAGATTGGGTCCTATCAATTTCACAAACGTACGATGACTTTTATATCAAAGGTATTGCAAATCAAAACAACATACGCATGTGACCTCACCGTAGTCCTTTCCTAATGCGAAGCCAAATCAAAATAAATAGATTGCGTGTTCGTTGCAAACTACTCTCCCACCCTTCCAGCTTTTCTACTATGTTTATTTGCAGAGTGAGTGTGTCGGAGGAAGGCTGCGAAGGATACGCTTCTCTGAGCAGAGATCGTTGTTGTCCGCTTTTGGTAAGTTACTGAATTCTGCCGACTTGTTTCAAAAGACAAGAAATCATTTTCATTAGAGCTGCCATGTAGAGCTTAGAGCGCCAGATGACGGTCATTCGGAGAACGCCTGCGTAAATGGGTCCCCCTGTGTTTCTATTCCCAACTACAGGATCCAAAATTGGTTGTGCTATGGCATACACCACTAAGCAGCTGCTGCTATGGGGCGAGGAACTGGAAGTTTGGTGTTCGAGCGTTGTGAGGAAGGATCGAAAGTCTGGTTACATTCATCAAGTGAAACACGCTACACCTAGATTTTTTTATTTAAAAAAAGTCACGTCTTGCTTTGAGGAATAGCAATCTTCGTGGCCGGGTTCAGTGTGCGAACATTGGGAAGCTCTAATGTAGGCATATGGGATAATCTTAAAGTTACTGAAGATACAATATGTTATATATGTGTGTGTGTGTGTAAAGACCGTTTTTGTGCGCTCCCTAGACTGCAACTGTTTTATCGCAGTTTTACGTGTTTGAAGTAAACATTCTTATAGAAAGAGCATACACACGTAGGGGAACATGTGAATTAAACAGATCAAGGTTCTTTTACAAAGAGCACACACACGTAGTAGTGACTGGCGAACATTTGTAATAAACAGATGAAGGCTGTGAATTACTGAATGACTGCGAGCGTTTGCTGAAGTTTTAGCTTGCGAACAACTGTAGCATAAGCGCTATTTCATTCGGCATGCGCTGATCATAATGATGATTATGATGGTGATCATCATCGTCGTCGTCATCATTCTCAGCCTGTGGTAGTCCACTACAGGACGAAACGTTCTGCCGACGATTACGTCCTAATAACGTCGTAATTACGTGTCGTCCGTCTAAAACTCTGCCTTTGCTGACTGCGTTTCCTATCACTTGGTGACCGCGCTATTACTCTTACGGTTCATTGATCGTTTGTTGTACACATTACGTGCGAGCCCAGGTTGATTACTTTGGCTTGATGTCAACTAGCTTATCTGCAACCCCCTCTTTGTTCCCTGTCCTGTTCTGGTGTCCTCCGATATCTTAATATTTATTCGAAAATTTTACAATTCGTTGTGCACTTCTCATCAACTTTTAGATTTTAATCATCCGCAACTTTTCTTCAGCTCTTGCTATTCTCCATGTTTTTGTATGGTATAATAAAACTGTCAGCATGCGGTATTTGCGTTCTTTTCGCTCCAATAACTGCCCAATGCACTCCAACCTATTATCATTCTTCGGTGAATTCCCTTTTTGTTTTAGTTTGTCCTGTTAATAGTAGTTCAAGGTTTACATATTCTAGAATGCACTCAAATGCGTTGTTTTCAATCTTAAACTGTTTCCCTTTCGACAGGCTCATCAGATATATCTTCGTCATCACGTTAATACTTTGTCGGTTTGATTCCCCGATCACTTCTTGCAATTTGTTGCAATCGTTACTCAACACGAGCTCTTATTATTTGTCAATCACATGAGAAATTGATAGAGGAAGTTGGTGTATTAGCCGAAATTTAGCGACTTTCACACAGCAAGCTACCTGGTCCCGCTTAAACATACCAACACAGCATTGACCACTTGTTGAGTATACATGTTTCGTAAAAAAAAAAGTAAGACGGCTTGGTTCGTAAATGGCGAGCTATTAACAATATTTTCTGCTAACTCGGAGTCGCTGCGTCATATAAAAAAGAACAATTTTGTTGCTTAATTTGCCGAGCATGAAAGGTTCGTTAATGGTGCTGCGAAAGCGCTTAGTGTGCGTAGTGGTAGTTGCGGTCGCTGTTTGCCCTAACCTGTGCAGGCGTGCAGCTTATTGCGTGGAATGCCGAGCCATTAAGCGTTGAGAGGAAAGCTGGGAGTAAAAGCCACCGAATGAGGACTCCGCTATACTCTTGCAGTAGCTCGTTAAGCTGCAGTTTCTGTCGACACAATGAGAGTTGTGCATCGCACTGCAGAGGCGGCATGCGCATAGCACCGAATAACTGCTATAGCCGTTAAGAACATGTTGCGCCAAGCAAACTCAAGCTTCAAGTCATGGCAAATATATATATATATATATATATATATATATATATCAGCCCCGTAGCCAGGAGAGGGGGCTTGGGGGCCCAGGGGGCCCGAACTCCCTCGAAAATTCGGTGGGGGCGGGGTAGGTGTTGTCGACATAGAACCCGTTTTTCTCGCGCAAAATACAAAACCCATGCGATCACAAGCAACCGAGTGACTTCCAGTTCAGCCTCTCTCCACTGAGCTAGTGCATAGGTTGGTGCAAACTTTTGAAGTTTACTGTTTAGGTTGCGTTCCCTACACGCGAGTCAGTGGGCTGGCATGGCCCAGACCTAGGCCTCCAAGATTAGCTCTATCAACGCACCGTTGCTCAAGGCGCGTTGTCGATGCTGATCCTGCAAGTGGCACATAGACTGAGCTTGGAAAGGCATGGGAGAAAGCAACTGATTACAGGCCTTCACGTCACTCTTTATGAAGCCGGAAGTCGGCCATATTGACTGGGTTAATTCTCCTCTCTTGATAACATACGAATGTGAAGCAGAGAGCACGACTCTTTCTTCTGCTTAACAAATTAAAATTGAGCAGGCTACAGAAGAAGGCAATACGACATATCGCAGGTGTTGCATACGACACTCATACATCAACATTATTTACAACATATAACGTTCTCCAACTAGAACATCTCTAGAATTTCAGTCTCTCTGCTAAATACATACATGGTTTGAAAAGTAAAACCAATTTTCTGACACTGTGTCTGCTCAAGGAGCTGACAACACCTTACACCCGCAACACCTTACAACATAAGGAAAAGAGACACATGGCAAATACTGTTTCCGTGAACGAATTACGGCCTTAAAAGTCTTAAGCATTATCATGCCAAACTTTTTAAATCACCTGAACAACCAAGGCATTACGCCTGATAAGCTGACAAACAAGCAGTGCATAGAATATTTAATTAGCAACCCCATAGAGTCTGGGAATGTGATCAATTATTCTCGAGTTCATTTTCACTATGTATTATTTTATAGTATCATAATCAATTTTCGTTTGCATTTTTGCCTTTTTCATATGCACATGTACAAACTTGAACTGTTTCATGTATTTGTGTTTTCGTTATACATACTGTTACAAGGTAGTGTTTCTTATATATATAAATTATGTTCTTTTGTATTCCTTCTCATTTTGTTCTCCCATATTATGTCGCATTCTTTCAGTGTTTGCAATTTTACATTATGTCTGCAGTTGAAGTTTGCTGCTAAATGTGTTGATATTTTACTTGCTTGTGTTATGCGTTCTTGTGCTTTTTTCTGTTTTACTTGCTTGTATTTCTTACATCACCACGTGTCTGCAGCCAATCTGCTCAGGGTCAGGAATCTCGTCAAGCTGCTTTTTAGCAGCTTTTAATTCCTGTTCTTGCATCTTTTTCACTTTTTAATCTGATTTACATTTTGTTTTGTGTTGACCATTTCCATTGTATGAAAACATTGAATCATTTTACTTTAACATGATTGCTGAAAAAGATTGCTAAATAAACTGAAACTGAAACTGAAACTAAAAGCACGTGGGGTGCGCGCCGTGCGTGTCGTGACAATCCGAAACCAACGGAATGGGGCTCAACACTGTGCCAACGTGATACTATAGGCGCCGTTGGCGAAATAACTTCGTCCGTGTATTAAACTGCGAGTAATAGCTCACCGTCTAAGAAGCAAGCCCAAGAGAACGCGTGGTAGATGCACTGAATAAGATGAGTATGGTGCCCATGTTTTCATGAGATTTGTAATAACTCACCGTACAGACAACACCATCGCCCGTTCGCCACCTTCTATTGTGTTCGCTCACGCGGCTGATGCGGCGCCCGGCCACCACGCCCGTGTTCAACGTAAAAGCTCACCGTCAGCATTGCACAACAACAGTAACCTTGCACTCGAACCCGGTTGCCCTAATGTCGAAGGGGCAAGCATAGGAAGTGAAGCAGAAAAGGTGTTTTAACATGCACATGCATGCAAGCTGTTAGCGTACGCATATCGAACACGAAACTACACATGTTCACATGAAGTCCTGACCACAAATGTTTCGTCCGTTGTTACAAGCTGGAATACCTCTCAACCTTCATTGACCTGCAAGGCGTTCATCATGGTTCAATTTTGATATGGTGCCTGAACGTGATTTCACGTAGCACTTCAATTACTTTACCCGCCGCATGGCACATGAATATACGCGCTCGTTCTCCGCACTGTTTAGGCCTCGTGGCTAGCGACAGTTTTGTAAATGCGGTTTTGTAAATGTTGCTAGGAGAACAATATTTGCCGGGAGAGCACTAAATACCTAACAAGGGGGCAAAAATCACGGGTATTTTTCGCCGTGGGCAGGATCCGAACCTGTGACTTTCGGATCCTGCCCACGGCAAGTTATCTTTTCACCAACATTTCTTTCTTCTCATTTACAATAAAATTGGCCTAATTACATCCTCTATACCTTACTTGGTATTATTGTCTGTTAGATCTTATTAATATTGTGTAAAACACGAAAAACGAGCCCTTAAGTATACAGTTGTTTCCCTTATTCATTAACGAGGCTCTCGTACTGGCAGACTTGGTGCCTTTAGGTTGTATACGGGGGACTATTGGTCAGCTGCCAGTTAGTAATAAGTTCACGTGCTACGTGACGCCAAACAGGCTCATAAAGAGTGTGCCACACTCACCGCCATGGCTACAAGTGGCGCTGACTGACACTCCCACGTTTAAATTGATATAGATACCCAAAAAGTAACTGGGGGGATAGCTGTTGTGGTAGCTCAGTGGTAGAGCATCGAACGCGTTATTCGAAAGTCGCTGGTTTGGATCCTTCCCACGGCAAGTTATCTTTTCACCCACTTTTCTTTCTTCTCATTTACTTTACAATTGGCCTAATAACATCGCCTATACCTTCCTTGGTATTATTGTCTGTTAGATCTTATTATATTGTGTAAAACACGGAAAAAGAGCCCTTAAGTATACACTTGTTTCTCTTATATATATATATATATATATATATATATATATATATATATATATATATATATATATATATATATATATATGACGAAGGAAGGCAGTGACTTGTAGTAGAAGCCGAGAAGGAAGATGTGACAGTCACACGAGTCGACAGGATAAAGACCTGGCAGCCCCTTCATCAGTCGCTCATCATCTACGCAGTTCTCCGCATGACACCCTGAGTATACATGGACTACCGTACAGGCGCCTAGCATTACGCATCGACCAGCATCATGTCAGAAGCTTCTACTGAACTTCCTATCCCCAAGTACACCTGAGCAGCGGACGATGGACCCCTACAAGACTCGTTCGACCTGTTCAAGCTTCACGCTACCACTGCATCATGGTCGGAACGGGAGATGATCACCAACTTCACTGACTACATCTCAGGAGCCGCATCCAAATTTTACCTCACCCACATCTTCGAGAACGATGAGTCTTGGAAAAAGATCAAAGAAGAAATGATCACCCGTTTCAAAGAATTCGATGAAGACTTGTCCGTACCTCATCAGCGGAAGACTTTTCAACTTACCCATCACAATTATGCGAAGTCTTCCCGCAGTAAGCCTATTTTCCAACGAGACCTCAGAGAAAATATACCACCGTTGTACCATCATATGACTCTTCCGAAAAAACGTCACGCATTCGAACAATGACTGGTAACTTGCACGTCGCAACAGACAAGGTAAAGCCTTCGTATACCGAAAGGAATCTAGGCAATTTCTCCAAAAGACTCAACCTAAAGCCGGCTTTCCCAAGAGCAATGACATCGGCATTTTCAACGTGTTCACTGCACCACAACACCTCACATGTTACTGAACCACCCGAATCCCTTGATGCTTCGTGTTACACACAAGGCCCAGACAGTTTCGAACGTGTGACGGAATTTAGGCGTGACGAGCTGGTGAACCGTCACAATACCAGCCCACACCCTGACGTTCCGTATTAGGGTCGTTCGACAAACATTCTCAGTCTAATCACGCTGCAGAATGGAAAACATATGCCATCAGAACCACCTGAAGTCATGTCTCTTGTGCTCTCATCTTCAAGTGATAACACACATGTTAGTCGAAGCACAACAGCAGTTTCGAATCCACCAAAGCCGGCACACTGTGAACTGACAGAAACATTTACAATGAATGATGACACACAACCAACTGGGAAGCTTTTTCATCAGTCTGCCGCACTGATTTTATCTCAAGAAAAGCCTGCAGTACAGTATCGACTACCGACTATATACTGATCACATCACCATGCAAAGAAAAGCAGACTCATGTTCCTGAAAGATGCCCATCTGAACAACTTTCGCAACAAAACGAGCAATTTCAACAAAGACAACTCCATGAACCCCAGGAACTACAACGGCTACTCGAACAAGAACTACGATCAAGTGAAACCTCCTCAAGAGTACACTTGTGGCTTAAAGGTCATCACCGACAACAGCAATTAAAGAAGCAAAGGCAGTCAATGTTTAAGCCCTCTTCGCAGAAAGCAACGTCGACAAAATTTTCTGTTCCAGCTCTCAAGGCCTTGTCTGCGATGCAACAAACTGAGAGAACGCCACAGAAAGTTACAAAAGAGACATGACGCTACCACGCATACAACGGAGAAAAAAAATTGCACGCAGCTTCCCTCGGGGGAACACTGAGGAGGATGCGGAGCATATAATTGGTTAATGGGGTGTTAAAGTGCGACTTACTTGGGTCGATGGCTAAATTGGTTAACGTGGTTGTGAAATGGGGTGTTAAATTGCGACTTACTTGGGTCCATGGCTAAATTGGTTAACGTGGTTGTAGGAGGGGGTGTTAAATGAGTGAACACGTACACACGTATGCGAAAGGGCGGCGCTGGTCGAAGGGACGTCGATCATTGTGTTTGTGGATTCGTTGGAATTCATTTCACCGCGACCTTGGACGTCGACGCGCCGTACAAACCAACCGACGAGCGGCAACTGAGCGAGCGAGCGCCGACCTTGAGTATATATACAGCGCGACGGCGCATGCACTGTCAGCTGTCGAATGTTCGAGAAGGGGGAGAAGCGCAACGGCGCATGCGCGCGCGTCAGCTACCGATGTTCTCGAAGCGCGACGGCGCATGCGCGCGCGTCAGCTGCCGATGTTCTCGAAGCGTGACGGCGCATGCGCGCTACATTATACAGCTAGCGAATGTTCGTGAAGAGGAGAAGCGCACGCGGTGTGTAGAGGAGGAAGGGTGCACAGATGGTGGAGGAGTGAAGCGCGCGCGGTGTGTAGAGGAGGAAGGGATGCACAGATGGTGGAAGAAGGAGGAGGAAGCTTGCGGACGGCGCCGCACTACAAGCCTCGAGTATTAGATGCTCCGCATCTAAAAAGACATCATCCCATCAGCCTTGGTTCTCACGCACACTGACTAGAAGCAAAGCATCTGTTGCCACGACGGTGCTGGATCCGATGCCAAAGGCATCTGTCAATCCAATGCTACACAGATTTCAAGCCCTGTTCGTTTCTCACAAGACCTCAAGTTGTGTCATCATCAGTGAAGATGTGCAGATTGGGGTTATGCTATCCCGGGCGCAACAGCCAGCCTCGTCCACCAGAGCTACCCTAGATATGACCGGACTGCGGCCCTCTGCTGTGAAGCTTTTGTGCGAGTTAAGAAACTCCCTTCTGAAATCGAACTACGGCGCATTTTGACATTCGTCATTTTATCCTTTTTGTTGTTTTGTTGATTGTAACGCGCGCATTCTTTCGGGGGGAGGGAGAATCCTGTGACGTAGGAAGGCAGTGACTTGTAATAGAAGCCGAGAAGGAAGAAATGACAATGGAATAAACATGGCGTATGAGCCAGGCCACGTCTCCAGCATCTAGCGTCGCACACAACACACACACACACACACACACACACACATCTATCTATCTATCTATCTATCTATCTATCTATCTATCTATCTATCTATCTATCTATCTATCTATCTATCTATCTATCTATCTATCTATCTATCTATCTATCTATCTATCTATCTATCTATCTATCTATCTATCTATCTATCTATCTATCTATACTATATCTATCTATATATATCTATCTATCTATATATATATATATATATATATATATATATATATATATATATATATATATATATATATATGAGCTCACTTTACGCGAAGTCCGAAATACACTCGACAGCAAACCACATATCTGTTAATGACACATACGAACATTTAAAGAGTGCTCATTCGCGCTGTCGCTTTAGGATAGATTGCTCTGGCTGAGCAAATGGCAGCATAGCCTATGTGCAAAATAAATAACAGTACCAACGACGACGGTGGCGATCGAATGTAGTTTTAGCGCATTTTAGGGTGCTTTCGTAGACATTTGGCTGGAAGCACGCGGCCTTGAGCTTGTGAATACGTGGCTGAGCTTCATGGTTGTGGCAGTGCGTTGACAAACGAGAAGTTAGTGGCCTGGTTTGGTGACCAAGACCACCGACCTATAATAAAAAAACGTTGCTTCGCAAAAATAATTTGTATAATATGGGCATAACTGATGCTGGGATGGTCAGAGTTTATCTTCAGGGCATTACTGTATTGTTTTTGAAGGATTGTTCCGGGTACGCGTCAAGTCGCCATGTCTTGCGGCTCATTTTCGGCTCACCTTCTTTGTTATTCAAAGATCACTGAGCGGGGATATTATTCACTTGTGTGAGGGACAGAGAAAGATAAAATGAGGGAGAGTCAGAGAGCTCAGCCAGAATTGAAACATCCGGTTGACTAGCTATACTCTAAGGGGAGGGAAAAGGCGAGTTTCAGCTTGTGATGGCCCTGCATAATAAATTGCATTAAAAGTTTAAGAAACTTTAGCCATGATTAGGATAGTACGTAATTTCAATATTTGGGCTCGGCAGCTGTATTTTTTGAGTTTCGCTATGCTACAGTCCAAGAAATTCTCAATCACGGAGAAATAGACGTGCGTCTATTTCTCCATGGCACCAATCACTTTCTGCTTCTATGCATCCTAAACGGTTGGATCCTCTTGCTGATTGAACCTATATATATTGCCTTACCGACACAGACATATGTATTCGAACGTCAGCGACGCTGAGCGTTTGTTCGGGAACATCGTTTGGCAGCAAGGCAACCGACGCTATTCTAATGGATCACGAGAAAAGCTATGTTGCCTTCAACCTTGTTCTTTTCCCCATGTAGCTTCCAAGTGGAGTAAGAGCAAAACATCCATAAGAATGCCTCTAAAGGAGGCACTTGCCGGCTTCCTATCAAAACTTTGGCTTTCGTGAAATTCGTAGTTCAATGACTGAATCATCGATTCTGCCATTCACTTTACTCGTTCTTCCAGACGAAATAGCTGAGGCTGTTTCGGGTGTGTTATGCAGAGTTGTGAAGTCGCCACTCCGGAATCGGAATAATTCCGGAATCATTCTACATTTTCGCGACACCAGAATTGGATGACAATAGAATGGGGACAACGATTGAAGGTATGGTATGAAAAATGACTTGGGCTTCATTCGCATGAAATAGTATGGCAATGAAATTGCATCTTTTCCCGACACTGAGACAATTTTTCTTCTAGACGCTGTCTTTCCAACTTCAAACATTAACATCAGTAAGTCTGAGCAAGGGGCAAGGGCATAGGCAGAATTTTTTTAAGGAGTGGGCGGGGGGGGGGGGGCTTTTTTCTGACATGAAGTCAGGGCCGGCCAGGCAGATGTGGTGGAGTGAATTTGTACTTGGGTTGCCATGAAAAAAAGCAACAGAAGAGAATATAGGGAGATTACGGTAAATGGGCACAGCGTGGTGCTCGCCCTGCTTATGCCACCGAGTAAGTCGAATTTGACAATGCAGCAGTTTTAAAAATGGCTTGGCTGATTACAAGCATGATACAATTATAAGCAACGCGTTTACTACAACCATATCCTAATATAGACTGTGTTGCTAAGAAGTTTGTCTGTTTTTGAAACTGCGGTTCTATGCTGTTGGTATCCGTCGTGAAGAACTATGCCGGTGGCTCAGGCGCTGACCCGCCATTAAAGTTTATGGGAAGGCGCACGTACATATATCAAGCAGCCGACCTAGTCACGTGATACACAATGGAGTCTGTTCAGCGGAACGATGAAGGTAAAAAAAAAACAAATTGTTCTGAGTCCACGCCTGAGTCGTGCCTTGCTAGTCCTCATCAGTATTTTAGCGCTGTTTTGCCATCACAACTAGGGACCCTCAACTAGCCTAAGCTTCTCTTTTAGTGCGCGTTAGAAACAACACAAAAATGTTTTGTGGATGAAATGCAGCGTGCGCACAGCGGAGACATTGCAATGTTCTCTCAATTGCACAGAAAGCCTGCGCATCATCTACAAATGGTGTACCCTCGCAAGTGCGTAGCAATGACGTAACGTCGAGTGCAGCTATCGAAGAGTGCTAACTGAACCGTTCAAACTCTGTGCTTGACATCCCTCGTGCTCTTTGTTCGCGATGGTGACGACGCTGCCGCGTTTGACACGGCCCTATATGGAGAACCTGTCGTAAAAGCAAACACTGCGTTCGCATTGCTTTCCAGGCTTTTCAGCACCATTTTTTGTGTAATCCTGGTGGCTTCCTACGATTCCCTTCCAAACTACCTCCCGTTCTGTGCAAAAGCGACGGGCAGTGTCTCCTGCTGCGTGATGCTTCGGATGCAGTCGAGAGTGCAGGTAATATGGATGATATAGATATTGCCATTTGCCACCGAAACGTAAGAGAAATATGGAAAAGGCGACGATAACGCTTTCACCGTGAACGACGCGCCGGTTCGCGCCGGTTGGGCTGCAGCACTTTTCCGGCCAAGTAATGTGTGGTTTTACTTCCAGGTTTGTTTGTAGACATATATACGTAAAGAAGGGACACTCCTCTAGGGCCCTGCGGCTGAGCTACGGCACTATTTTGAGCGCGACGAGCGGCTCGTCAGACCGGCAATTTCACGTTCCGAGATTTGGGACGTCTGATTTCCCTTTGTTTAAAATCGTGTTTTGAAAGCAGCGCTTTTGAATATGGTTTATCTTGGGATGTACAATGTTGAACTACGTCATCTTTAGCGAAGCTTTTGTGTTGCATTTTAAGCCTATACAGACCTATACTTGAAACACGCACCATATCATAAAAGCAAGCATGCCCAATTAATAAAAATCGATTATTACAAGGATGACTATATTGTAAAAAGTGCACGTACGGTTGGCCGGACATAACCTTTACACTAGGTTTGCGCTGTTCAGAAATTTAAATACCACATACATCATGGTGTCATGAAAGCAAACATGCCCTCTTATTCGATGGAGAAGTGGTTTGAAAGCCCTAAATCAAAGAAAACGGTACTTTATGAAGTTGATCCACACAGAAAACTTTCCATAGCGACAGACCTTCCACGACACCTAGAGACATTGATCCACCGACTTATATTGGAAGTAGCATACACAAACAGCTTCCTGCACAAGATACATCGATCCAACTCACCGGAATGCCATTGTGGTCATGCAGAAGAAAATGTTCGCCATATTCTTTTGGAGTGCATTAAATACGCGAAAGAAAGAGAAAAATTAAAGAACAAATTAGCAAGTTTGGGCAGACGGCCCCTCACAATAAAGAAACTACTTGGACCATGGCCTGAGATGCATCTTCAGAAAAAGGCAATAATCTTCCTGACAGACTTTTTAGTGGAGACCGGACTGGACAAGCGCCTATGACTGACAGCCAGAAATGAGTATTATGTAAAGTGTGGTCATGTATATACTGGCATTAGAGTAGTAAGGTGTGCGTGAAAGTAGTTTATGACTGTGTGAACTGCGTGAAGAAAACTGTGTATTGACATGTTATTTGAACTGGTTTCAGTGTGCTATTATGTGTTTTTTTTCCCTTTTCCGTATTGTTAATTTTTGGGTACCGTTCTGTATTATTATTTTATTTTTCGCTGCAGAACTCAGTGATATGGAGTAGCCGAGGCAATAGGCTCCTCAACCTCTCCTCAGCAAAACAGTTAAAACAACAACAACAACAACAACATGCCCTCTTAAAACACCACTGGATTGTGATCGAAACCCCATTCGAATGAGACCCATTGCGGTCAAAAGTGGCGATATGACAAGCATATTACCCAGGACTACAAGAAACAACAAATTTCAGTAGATATCCTAAAGGTTTCAAATAACTAAGCAATACCTGGAGGAGTTCATGCCACAACAAGCTTAGTTTTGCGATGACAGTCCCCCGTCAGGTAAAACGTGCGCTTAACGAATCAGCCCTGGAGGGCGCTGAGGGTATAATGTACGCTACGTGTGCAAAATGCACCCTACCAGCATCAATGAACAAATGAACATCTGAAGAATCGGTGCAATGCAAGAAATGGCACGTAGTTTGTGCGGACAAAAGGAAACAACTTACCGCAGCAGTGAACCAGTGTGCTGAAAAGCGCTGCAAGGGTGGCGTAACAAGGGAGCATGGCCGGAGCAGCTGGCGCAGCATGAACGATTCTACGGAGACGAGACGCCACAAAGAGGACGCCGTAGAGAAATAACTGACGCATCGGTGCAGCCCGCTAGAGGCATGATTAGCTCTCTACCTTTGAAGCCAAATGTAAGCGGCCATCGCTATGCCACTTGACAGGTGATCGTTCACTCACTCGGTCGCGAAATTATCCTTCTGGCAAACGTTTACGTGGTATGTTTTTCTATGGTTAGACTACTTGAACATGACACTCGAGGTTTTTTCTCGAATTTGTTTTTATCTTGGGCGTTCCCTATTGACGTGCAACTATGCGCGAGCGAACGTATTATGCAAATCGTCATAAAACCGGAAGAGAAGAAGCAGATTGATTAAAGTCACACTAGAAAAATTTTTGCGTGCATACGCAGGATCTGTTTGCTCGCTCCCTCCATTTTGCTCGCTCTCTGCCCACGGACATAAAATAACAAAGTGGTCGGCACTGACAAGTGTTTTGAAAGGTAGTCTGATGTGTATACATACACACAGATTGTCAGATAAACATTTCAGAGTTTCTAAATTTAAGGAAGTTATGAAAAAAAAGAGCGTACGTTCTCAAAGGGTGCCCGCACAGGCATATCTAAGTTACAGAGGGAAGACATTTTCTATACATACTGCCCACTATAGTGGGCAGTATCAAAAAATGCACCCCCTCATAGTAGTTTATTTTTTTTATTATTCGTGACGTTAATTGTCACGCAAACAAGCGAGGACACATGTAAAACAAGGAGCAAGATTAGTTTCGTACAAAAAGCGAATGTATACGTTTCACGCAAACACATACAATCAAAGAGGCTGAAGCGAATTCGGAAGTCACTCTATATCATCGAACTCTTATGTGTCCATTGTAATACATGCAGTAGTACAGCGTTGCAACTTGACAACAAAGAAACATTTAATAGAAAGTTTTTAAATGTGGCATGTGCGAATCATCTCGCCATTATATTTGTGGATTTTGAAGAAGATTACCGTGGCAAAACCACATTGAATTGACGTGAAAATGCATAAATTAGTCAAGCTTTTGCCCTCATTTTATCTATGCGTAATAAAATAATAAAGCGATATGTCACAAAAGGAGGACCATGTTATTCACAGTCCGAAATGGGCCCAGTTTTCATCTATGTCCTGAGCAAGGAATGTAGTTAGAACACCCCTATGTGCCCTAAATTGAGGTATTTTGCACTGCGATGAAGTCGACATCAACTATACGACCTACTTACCGGGGAAGAAAACAGATATACCCGCTTGGTCGTGGAAACGCACCGCGAAAAAAAAAGAGCTAATTTGCGCGCTGAGATGTCGCTTGAGTTTTTTTATTTTGTCATTGTCAACACTGCCGATGGCAATTGTATGACAAACCATGTGACATTTAGCAGACGCGCTCAACTCTCATGTTACCAATGAAGTGTGGTGAACGGATGACAGCAAGCTACTCTGGCGCAAGCCTTCAGCCGTGGCAGAAAAACTGTCGTTCATGCAACACTGTTTTCACACTATTTGCTCTCCTCCTCTGTTTTATTTTCCTCACTTTCGTTATACCTTCCTCCACATCCCCCTTGCCACTCCACGTTCAGCGCTCCACGTTCCACGTTTCACGTTCGCTCCACGCTCGCTCTATATAATACTTCCGTTGTGCCAACCATTTTTCTCGGTTACACCGACGCCGCCTAAAGTACGTACAGCCGCGGCCATGTCTGTGTAGAGCGTGCGAGGAGCCGGTTTTATCACCGCGAGGCGAAACCTCAAGACAGTTTCGGGCTCTGATGTCGACAGCCTTAGAGCTAGCCACATATGCTTCTGATACAGCGCTTCAGAGCCCGAAACTGCCTCGAGGTTTTGCCCCGCAGAGCGAAAACCGGCTCCTCACGCGTTCCACACAGACGTCATCATGACAGTACGTACGCTGAAGGAATATACAATGGGGCAGCTTCGAAATAGAGCTGAGGACTGTGGAAACAGTGGCGCTGGTGGCATTGGCCCCTTACTTTTCTTCATGCTCAATATCATTTCCCTCTTCCCCCCTTAACATATACCTCAGTATACATCGTTATGATATGCCTTACTCTGTCTCTCTTGCTTCTTTTCCTGCCCACCATCTCTTCCCTTTCCTACTCCGTTTCTCTACTATGCTATACTAAATTATACAAAGCTATGCCACGATTTTCCGGCTTTTTCCATACTGTTTATTTCGTTCTGTTTTTTCGTTTCTCTATAATTTTGTTTCTTTTTCTTTTCGTTTTTAGTTTATTTTTTGTCTACTCCTTTGTGTGTGTTTTTTTTCCCTTTCACCCATAGCAACGCGATCATATGGTTCGCACAATGCTTGTTCTGCGACCGTGCCTGGATTGTCGAGTGGTTATGACATGCTCCTTCGAAGCAGAGGTACGCTGTTTCAAATCCCCCCCATCGGCAAGAAAATTGTTTCGTTTTGTTTACGTCCATCCCCCCTCCTCGTCACTTCTGATTTCTTCTTCTACTTCTTTACTTCGTCCACTTTGCCAAGAAGTTTTCGCTTTACTCTCGCCTCCATCCTCCTTCCCAGCTCTTTGCCTCTGTGCCCCTCATTTTACTAGGCTTTACTCTTTCCTACCCCACACGCCAACCTCCTTCCTCGCGACTCGCCTTCAATCTGCTAATTCTCTCTGTAATGTCTTCGCTTTTCCTCACACCTGCTGTACTCGGCAGCCTGGGTCGCCCAACTCCTGTGTCACATACTAACTCCAGCCTATGCGCACAACTTGCACAGAAATGGCAGCTTCATCTTTTCCGTGCGCAAAAGGCTAGAACAACAGACTCAAAATTCCCCTAACTAAAAAAAAGAAATGTCGCACAGGAATAAGTGGGCAAGCCACCATATATGTTTTATGCGACCCAGCATAATTGCAACACTCCTAAATAGGAGCACTAGGTTGCCATTAGGCAATTTTATTATACGTAAGTCCTCACCTTCGACGCAGCGAAGGGAGGGACACATTTATCTTCTTTGGACAATTCATAAGCAAAAACACTTTCTGTTTATATGTTGGTGGTAACAAATTGCGTAGAGCGTCATCAATCTCATAATATACGAAAAAAGAAAGCGGGAGGGCTGGGCGACTTGACCTTACGACACTTCCATTGATCGCCCTGACTAGAGACCAGCGGATGTTTTTTTTTTTAAAACAATATTCACAATTTCTGAAACCTTTAGAGCCTCGCTTAAGTGAAAAGTACCCTCTTACCGAGAATCTATTCTGCGTATAAGTGCTGTAGCCCAGAACGGACCTCGATGGCACCAACCATAGGGTGGTTGCTCCCAAGAGAGCATTTTCTAGCACTTTAATGGTTCGCATGGTCTTTTGCCAACAGCATGGACAGAAGATAAATGAACGCTAATGAGGAACTGTCGATCAGCTTCTCTAATGACTTCAGTGGTATCACGTGACCCGTTCTTCCAGCCATTAGCATGGCGCCTTAGGTCGCGTAAATGTGTGAGAAGTAAGAACCATGTTTCATTAATTAGATGCGGAGAATCTCTTGCTCGTGGCCAACCCTGAGGTTGCGAAGGGAGAAAGAAGGATTTACGGAGCTGGAGTGGTACCCGAATCTCTCACCCCATCATCCGTCGACATTATGTGGAGCATAAGATATGCTTTTGTGACACACGTGGCATGATGTGGCTTCAACTAACGTCTACTATATTTGGATAGCAAAGGCCAGTACTTTACATGAAATACCTGTATCTCGAAAAATAATGGCGCTCATCTTCTCTGAGAGTGCCCGCGTTTAAGTGTGTGAAGGAAGTAAGTTTAAAACACATTAGAAAGACTTATTATTGGTATTATATACTGGATGACGCGAGTTTGACATAGGACAAAAAGAAAAAAAAAGAACACTGGTTACACGCGGCATTCTTTTTTTTTACCTGTCTGTGTCAAATACGCACTATCCAATATTTCTACCTATGAATCAGTGCCAGGCAACGATTTCCAATAATTCAAATTTTGCTGCAGCAGCTGCTCAAGTAAACTTCATGTGGCTTCGTTAAATGAGCTTATTCCCTAACCCATCAACTGGTCGCAATTTTTATTGCGTCAAGTACGAGCAGATTTCGAGATTTTTCACATGCTGTAATTGCTTTCTCTCTTTTATTGTCCTGAGGACCACTCTGAACCTTAAGCAGGCATAGATCGCACGGGGTAAAAATTAACGTCACGCACGTATCATAAGATTTATCCCTTCTTTTTTTTGCGGGGAGGGGGGGGGGACACGTAGCTTGCATTTTATGTGATCACGAGTAAGCACGTGGGCCTGTGGTGGCCTATCGTGACAGCATTTGTAATTATGCAGCTCACAATGTATCACTGCGAGATGGCGCTATATACAGCCCGCCACAGGGAGAATGTACTTAAACAAATAGAAGAAATGTGGGTAGCTTGAAATGCAAAAACGTTTTGTTTTAAATTACACACTAGAACCATTCCTATAAGAAGTTTTCTTGAGATACGAGATTTTCCTATGCCACGATAATTGGAATATATAATCCTTTACCAGCCGCAAACAATTGACCACGTTTTTCTACATTGTTTGGAAGGAGTAAACTTTTGGGATGTTTTACAGATGACAACTAATAAAGAATTTCCGTTATACCCTCATGGAATCAAATATTTAGCTACAGAGAATGATGACTTATTACTTTTTTATTTAATAGTGATGCCTGCCTTGCATAGTATATAACGCTTTCGAATGACTGGATTTCACTGTGACCCGGACCAGAGACTAGCAAAACAAAATATTAAAGAAAGCATATCAATGCTTCTTGAGGTAGTAAGAACAAATGAATGTGTTCATTCATAGTTAGAAATGGTAGAAGCCCTGCTTACTTTGAGAGAATTTCTAAGCGGAATGTCCATGAGTAGTGCTTAAAGGACGATCTGGTGTTTGTTCTGTCATGTGTGTTGTGTATTATAATATATTTATCTTGTTGTTATGTGTAACGTCTAGCCGGAAATTAAGAAAAAGAAAGACCACGGCGCAGTGGCTGGCAGCTGCTGTCGCCGACCGAGAGTTCATGGGTTCGACTGCGCTACCGGTATTCTTTTCTTTATATTCTGATTGTGTTATTAGGGAGTTTTCGAATAGCGTGCTATAAGTAAGCTGGCGTTGTGGGCGTATCGTTTGCGTACGGGCACCATATTAGTTTTCCAAAAGCATTCATCTCCTGCCACTGCAAAGGGGCTTTGTGGGCATTGCGGGCTGCAGGCTATTTTGCACTCTTTGCAAGCGAACCGAAAGCGCTAACGGCGGTTAGCGTTGTGGTCGTAGCGTTTGCTAATGAGCTCCATGTGAGTTTTCGAATAGCGTTTTTCGCACGCCACAGCGAAGGGTCTTTGTGGGCCTTACAGGCCGCACGATATTTCGAATTTTTCGTGGGTAGACCACAAACACTGACGACCGTGGTCAGAGTTATGACGCATGCCCAGTGGCAGCGACCACAACGCAAAGCCTAGCGGTACGCTTTTCGAAAACTCCCTGTTTTTATACGCCATTTTCGTGACATAAGTACATCACTGAAATATTGGTGGACGCAGGCATAAAACACTTTCGTGCTAAAAAAGTGTCGTAGGGGCCCTTCAACATCCACCGAAATGAAAAATGGATTGATATGTGGGGTTTAACGTCCCAAAACGACCACATGATTCTGAGAGACGCCGTAGTGGAGGCCTCCGGAAATTTCAACCATCTGGGGGTATTTTAACGCCTCCACCAAAAATGCAGCCACGGCAGCCGGGATTCGACCCCGTAACGGCGGCTCAGCAGTGGAGTAAATTAGACACTAGACCACCACGGCGGGGCTGAAATGAAAAATTGAGCGCGTTGCTCCCTCTTGCGTTTCTCGTTTTGTCAGTGCACTTTATGACCCCCCCCCCCCCTACTCTGCGAAACTCACGTGACGTAATTAAGGTATGAACTCTCGTTGTCAAGTGTTTTCAATGTTTGTTGTTTCACTTGTTTCTCTTGTCGATTGTTTTCTACCCTGCTTTTGCAAGCAATCGCCCTTCCTCTCTTTTTTGTCTCACGTGAAAGCAATGTGCGACCAACCGATTTCACTTCGTCATGCGCCAAGCAAGATAAACGCGTTTGACAGACAAGCGCAAAGTTTTGATAGGCTGAACGCAATATGTTGAGATTGTCCAGATTCTTTCGAAAGAAATAAGTCGCGAGGAGGTGATATCATTTGTAGAAATGGTGGCGAAAGCAAAAAAGTACCCAGTAGAGTAATCATATTTACAACTAGTGTCGACATGACCACGAAGCTGCAGCAATGACGTTACTCCTACTGTTTTATTACCAATACCTGCTTCACTGAAAGACCTGTAATTACTCAATTGTAGGGCCAACCTTCAGTCCAAACTTCACAACGGTAATTAATGTTTTTCAGTCAGAAAAAAAGCAATTTTTCTACGCTTACAGTCACCTTCACGTCGTCTCAGTATTGGATAACAGGATGTGAACAGCCAATCTATACAGTTGTCGTGATGACCACAGCACCAGGCAACGTGGTGTTGGGTGTGTCATGGTAGCAGCGTGGTGCGAACACGCCTTGTTTGCTTTGCTGGCTCGAGCTAGAAGATGCCAAGTTCGCGAATATGTCACAACTAATCATTTGGCACCCCCGTATTTTGTCCTTTAATCGCCACCCTGCAAGTGCAACAATTCTGTTTGCAGGAACAAATCCTGAAGAGGCACTATACAATACATGAAACTTGTAGCCAGAAATACTGGTTGATAAGAACAGCGCTTCTTTGAGAATAATTAGTTTTTCTTACCTTAGCTGCCTGGTGGTATAAGTTAGATATCTGTCGTCTTTTTTAACTATTGTCATTCTTTGTTTTTTTTTCTTTTTTTTGAGAAGCATACTTAAGGTCCTCCTTGGATCGGAGCTGAATGAATAAGAATTTTTCCACTGGAAGACTGGGAACAAGACTCAGTACGCCAAAAAATATCACGGTGCTCTAAGAAGCTTCAATGTGAAAGATAACACAAACGTATACGGATTATGGCCATAATCTAACAGTTCATAACAACATAAACATCAACAAGAACAACAACTATCATAATGAAACACGCTAGTTACTGCCAGCACGTTTCACTTTCGCCGTGTCGCATTGTGTGCGAGAGATTTTTCTTATATGCTCAACGCTCATGCCAACAGCTTTTATCTGTAGGTGGCATTGGGCTTACACACACTCAGTCACCATCAGTTGCATCAGGAACAACATTATTCACTTGGATGAGCGCAATCAAGTGTTCAGCAATGGCCTACATTCAGTCAGCAGAGATTTTTGGGAGTGAAGCCAAATGCACTATCACTTCGTGTCCCTATGAGCGAGACAAGACGCCTCTTGCCGAATATGTAGGAGTGTTTCCATCATATCACCGAGCTGATATGTCAGCGTTGTATTCGAAATGACGTTGTGTGCTTTACACACTCGAAGTAAGGTGCACTGTGCCAGTATATGTTCTTTCCTCGGTGCATTCCGCTGCTTCGTGTTAATCAATAACTGCACAACTTTACTGCACTGCGAAGCATACGTGAGGGTTCGCTCTGCATCAGCGAATGGAAGTAGCTATCGAAGCGTTTATCGACTCATAACAGACCAAGTGAAATAGGCGTTAACAGAAGTGTGAATATTTCACCACGTGTGTTGTATTGAAAGTGCCTCACTGATATTGCCACCACCTGCGACAGCGCTGGTACCATAAACTAAGGAGTAAAAAATTAAGGAATAAATAAGATCTACAGTAGATTGGGACGCAATATTATGTGCGTGAAAGATAATATTTCTAACATTTTTTCTCGTGCAAAAATGCAATGTAAGGACCCCATAGTATGATCTTCTGCCTTTGGAGATTCGGCATCAGAATCGATCCCTACGCCTCGCCAAAAGGACAGAGTGCGCAGAATTGTGGTCATCTATCTCGATAAGTGAGGCGCCAACGCTGCCAGAAGGGTAGATTTATGTGCGGAGAAGCGCTTAATAAAAGCAGCACTGATAGTGCGAAGAGCCCGTTGTTCGCAAACTTGCAGCTGACTGCACAAATCCTATTTTCTACGCTAAAAGTATAGCCAAGCGAGCAGATTTCTTAAGGAATGCACAAAAATTTGTTCCGTGGTATGAAAATAGGAACGACAACAAAGCGTTTCGATTCATACTCATTTGATTTTAATGATTTATACTATTTACGTACTTTTCGTCCACGAAGTATAGGCAGGCATAAGCGGAAACCTTGCAGTGTTTGGTACCAAAATAATAATTTTCGTTCAAACAAACTTAAGGTGTGTATGGTCTTTCTCTTGCCGCTTTTTTGTAAAAAAAGTGTCGATGTTGCATGATGGTATCCCGTGCAACAAAAGTATATATATATATATATATATATATATATATATATATATATAGAATATAATCAGAAATAAAAGAGCACACTTACGAAAATTTGATAGTTGTTTACTCTACGTTTCGGCCGTGCCATGGCCGAAACATAGAGTAAACAACTATCAAATTTTCGTAAGTGTGCTCCTTTAGTTCTAATTATATTTGCACCAGACCCACAGAATTTCTTTATATATATATATATATATATGAACTTAGGTTCCGTCATCTTCGCGCATCGTCCCATCAGCGATGCAGTCTATTTTATGCTTTGCTTATTAACGTCATAACGTTAACGAGCGCGTTTCGCAGAAATTTCGGCTTTTGCTTGGATGTCGATGTCGGTGTCGGCGTGGTCTTCCGTAGTTGTGAGCGGGAAATTATCATCTTGTGCGTCATTAAAAAAAAGATATACAAATCAAATAAATAATCAAACATTCCGGGTTCGAGTGAAGATCAAAATCGTGATGTTTGCGTGGCAACTAAGTGTTCTACCAAACAGCGATGCGTAAGCTTGCAAGTACAGTGTAAATAACTTTCTATGCTTGTAAATAGAGAAAAAAATATGTCCATACTTCTTAATACAACTTATAATATCACAATAATATTGCGTTGTACAAGCGTACATTGCCATTGGGTGTCACACCATGCGATTGTCTAAAAAAGTTTGCGGTTTAAAGCCAGCCACCCCTTTAAACAAGGCACACATATTACTGCGTGCATTCCCAAAAAACATGTTGTGGGTGCAAGTTTGAAAATATTTCATGTGCGTAATTGCTCGTGGTTGATACCTATTACGCAAAATTCCGGCATGTGCGAAAAGTTTACTGACACAAACCACTTTCAATTTGGACTTCACAACTTAACCTTCTCGAGTAACATCTTTCAATAAATAGTATGCACTAGCTATAGGGACAAGGTATTGTTATCGCGTTCAACTCCTAAAGGCGAAGCTTAAAGATACGTGAATTTTCGGGCAGTATTTTTGTAAACCATATTTACCCTACTCAATCTTGCGAAGGCCCTGTCTGTGAAGTAATACGTACAAATAAATAAGTTAGGAGGACACTTCTTCGCTACTCATCAAGCACTGCGTTAAACATAATTAGGGGCATTACAAGGAAGGTTAAAGTAAGATTTGTTTAAACTTTTTGGTCATGACGACGCACTGTCTTCAGTAAGCACGTTTGCATCAAGAAACGGCTGCAGAATCGCACTGACTTTCGTAAAGTTTTTCGCAGTGTAAGCAGTGACTCACTAGAACGTATGATTAACCCTTATTACGGCTTATTCATACGCAGGAAGATATGTTGCGGTGAGTGTTTACGCAACTGGCGTGCATGAAGCCACTCTCTTATGACGAACCGGCGCTGAACCAAATATTTGTTCTTTCGCACGTGATGTCGCACATTCAATGCGTGACGGGCCCTGTTTGTTGTATGCCCACCTTCAACACATGGACCCGTAACTTACAACTTTAATTCTATGTAGACTATTCCGATAGGAAACAATCAATCTCTGCTACCCGCGACTTGAAGAATCACCCGGGAACGCTTTTGCTGATCGTATTGGAAAGGCAGACAGGGCTATATCACTGCGGCTGCGAGCGAATTATTGCAGGCATCGTCTGTCATAGTACTATCGCCACAAGAGTACCCAGAGGCCGTTCTTCTCAACAACACTGAGAAGACCAGCTGCTTTCCGAGCAATCGATCTCGTACTGCCAGAACGTTGGAGCTCCTGATCAGAGAGCAACGATGACGTTGTTGAAGTTTCGGCAATCAACCAGTCTCGCTGAGCGACCACAACAACCCTGCGATAGCACAGTAGTGCAGATGCGTGTGAGTGTATTTTTTCTTTTTTTTTCAACTCCCTCTCTCGCTCAATGTCAATCCCACCAATTGGAGTTACAGTGGCATCCAACATCTATATTCTCAATTTAACTGCACCATATCATCCTTCTCACAATACAGTGAAGCTGGTGGGAGATAAACTATAAACAAAGGTTGGCTTTATGCCTTATGCAGTCTTTTTAAAACTCTGCATTTAGTAGCATTTTCCATGACACACTGGTTATGACGCAAACATACTCAAAGGAAAAGTGAGGGAGACAAGAGGCTGATTAACTTCAAGTTTAACTCTAGCTCCCTATCTTCCTCAAAGTTTATGGTTGTAAGCTTTTCGCGCTAGTAACAATGTCATAAAAACGTGTCAAAACATGCTAATTCAGTTTCTTCGTTACTGAAGCTGTGTTCAATCAGCAACCCATTAACTTGCAGGCAAAATGCAGCGTGAATTGCAGGCCAGCTTACCACTCACAGGCCCTGTCTGCCACACAAAAATAAAGCAGAGAACATGCAAGAAAGTAAGAAAATGCAGATCGAAAATGTGGCACACCATCTAGGTTGCCTCGGCACAGTAATTAATTGTGTGGCTTAAAAGGAGTTTCGCGATTCAGTGCACTGCGTAGACCACACGCGTAGGAGGTTGACGCCGTTCACTGCCAGCAAGCTTCAAAGGAATACAAGCCACCGTAACTACGAACGCCGGCCGCTGCATGCTGTCAATGAAGGAGAAGCTCTTCGCCTTGAGCAACGGGGGCTTTGCTGGGAAGACGTATCTGATGGCACTTCATCCGTAACGCTGAATGCCCACGCCACTGTATGAAAGTCAAAAAGCGTTCGGCGTTCCCGACACCCGAGTATCGATCTCGCCCAGTGTCGGCGCTCAAACAATTCCGCTCGTGACGAATGCGTCCCACTGCTCGTTCCTGTCAACGACGTTTTCAACTCGGATTGCTTCCGTGAAGTTTTTTTCTTCTCGAATGCCTGCGACATTCTAGCTTGAAATTGGTTCGAGAGCAAGAAGTGCATGACGCGAAATAATCGAAGTAGATTCTATTACTGGTCCACTTCAATATTCAACGTTGCGCTGAAAGAACCTACATATCCACGAAAGCTGAAATGTTAGAGAGGCGTTTATTATTCACTGCTTCGCTAAAAAGAATAGAACTATAAAAGGAATCTCCTTTAAGCGGGGTGCCTATTTACCTACCTAAAGCGGAAAGGTGTTAGCATTTTAAAAGCATACAAGTTGTGAAATCCTTATAATTTTTGAGGCTCCTAAAACCATATTTGTTGGTACATATGAGAACCCCCAGTGACCAAAGCACCAAGTACCGTGTAGCACCAAGTATAATGTAGAAAGATGTGAAGACTAACAAGGAGAGAGAGAGAGAACGCACGCACAGGGTACCTCTCTCTTTCTTTGTATGTCGACGCCTTCACGCATTTTATTTCGGGTCATGTAAAACTAACAAGTCAATTTGTACAACGTAACGTAAAAGGAATTAAAAAACACAACAGCGCAAAAGAAAGGAACGGCTTATAACGACAGAAGTTTGAGGGTATTCAAGACATCATGTTTAGTTTACTTGTGGAAGTGGCTTTAGTAATAGTGAGAGAGAAAACAATAGGAAAGGCAGGGAGGTTAACCAGCTTGCACCTGAGGAGGAAGGAAGAGAATTTAGGCGGAAAGACAGGGAGGTTAGCCAGTTCTTAGACCGGCTGGCTACCCTGTGCTGGGGAAAGGGGTGAGGGGAATGAAAGATGTTAAAAAGAAATGCTGCGAAGAGAAGGAGAAATTAAAAAAAAAACTGCGACAGAGGAAAGGCAACATCAAAAAGTATAAGACACTAAAGTCTGTCTCTGAGGCCAGTTGTCCGCAAAAAGCGCAGCAAAGCTTTCAAAGCCTTTTGGGCTGAGGATGGGCTTGGCCAATGACCCAGAATCCTTTGTTCCGACAAAGGCCGATTGTCTAGTCTATCCAGAGCTGCAGTGAGTTCTTGTCTTTGCACGTTGAAATAGGTGCACTCACACAGAAGGTGCGCGATGGTTTCTTCGCAACTGCAGTAAGTGCATGTAGGAGAGCTGGCCATCCCGATGAGATAAGAGTATGCGTTCGTGAAGGCCACTCCAAGCCACAGGCGGCATAGAAGAGTCTCCTCAGCTCGAGATATCCTTGGGGGAAGACGAAGCTGCAGATCGGGATCCAAGTTATGCAGGCGCGCGTTTGTGAAGTCTGTCGAGTTCCACTGTACCAGTGTGAGGTCACGTGCAAGCGAACGAAGTCTTGTAGCTGCGTCGGTTCTTGAGAACGGGATGGCTGTGTATTGGGTACCATCGTGTGCAGATCTAGCGGCCTCATCTGCGCGGTCATTGCCATATATACCGCAATGACCTGGTATCCACTGATACGCAATGCTGTGCTGTTTTTCGGTTGCTTGGTGATGAAGAAGCCTTATTTCAGCTACTAACTGTTCATTAGGTCCATGGCGAAAGGGTGATATAAGACATTGAAGAGATGCCTTCGAGTCCGAGAAGATCGACCAAATTCCCGAAGGTTCTTTCACTATAAACTCCAGAGCTGCACGAATGGCTGCAAGTTCTGCAGCTGTCGACGACGTCAAATGCGATGTCATGAATTTAATTGTGATGTTCCTCGCGGGAATAACCACCGCCCCTCCAGAGCTTACTGAAGACACCGAGCCATCCGTGTAAATGTGAAGGCGTCCGTTGTGCTTCTCTTGCAGGAAAAGTAATGTGGCCTGTTTCAGGGCTAGATGCGACGAATTTTTCTTATTTTGGATGCCAGGAATTGTAAGATGGGCTTTGAGTGGGTGTAGGCACCATAATGCAGCTTGCACCTGGTTTGCTACCCTACATGGGGTAAGGGGGAAAGGGGAGGAAAATATAAGTGGTAAGAAGTAAAGAGAGAACAAGTAATACTCTCTCACGCATAGCAAATGCCCTGAAGGACATGAAAGTGAACTGCACGTGTTGGCTTCGACTGTCTTTCACAAAGAAGACTCCAATCCTTGATGCCAACGAAGGCTTTCATGGGCTGGCTTCAAAGTATCGGGAGCCTGAAGTGCGCTTCGAGCTGATGGCGGGGTCCATACGGTGAGCAGTGTGCACATTGCTCTTTTCCATGACCTCAACACAGCGATGACACGTAAGTCTTCGTGGTGGAGATCACTAATAGAATGGTGTGTCGTGTTTTTGTGGACGCGAAGTGGCGGTAAGGACGGCCATGCGGCATCCACCACCGCTTGGCCGTCCTTACCGCCACTTCGCGTAACACGCTGAGGCCTAACACGTTACGCGGAGACGTAACTCGTTGGTTGGTGGAAGGGAGGAGAGGGGGGTGGCCGCGTTGGCAATGGGGGAAGCTGTAGACGCAAAGAGAAGTCTTGTGTTCAGCTTGATTTGGACACTGGTGATGGTCCATATTGAGCAGCAGTGTTGCTAGACCTCCGTCGGTGACGGGAACGTCGTTGTCGCTTCCTGACACTATCACCGGTTTCTTTCTGCGCTGAGCCATCGCGTATACCATCGATTTTATTACGCTCTATTCTTTCTCAGCTGCCGGATAGTCTCTTGATGAAGCTTCATGCAATCCGTGACAGTTAAGACATTTTAGTGTAGTTGCTCAATAGAATTTTGTGTTCTGAGGCTCTGCACATCGGGGGTAAGCCGCCATGCCCCTGCACACTCCGCTAACTTCCCTCGTTTTTTGACACTTGTGACATTGTACTGGTTTCAGTGTAGACAAACGAACAACGTGTAGATAGTGTCCTACCTACACATGGGAATATAATCTTCGCGCCACGCGACATACCAACGCGTGATACTGGGACAATGTTGGTGTGGTCCCTCACTGCCTTGATGAGAATCGGAAGGTCTCCTCAAGAAATGGTAATGTTCATGTCGTATATTGCACCAACCACCACCCCCTCGTTTAGGGAAATATGAGCTTTTAGTTTCATATCATCGAGATCCGCGATGCCGATCAGAGATAGCAGAGATGCCTTGTGGTTTACGTCGATGGTCAAGACGTTCTTGAGGGGGTTCACTCGTACATCTCTTATTTCGTTGGGCGCAAAATACTCCAGTTTTCTCTAGATGTTCTGCCTATTCAGGAGCGTCAGGTTGTTTGATGGTGGGACTGGCACAAATGTGACGGTGTATATAGTTCATCGAAGTCCCTTTCTGCTTCAGGGTACATGCGGCTGAAGGTGGTAAAGCCCCCAGATATCTTTGTTTTGCGTCAGGATGGTACGCAAGGGTGAAGTCATTGTCAGAATCGTGTACAAGCCGAATAGGGTTTGGTGGAATCAGTGTTGATGTTACTGAGTTTGCTGTTCCGTGTCTTTCAGGGGGCCTCCATTGGCGGTGCCATGCCCGGAGGGTGCAAAGAAAGCAGTCTACTTCCAGCATGGCCAAATGAAATATATAATTAGTACGCATGAAACATGAGAAACCAGCAAAAAGGAGCACACACGTCGCCTAACACACGTGATAAGATACATGACCTGGTTCCACAGTTACTTGAATGTCACGCTGTATAGATTTCTGCTGGGATCAACGTAGCGTTTTGGCTCAGAGTAGACGAATAAATCAAACTGACTTTACAAAACGTCCTGTGACTAATTAGTCATAATTTCGTTTCTTTGAATGCGCAAAATATAACTTTTTTTCATAGTTTGCACCACATTATAGTGACAACTGACCAAAAGAAGTGTTTTATCGCAGTAAATAGTCGAATCCTGCTTCATAACTATAGTCAACATCCTCATCCTCACTATACCACTAACGCCGTCATCATGAAAATCAGCCTGAACATGCATCCCCTGCAGATGCCTCTAACACCCACTCGTTCCTTTACTCTTTCAAAACCAGACGTCTTACACATGTTCAAAACTGCTTGATAGAATTTTCACAACCTTTATGATGTGGATCGTGCGCCACGATCAAAGGACGGGGTTTCCCTCATTGTGCTGGAAGCGCCACCTCCTGGCTTTGAAGGAGGAGTGTGCGCGAGATGAAGTGGCGAGGGTTGTACGAGAGAGTGAGTGGGAGCAGCCGGTGCGAGCCGCGGCTGTACTTGCCGCGTCCTCTCAGGCTCTCAGATGCGTGGAAACTCCGAGCGGTGCCGGTCGCTGTACGCACCGCGGGTCATCGCCACACAGGTCGTCTTGCGCACGCCGGTTGTGGGGTCGCTAGAACTTGCCCACGGATTCACACTTTTCGCACTGTGACATCATCAGACCCGATTTACTTCTTTTAACCTTTTAGGTCGGATTTTTCGTGTTGTTGAGCTTATCCAGCAAGAATAATTTGTGCCACCTACACAGAGGAAACTTATCTTCACAAAGTAAGTATGCGTTTCTTCAAAAAAAAAAAAAACTTTTTTGGGGTGGTAACCTTCATTTACCCTAGATAAGGGAAGTTTGCGTTTTCAATAACTTTCGCTAAGGGAGCGCTCGGGGTCGCACAAACACACACAAAAAAATCTTTGCCTATGAGTTTTTGCCAAGTGATGGGCTGTATAATTTATGTCATTTATATTACCTAACTTCACGTTTATAGCCAATAAAGAGTTGTCCATGGCCATTTACGAACTCGCAGGCAGATAATCAATCTCACCTCCTCGCCTTCTTTTAACGACCTTAAAATGTAAGCCATCGAATTTTATGACTTAATGCTCGAAAGAAGCTTCGAAAGTGCCAAATAACATAAACTCGGTTTTGCAAAAGCCAGTAGCTTTTGCGAACTGACCAGTGAATTGGTGGCTGCTAAAAACATATTGAACAGCTTTTTGTTGCTTGGAGCATTCCAGCCTAATAAACAATAAATTGACGAAATTACCTGTCTCGTGCTCAGGAACGCATTGTGTGTTCACAGGATGATACCTTATCAAAGTGTACGTGACTTGTACTTGCTGCAAAGGCTCCTTCTTTAGTGTAATACCATCATCATGAATATTTGTTTCTATTGATGGTATTCGCCGGCAAAAATAATTATATAAATAAATAAATAAATAAATAACGATAATGAGTATCATACACCAGTCAATTTGGATCCTAACATTAATAAAGCTGGTGTTGGCGAGCAACAAGATGATGGTTAATCAAAGGATGATTGGGCCGGTAGGTGATACATGATCTAAGTATATGCGCATTTTCGACCACGTAGTATACTAAGACGATCATCGTATTTATTTTGTTCGTACATCTGCTAGCGACCGCGTTGGTACAGCGATTGTGGGTTCGGCTTCTTACACGCAAAACGTGGGTTCAATCCCGTCGGAGTGGTCGCATTTCAGTACACGTGAATGCAGGAGCCCCGGGTTTCTATATTTATGCAAAAATCCCCAGATAAGAGAAATTGATGAAGTCCACATACTGTAGTGATATGAGAATTTTTGCAAATAAAACAGGTTGAATTGTTGTTAGTAGCTACGTTCGCTTAGTTGAATTTCTTTTTTGATAGGTTACCTAATAGGCATTATGTAGCTCTTCAGTCTTGAACTACTTCGAGCCACCATGTACAATGAGGCATTGATTGATTCGTATGTGGGGTTTGACATCCCAAAACCATCATATGATTATGAAAGAAGCCGTAATGGAGGGCTCCGGAAATTTCGACCAACTGGGGTTCTTTCGTACACCCAAATCTGAGCACACGGGCCTACAGCATTTTCGCCTCCATCGAAAATGCAGCCGCCGCAGCCGGGATTCAATCCCGTGACCTGCGGGTCAGCAGCCGAGCATTTTATAACCACTATACCAACGCGGCGGGGCTGTTCGACAGGATGTGGCCTGCAGCTGTTCTTCGTAGAAACGTAGGAAGTGATTAGGACCCCTGCGAGCGTAGAAGGTATTGTGAAAATACTGCAGGAAAATGCGTATGACGTATCTGCATTCCTTTCTTTTCTCTGTGAAGAAAAATTCAGAATATAACCGTTAGTGCCAACAACAAATATCTGAGCGGAGTTACAAAATAAAATCATTAACGTAAACGTAGCACGCGAACGGGCTACGGGACTGTTTTAGAAATAAAGCTGCCGTCAAAAATGAAACACTAGAGAGATATTACATTTAGTTTGTTTTACTTTAAGTGTAGAGCACTTGAGAGAGACAGGCTGCCGTACACTGTCGTCGTCATTTTGGCGTAATGTAAGCAGATCCATGATGTATTATATCCACCGTAGGAGTTATATGAATAAATAAAAAGGACCAAGCAAGTGGCCTCTTTCACACACACACATACATTCGCCTTATAAATGTACAAACAGTTAGTATTATAACCACACCGAGTAACAAAGATAGTCTACGTAGTCCACAATCGGCTTAAAGGAGGAGTAACAGTTAGTGCGCACACAACAGTAATGCCGCCGGCGTGAAGTCGGTGGCGTCACAGAAGTGGTGCGACGAAGCTGTCGTCGTTGAACTGGGAATCAGGTGGCCGGGAGGTGCGTTGCGCAGAGATGCTGTCGGTTCAACGCAGTAAGGCGGGCGTAGTTGCGCTGCTTGATTGTCCGAGAACATGCGACAACCGTTCAGGGCTGTAGGCTCAAAGACAACGGCAGGAGCCGGGATTGCCCGTCAGCGTGGCTGCTTCTTCCGCCGCGCTCTGTCCCCGTCATTCCTTTTCACACGCCCCTCCTGCGCTTGTTTTAATTTAACTATCTTTCTGAGAACGTTCGTGTCGCTCTCTATATTTCTTCCTTATAGTGGTTTATAAGCTTTCGTTCACTTTTCATGCAAGCATTGCATGACACATAGTCAGCTGTAGCATATTGAGCGCGTGCTCGCGCTAAAGAGAGGGCTTCTTCCTTTTGTTCTCCGAGCGCCTTGACAATGTGGTCAGGCGTGGAAACTACTACTATGGCTGGAAAAAACAAACACAAAAGCGCAGACCATGCATAATATTATAATAATGAATGAAGAAGCAAGCGAGAAATAAAGATTGATTGATTTGATTGATATGTGGGGTTTACGTCCTGAAACCACCATATGAATATGAGAGACGCAGTAGTGGAGGGCTCCAGAAACTTCGACCACCTGGGGTTCTTTAACGTGCACCAAAATCTGAGCAGGCGGGCCTACAACATTTCCGCCTCCATCGGAAATGCAGCCGCCGCAGCCGGGATTTGAACCCGCGACCTGAGGGTCAGCAGCCGCGTACTTTAGCCACTAGACCACCGTGGCGGGGCGTGAGAAATAGAGAGAGAAAAAGAGAAACTGAATGCAATTATATTAAATAGTGTTAAAAGCAGAAAACCACAACAATCTAAAGATAGCCGGAAACAAAAAGAGAAGAAAATAAAAAGAAAACTGGTTAGAAACAAGGAACACTGCACACTTCTGTCAGACTTAGCACCACTAGAGCAAAGCAAGCTTAAGTTTTTTTTTTCCTAGAGCGACTGCTTAGTTGCGCTCTAGCCTAATTGAACCAGGCAATGTGAAATGACGTGAACTTCTTCGAGCTACTTTTCGCAGCTGCGACTGGCGCTGAGTTTCGGTGATTTAGTGAGATAGCTAAGATTGGGTGAGCTCGTTAGATTCGTTTCGCGTGCCATCCTTGGCACCAGGCAAATCGTTTGCAGAATGGCTCAGCGAGGCTTCGCTAAACGAGCAGCGCACTCTTACCATGGCGGCACAATAAGTATACGCTTTTTTGCGTTTCTATAAGTGTGCGTATTACTTGGCCTCGACAGATAAGCATCTCCATAATCATGCTGATTATGCCTGCCTTCGGTGTAGACCCTTATCGCTAGTTACCAGAAAAGCAATACGCATTAATTCTTGGACAGTTTAAGCTTATTACTGAGTGATATGCCATCTGACCGTAAAGTTTATGTATTTCCGCTAGCTCATACGAAGAGAGATCTGACTTTTAATTCCATTCACCCTGGTCTACGTTCATGTGAAGGAATGGAAGTTAAGTGGCGATATTAATTGAAACAGGTGTACACGAGCTCTTGCATTAAACTTTGTGCCCATGAGAGCAGATTATATTTCATGAGTGATCCTTACGGCAACAAGTTAATGTTCTCGCAGTAAACTTATTGCACATTTAACCAGACCAAATTTAGTAGTAAGTTATGAAGGTTATTGGATGCTGTATATTTAAATATTACTATACTTTATGCCTATGTAAGGGGATCAATATTTCCTTGTAGATTGCATAGGTTATTTAGGCAAGAAATCAGCCCACGACTGTTGCCCTAAATTGACCTGAATCACCAGCATAAGTGGGCAGAGGAATGATATTATGGGGCTAGGCAGCTTTTGCGCCGGTACTCTTACGTTACAAGAATGAATGGCTAACTAATTTTAAACGTCAATGAAGGGCCTCCGTTATATCAGAATGACTGGGACATCCAGAAAAAGAGAGAGATAAAGGATTAAAAAAAGATGGAAACCTGACCAGAAGTAAAATTACTGCTTCGCTACCCTGCCCTGGGTATAGGAATAGACGGAAACATTTGATTGGCAGTCATTCGAGAGAAAGTTTGACACGTAAAGCATGACAGTGGTCGCTGTCGAGGCGGTAGCCTTGACGGATTGTGTTGTGGCTCTGAATGGTTCTGAGACTGCTATAACGCTACGTGATCGAGGCCTGCAGCTGTGTTCAGGGAAAACGATTCACCGTGAGCGAGTTCCAACAGTTTTTTTTCTATGATATTTCTACTTAACCGTAATAATTATATTGTTGAAGAAGTATACTGAAGTCGACCATTATTGATATGATGAAAAAACAACAACATGAGAGCATCACACGATATGTTAATCGCGTGTTTGTATAGAATATTAAAGTTTCATGAATCCTATATATAAATGCGTATAATAAAACAATAGAAGCAATATTTCTCGCTTTCTTTGGGCTTCAGCGGGCCATAGCTACTGGGTACAACTTCCGCATGTATCGCTAAGCTTAGGCCAAACATTGGGGCCCTCTATATTTGTCCTCGTCTAAGTTCTTTCTCATCAGTTAAAAGGAACTCTCTAACAAAAAAGAGAACCTCATATTTAGTGCAATAGGCGAAAGTTACGGCAAAAGATGTTCGGTGAACGCCGCTGGGTTCCACAGGGTCGATCATGTGCTCCTCCCTTCCGTAAGATCCACTTCGATCACATAAACAAAAAATCACAAATTTAAATGACTTATATATCTTGCGTGCCGCTTGGAGAACGGTATTTGTGCGCTGGCGCTGATAATTTCGTTTTTGAAAGGCTAAACAAGAATTTCATTTGGACGTATTATGATTGAGATACAGTTTCACTGCAGCATGGGAAGTATTTCACGTTGTATTTTGACTGCCTATTGCTTTTTATTGAAGTGCGTTCTTTCATAACTAACTTGGCATTGAGAGGAAAAAGAGTAATTATATGCACGCTGCAATTTACAAGGCAGAAAAAAATTGAACGGAATAAAAAAATTCGCATGCACGAAAAAGCCTATTGCTTGTCACAGCGCAGACAACACCTCCGATGCGAGCATATTGCATTTTTGAGGAAGCAACGCTGCCAAAAGATCCTGCACGTAGTAAAAATAGAATGCCAATTTACGTGAAGATGAGACGAAATAAGTAAAACGAAGGAACGACGCCAACAATTAGTTATGGAAGCTCTTCGACATCGTAAAGTGACGGTAATAGAATCTTGTTTCCAGAATTTCTCCACCCACACCACAATCAGTAATGGTCTTGCATGCGAACATTCTTCTTTTCTTTTTCGCCAAGGTTCTGGCTCTTCGCAAATTGGTTTCCACTGACACAACAGTTCTTGCTTTCGTGCACATTCGTTGTGTTATTCGTTGGGCTTTGTACCGCGAATAACCAAGATTGCCGCTATTGCGTCAAGAACGTGATGTGCCGAGCTGCATCGTGTGCCTGCAAGGCAATCTCCTTAGAATTTCGCAAAGAGCATTGCGTTACTGCATAAAAGATACGTACCTGACTTCAGTTGTCTCGACACTGTGAATAAAAAGCAGAGGAACTGCAGCAATAAAGGCAAAGAGTAAACGGGCAGAGTAGAGCAAACAAAAACGACAACGCACGCTTTTTATTTTATTTTATGGTCATATCCGCATTTTATTTTATTGAATAAATCCCTACAACTTTTCAAGCAGATTTCCTTGAACCTCATAAAGCTCCTATAAAGTTCTTATAGGAGCTTATAGCAGCTTTATAGAATCACTGCGCAATTCGATAAAATCATTGAACCGCGTTGCTCTGACCAATATTTTCTAAATTCATCTGGCTTTTCATTCGTAGCTTCGCTGGTACATTGTGATCTAGTAAAAAAAAATTCAGAAAAAAACTGTTATTCCTTGTCAAAATTTTTTTGACAGACAACGCAGGTAGAACGTTCTTATAGTTGAGCAGTTAAGCAAATGGTATTGATAATAATTTTATATATATATATATATATATATATATATATATATATATATATATATATATATATATATATATATATATATATGTATATATATCGGGCTTCACTGTAAAAACAAAGCGTATATATAGTACTCGTAGTTTAAATTCGACACACCTAGCGAAAGGCGCTCCCATGCAAAAGCCGTGTGTTGGTTCAGTGCAGATGCTTTCTCAATGAATCGCTGTTTGAATGCAACAATGATCTTCCACTTCGAAGACTCCAAGCTAAAAAAAGAAAGAAATGGCGCTAAACAACTCATCTTTTCTTCAGGCGTTTCTATTTCTAAAAAGAGTCACGTCTTAATGTTCGCGCTACGGAACCTGTTCGACGATTCTGCCTTTCGTGGAAGGAATACGAGCAGTACCGGGGCTCGCTGCCGAAAAACATGTTCGTCAATACCGTTTTTTTTTGTCGTCTCAATTCGCTGACGAATAATGGAACTCTTTCAAACGCGTAATAATGGACGCGGGTGTGAGCGCTGATTTGTTACGTGAACTTGCATCAAAACTCTATATTTAGGTTTTCTTTTTTTGGCGTGTTGATTGGTTACTGTTATTAACTTTATTTGTGGTTTGAGAGTGTGGGCACTGCTTAATAGCGTACGTGATGGTGCCGAGAAAGGACAGTTAGACGGTGTTCTCTCTAAATAGCAAGGCCTAAGAGAAGCCAATTCAAGCGCCGAATACGTGCACTAAAGGAGCTATTGAGGGGCTAACGAAAGTAAATATATTTTAGAGTCACAGTAATTTACCTTGGCCATCATGAAAATCAGAGGAAGACCAAAAAAAAAAAACGCTTAGCACAGAGAGAAGTGTTCACCTCTAATGCCGTCTCATTTCGAACTTTTGGCCGCATTTTTTGGGGGGCGTGGGGTGGAAGCCGGGTAAAGTTTTTTTTTTCAATTTTATAATAACAGTAAACATACTTTATTGCTCATGTTTGCAACTTCGCCTATTATTTGTGGTAACATGCGATCATTGTACGTAGTATAGTCGTAATTCGACAGCTGCAGTAGCAAGTGAGGCGATGTATCAGGCTTGCATCTCCGGGTTAATAAATGTTATTTGCTATCGATCTATCTCACACACAAAATGATGCACTACAATACTTCACTAATGTCTATAACATTCACATAGTTGACGGCGATGTGTTTCTAGCGTATAATTATGCATAATTTTCTGTAGAACAATCAACACGACGCTTAGATGAATTATCTTTGGTATCTCTCCCAGATTTTACTATTTTTTGCGGAGATTACGGTAAAGCGAAATGCTGCGAAGTGTTCTTTGTTGAGTGTAGCTGTTTCCAAGCGTAATTCGTAAAGAGGGATACTTTCTACAGCTGAAATTAGGCACGCTAAAAGCAACGAAAATAAAAATATCTCCCAGTTTTCTACTTCTTTGTTGCACCTAGTCAGATGAACAAGGTTGGACAAAAAAACCCCGCTGAGATAGCATGAATATATTTTTTTAAAAGCCCAATGATCTAGAGCTTCCTACGGAACAATTTGGTGCATTTTTATTATATATGATAGGCGGGAACTCCTTCGTCTTTGAAATGGCTTAAATTCTTTCAAACTCGCTTTTTGTTCTCGGGCCATGCAAAGCAATAATGACGAAATTGGGCCAAAATATATATAGTTAGGAACGTTCTTTTTTTTTCAAACAATTTCAAACTTGTGTGTTGTGAAAAAAAAAAGGAATTAGGACTCATGCCAGCTATGCGCATAAGATTTATCTGGAGCCGTGAAAGAGTTCTTTTTAATTTGTTCCAGAAATGGGCTTGTTAATTGTTGCACCAAATATTAATCGCACTACAGCGTGCATCCCAGTACACAAAGCAGACGCTTCCCAAATGTCACGACGCTTGAAAAAAAAAAGGAAAAAAAAAGTTTATACAAGGAAGGCTCGTTTACATCAAACGTAACCGGATTACCATTACATTCCCCGAGGAAAAAGAAAACAAAACAGACGCCAACAAACTAAGCAACGTTAATCACTTTCTTCAAGTTTATATTTTATGGCTTGGTGATTTCGTTAAGATTTGGACGAAACGGCTTTCTTTTCATGCGTGTAAAATAGCGACTTTGCTCAATTCTTACTAAATGGGGCGTGTAATGACGTCTGGGTGCATGAGGAGACCTGATATGCTGCTTCAGCGCACGCGTCACGATGGGAAGAACGTAATTTACAGATGCCAGAAGCAAAAAAAAATGCCCGCTTCATAAAAAGTGCACGTAATATTGTTGTTGAGAATATTATTGGGGAGTCTATAGGTCAATCCAGCGAAAATGTCTGAGTGAAAGCATGGCAGTGCCTTGAAGAAAACATGCATCGTAGTGCAGGCACGTGAAAGAAAACTACTTTTCTAGCGTTCATATGGTTATACGGCTGTCGCATGACAAGAATTGTTCACATGAAACACAAGCTCTTGAACGATAGGAAAAAAAACGCAAAAGGCTGGAGTAGGGCCTTAATCAGTGAGTAGAAAGTGAAAATAGTGAAAAAAATATTGATAACTTCAGAAGGGTGGATTTGTAGCTTGAGAGTGCCGAAATAAGAACATCCTATTTTTATAAATATGATCTATTTATAATGTGTTGAGTTATTTCGCTTATATGTGAAGATGTTGTTTTGCATTTGGATATCGCTATTTCACAATGTCTCATGTTTGTGTGTTTATTTGTGTCGCACGCTTGATCAGTTCAAATACTAAGAAGCAGCTGGTGCATTGATTGTGAGCCAGCATATCCTCCAGATGATGTCAATAAGATATAACAAATTAAGGAAGCTTCACGCTAGTGGTTCCATGCCTGAGGGAAGAGTAGGGACTGTAGATCTTCCTAACTGATCTCTATTTTTCTCGGTCTATCTCTTTCTACTTGTTTCTTTTACCTCTTTCGTATCTGTTTCATTCCTTTTTTCTCAAAAGTTTTCTGTTTTCTTTTTTTCTTTTTCTTTTTTGTGTCTTGAATGTCATTTTTGTGTCAGTTTTATTTTTCATTATTTTTTCTTTCTTTTTTTTCTTGGTCTTCCAGCATTTCTTCTTTTTCTTTTTTTCTGTCTCTCTCTCTCTTATATTTATTTCTATCTCTTTTTCCTGCCGAGGCTTCTTTCTTAATATTTCTTTTTCTTTCTCTCAATCTTCGTCTTGCTCTTTTTATCGCTCTATCTCGAGTTTTTTCTTTCTATTATTTCTATTTATTGTTATTTTAATCTTTTTCTGTCTCTGGCTCTCTTTCGTGCTTTACGTACTTCAGTACGTCGAGTAGAGTTTTCATTTACCTGTTGCCACAGCTGCACTTACTCGAATAGTGGACGATAGTTATAGCGCGAGAACAAAACGGCGACCCAGAGACAAGAAGGACACGAAGGATGTCTCTGTGTCGTCGTTCTGTTCTCGCGCTATACCTATCTTCAAGTCATACCAACTAGCCCAAGCTTCCATACTCGATAGTGGAGCTTGCCCAATTGATAATTACGGTGGCGTATACCCCCCTGACGGTTTAGCACGACGCAGCACATGTTACCAGTAGCTTACACTGCCACGTTCCTTTAAAAATTTTCCTTTCTGTTTCCCTATATTTTCCGAAGGAAGTGTGGGGAAGGGATCAGGAGAAAGGTTCCAGGTAGCTAAGCTAGCCAGCTCAGAATAACCGGTATTCTATTTGAAATGGCTAAAGAGACAGGGGGTGGGGAGGGGTCGAAAGAGAAAATTTTAAGGAAACAGCGTGAGGAAGATATAGAGAGTGGAGTCACGACTGCAATGGTAGAATATTATCCTTGCTTTTTTGCAGAGACGCTCGTAAGCGGGAAAACGTTACCGTTGAAGTTTTGCATGGAACACGGCATCAATGCCGAGAAGCTTCGGTGTATCATATTGTCTGCGCATGTTTCGCAAACATTCACCGTTCAGTGAGGCATTTTCCACCTGTATTACTCAAAAATAGGCTGACCGTCATAGAGCCATGCGATACGGCTCTTCTTTCTACTCTTTGGATCCTGCCGAGCTCATAAAATTAGGGGACGTAATGTAGCCGTGGCAGTCACGTAGTGCTAACAACTAGCGCCACGCGAAAAAAAGAAAGCGTCCTTTTGCGTCAGCAAACTCGCTTGGTGAAAACTATCTTTTTTTCCTCCACCACCCTCTCCTACTCTCCGTCTATATGCATACACTATTGCTTTTTGGCGCAGCTGTTGTGTTTTTTAGTTATCGAACGCCCGCACACTGTGTTGCAATCCTCTTACACCCGCATTTGTTGCCTGTTGGCCAAGGCGAATCGTGCTTAAAATAATAGCAATGTACCGCGCATAGAGACCAAGTGCCCTCAGACGATCAACGTCTATACAACTACGGGATGTGATGTAATTGATATCACCATTTGTACTCTCGCCGGATGTATCGCGAAATCGCATGGTTAGGTTAGGTCCTCTCACAAGACAGTGGCGGCAATCTGAAGAGGGTACATAGCTTTCCTGTTGCAATAATGAGATGATGCGAAATAAAGTCTGGACACAAAATTACGGGAAATAAACACGGGCCCTTGATTCGAGGAATTCTTGCGATTATGTGCAGAAAGATCTGTTTTCTAGCACAAAGACGGGACGAGAGATAGACACGACCAGAGCATTCGCACTCACTTGAAGTCTCATTTGTTGTGATTGTTATTGGACAGAAAATAAAAGACTTAATAGAAAAAAGGAAAAGAAAAGATACTCGAAAAGGCAAGTCGAGGAGAATTCTATATTGAGAGAGACAGAAAAAAATATGACGAGGAAAATGCCCAGAACGAGCAAGTTCGTAAATTTAGTTCTTCGATGTGTAAAATGAACGCTGAACTGAGGGCCACTTTCAAATGAATTATGAAGTAGCAGTAAATGCGCGCGAACACACACACACAGGCACGCGCGCTCACACAGGCGCAAACGCACGCCATCGTCTTCCCAATAAATCGCTAGCCCGCCTTCGCTTCTCGGTGAAGACCTAAACTGTGATGCAAGGAAAGCCAAAGTGCAAACGCCTCCGGCTCCTATTTTAATCGCATGCATCTTAAATTTTTGTTCACGGTAAACGCTGCTTTTTCCCTCACAACCAAAAGATGCCACCGCTGACGTCGCTGTAACTGGAATTTAGGCGACAGAAGCTTTTTAACGCCATCACGTTAAACTAGGAGGGGGAATTCATTATATATTTAAAGTTTTTTTGACTTACGTACAGAAAGCGTGTACGTATAGAGCTTTAGAGGAATAGATCGCGGAGACATTTTTGGGAACATCAGCAACAGGATGGAAATAATTTCAATTATAACTAAAGACATGCTCGCCTACACATATTACGCAAGGCTGAATCGGTGATGAAATATAACGCGAAGGAACATGCATCTTGTCCGATGCAGGCATTCATAACAAAGAAGAAGAAAAAAGAACTGCATGCATCATTTCGGCGATGAGCGCTCACGCAAAACCCTATCAAGCTCCACAAATTACCATCTTCTTAAGGCGCAGATAATCTAAGGAATACAGGTGCGACTGAGCTAATGACACAGCCATTACTGAGCGGCCATCATGCCGTCCCTGAGGAGTAAGGCACCACAATGTTTCAAGGGAGCGAAAGATTTGATTTTTTTTCGCAATCGGGTTACTTTAACGCGTGCCAGAGAGCGTCGTGTAATGACTCATGTTTTCTGATTTACTATTGCAACCATGGCTATACCATGTTAGCAGTGAGCATGTCAGCGGCCACCTTGGGTAATTCTCACGCTAACTTGACCCAACACGTTGCCTGTGAAGACAGGATAGGTCATTTCACGCAAAAAGTTTTGTTCGCCATTGCTCCAAGTTCCTAAAGTTTCTGTAATGAACGATTGATTACCTTAAGTTCAAGTTAGACCATCCAACTGCTCCAGCACCTATTGGGCGAACACTGAAAACATGAATTCGTAAATAAGCGCGCTAGGGTGAAACTTACGCGCCACATCTGTACACTGGTCTAGGCCCTCCACGTCACCGCTTGTAATCTGCACTAGAACTTATCTAAGCCAGTTTATATGCATGGGGCCCACTGACGTAGTGGGCAGAAGGAAGTGCAGCTTCCTAAAAAATTTCACTAGAAATAGGCCTTAATAATAAACGACGTCTCACGCATACAAGCGGAGAAAAAATTAAAAAAAACGCCCATTAAAGTTTTTCGTAAATACTTTGATGTCTTTGTTACGTAGTACGAGTACTGTAGTTTAACTATATGCAACTTAGAATTTTTCATCGTTTCCTAACACCCGCCGCAAGCGTCAGAAATAGGGCCATTTATTATTCCGAAACTTTTTTGTTCCTGAGGCAAGTTCCTCGCTTCAAGAGCCTGGGTGATCTCACTAGTAACACTAATAAAGTGCTCTAACAGCCTTACATTGACAACTCAAAGAATGCTTTGGAAGAAAAAAAATTGTCCAAGCATCAGAACTCATGACGTAAAAGTATTCCTTAGTTTGATCTTTTGCAATGGTTAACTTAAGAAGAGAGGCCAAATGCTCAAATGACGCTACATAAAAGTATGGCATCGGCAACTCATGAAAGTTCAGAATATTTCCTAATTCCTAATATGTGTCATTTAGGCAATGTAATACGATGAAAAACATGCTAAAGCTCTGGTTTCTCAAATTTTACTTGCCATTGTTGTGCCGCCCTAAACCTTAACCATCATTTTTAAAATTTAAGTTGCTTTTATCAGTAAACATACAATCGTAATTCAAAAGGCGTCAAGCTCATTCTGAAAGCGAAGCACGAGCTCAGGCCTTAATTAATAAAGAAAAAAAAAACGTTGTTCCACGTGTAATTGATTTCTTTACAGGAGCTCTGAAGAGGTAATCTGTGTTGGCTTCTTTTATATAACACCAATTTTCACGAACTTACCGAGTGCTGCATGGTAGCTGCATTCATAGCACTGTAGGATTCAACAATGAACACTCAGAACTTTTGTCCAATATAAATGTTTTGCCCAATGGCAAGGCCCCTTCTCTATAACAATCTAAACGTACAGTGTCAGTTTTTTTAGTGCCGATGCAGCAGGCGCGTATCAGGTGCAATAATAATGGGGGGTCGCACTAAGTGCTATTACATGCGTCAGAACACAGCAACCAGACGTCATGGCTGTGAGCTTGACGAGTGGTCAAGCACTTTCCACAGACGTGCGACGGTCACCAAACAGGCATCGCTTCAGTCCAGAAAAGAAAAAAAAAACTAATACTGTTCCGACGTCAACTCGATGCCAGTGCAGGTTCTTTGATTGTTACGGCCGTGGGCGAGAACACCATTAAAGGAATGCGTTTCATTTATTCCGCCTAAGTGCTGTTTTCGCCTACTAAGTTAGTTTTTCACTGGTTTTAATGAAGCAACTCCATATAGAACGAAGGTTATGTATCTCAGGAGATTGAACAAAATATCTGTTGCAGCTCTGCCTTCGCTTAAAGCATGAAGTACAAAGCACAGGACAAACAAGACAGCATGACACCATTTTCTGAAGGACGCGTATACCGCCGGGGTGAAACTGTTTCCTTCATGATTCGCCCAGGCTTCAATGGCGTTTGATGGCGCCTTCACACTTGAGAAGCGAAGAAAGAACGATGACGCGGGAGCGGCCCTAGACGACGTTCACAGGCTTCCAAATATTCACATTGCTTTTGCTCTTTCTGCATGCCATCACCGCCTTCACCACTTCAATATTTCACTTCATTTTACCCATTTCTTGAGCACCTAGTTTCGTACTTAATTCAGGTTAGGAGTGCGAAGCACTGAAAAGAAAGTTTGTACTGTTTCAAACGGCTATTTTGAGAGATATATCAGGACAAACTACGTAAGCAGAGACCCCACAGTGGCGGCTGTGGCGGATTGCGCAGCCTTAGGAGAAGCGAGATACGCAGGGGAATGCCGACTGGCTGCTGCTATTCCTGCTTCTACAGCCACTCTTCTCAGCAATCTTAAGACAAATTAAACGCTTCAAGAACGCGTCACTGCAGTGGCCCCGAGCTTTGCCATGCTGCACGGGTAGTTTGCGGTTGCGCCATTGTGAACCATCACTGGCTCCTTAGCTACCGTGTTGAAATTGCTGCCGGTTGTTTACGTCGAGGCATTCACAAGCTAGTGTAGCCGGAATAACACTTCCGGCAAAATAAATGACGTTGGGCTTATGCGTGTCACCAAAATTGGTTTTAGAGCAATTTTCTCTCCACGCGGAAAACTGCCACGAGAAATTGGTTTTGGACAGATTTTTTCCGCTCTTGTTTTCCGGCCCCATAGGTGGCAAAATGAGTAGATTTCCGGTTAGTTGTGGCATTTCCGCCCTTTTTGAGGCCAAGTGTTAGCGCGCCCCCAAAGAAACGCGGTTTCAGGAACATCGCCATTAGAAATGACGAATAAACCTTCAATCCTGCTAGAAGTTACAACTTTGGTAAAAGTGTGAACCAGCAGTAAGAATCAATACTTTTTGTAAAATCATCTGCTGTAAGTATCATATATAATGTAGTCCTGCACGAGAGATTGGTTGCCAAACACATGTCCGGTGATTTCTTCTGAGTGCCCTCATAAAGGTGCTGGCTTTTAGCTCAAGGTGACTTGAAGGCTGTTGAACACGGGAGCTGAAGGATTTCATGCATAAAAAACTTGGGACGGGCGAAACATGTACAAATGGGTGTTTCAACCCCACTACAGTAAGATGTTCCGGTGAGATTTTTTTTTCATAAAACACTAGTGGCGCTAAACCGGAAATCGGTAATATAGCGAAGGGTGTTTCCGCTCTACTGACATCATCAAAAAACTGCTTCGGAATAAAGCTTTCTTTATGATTTTTCCTCTTCTTCCCAAATTGTGCGGTCTTATTCCCCTACGGCACGCAAGGAAGGATGTTTATACTGGTTGGTCCTACTGCTGCCTTTCTCATGTCTAGGGAACTGGTGGCGAAGGGTGGGACTTACCTAATGTGGTGCATACATGTTTTTATGATGGACAGTGATTACATTATACACCATGATGATAGAAGACATCGACAAACCTAGTCCTTACGATGTTTCACACCTGGAAAAGACACACATAGCGCTAGCCTAGAAAAAAAAGGATGCCCTGTGTGAAGAAATGTGCTGAACGGGGATCAGGTGCTAGATGGCTAGTGAGATGGGGTATCTATGCACTATGAAACAAACTCTGCGAGTCCATTTTTCTTTTCATTTGGCTTGTGTTTCGCGCTTGAAAATAAAAATGTCTTACTAACCAGTTCAGATTCGGACCACGATTTATACCCGAGCTGCTCAGCATTATTGCCCTTCCCTTATAATTCATCGCAATAATTTCGACAAGTTCAAGTGAATCACACGACGGAGCAAAATCACAACGACACCTTAGGTAGCTTGCAAGCTTCACCATCTCAATCTTTTTCCACGTGTAGAATAGCCAGTTCGACAAAATCCTGTCAACCTCGCTAGCATTTTTTAAATTCTGTTGTTTCTCTGCAAACTTTAGCACATAACGTGTTCTTTGTATACCTTGGTCAGATTGGTTGGAGAGAGACAGCGTCAGCCAATCCCCCTTTGCCTTTACGCTCATGACACCTGATGGCCTCTAGTCATATCTGACTGTCGAGTGGGCCTACAATATCAAAATGGCCGTAGTAAAAATTGTCATGAACGGTGTTTTTATACAGGTTGTCACTGTGTTCGGTGAAGCCTTGATGCTTCGGATTCGGTTTTAGATTGTACTCCTGCCAAAATGTGCCCCATATTACCACTTTGGACCTATGGTATAGATCACACGAGAAATTTCATTACAACAACAATGTATTTATTATTTTTATCAATATTGATTTTGTCGATTCTGCAGAGCAAACAACAAGCCAAACTAGCTCGGTTGGCGTTAACCGCTTAGCATTTTATAATAATATTTGTCTTTCACTCTGGCTTTTACATCCCCTAGTCCCACGTAAAAATAATGACACATAGTGCAACGTTCTAAGCCTTGTTATTAAACGATTAGGCCTAATTTACATTCTTTCAGATTGTATTTTCATGGTGTAAGACTGAGATTCAATTACCGATGGCACCAGTTGTGAATGCAATAAATTCGAAGAAAAAGCTCACTTCAGTGTGACTATTTCTCGCTATATTCAAAGTTCACTTTTAACAATAAGATTAGGTTTCTCGAAGCAAACAAACATAAAAGAAATTATTATGTCGATGGCCACATGACATCAATAGCTGCTTCGTTTTTTTTTCCTGCCTCGCCACACCCTGTCCTTTTCTTGGCTTTGTCCCTGCCCGTACTGCCGTCGACATTGAGGCTGTGCAGCGCGAGTAACTTCAAAGCAAGTATAATCGTTTAAGAATAATGACATCAACGAGCCATGACTGAAGCTTCACTTTAGGCGGGTGCTTTTTATCAGTTTGATCACTTCGAGGTATTTTACAGGAATGTCATGACAAGCTTGAAGTTAACCAAGTTAATACGTCATATCTCGGTTGCCCCCGAAACACATAATTTAGGTTGCCTGTAGAGCGTGCTCTGCCTACAAAATAGCCTACTACAGGTGAAGCCACTAAAAGGATTGAACGGGCTGGCCATGTTCACTGTAGACGCCATTGAGCTCCAGGAAACAGCTCTATCTTATGGATATAGCGTTAAACAGTTAATTTCAGAGAAATTTTGATAACGTTGTTGGCTTCGTTGAATGTATGCGGAACACTAGCGTTGTCCGTGAGTGAAATCTCGACGTCGATGCAGATAAACAAAAAAAAAATGAGGGGGGAGGGCATAAAGCTTCTCGGTTAGGGGTTAGGGCACCTACTTCTCGGTTAGGGGACCTACTTTAAACCACGAAGTCATTATTGTATTCACATGTACTGGCGCCTAATGGTGGTGCGTGCTTGCACCACGTATTATTACTTCAGTATATTTCATGCTGTGTTGTGAATCATGTATACAGGATGGGTGTCTTTGGAAAGCATGAAAGTTACTTTCCCTGCCTTTGCAAGCAGAGGAAGTTATCTTCAGTGTATTCACAAGCAAATGCGTGGCTCTATTTTGAAACGATGAGTTGTAGACGTGTGTGTCATATTTTATTGCGATATATCCATGTAATAAAGAAAAAAAAAGAAATGCTTGGCTGTGTGGTAGAACATAAACATGCCACGCAAACAACCCGGGTTTGATTCCAACTCTGGACCCAAACGACCTAGGTTCGATTCGCACTCCAACCCAGGATTTTTTATTCTTTATTTTTATTTGGATCGTTCTCAATTTCTTGTCGGAGCTTCTGCAATACGAGCTTTTTAACGCTATGTCATTAATATGAACAATAGTCGATTCAAGTGGGCATCAAACTCAAGACATCAACGTGACAAACAGGTGTTCTACCACATAACCATACCTCTGCTTGAAGTGATTCTAAATAAAATAATAATAAACACCACAGAATTATCATTTTGCTCGAGGGGTCCCTTAACGCTTGTAGTTTTCCGTGGCACAAAAGTACAGTACCACAAGGACCCAGAACGTGGACATTGTTCAATGAATGGTTGTTTTGAAGGCCCAGAAATTACAAAATACAGAGGGATAGTTAGTGATAGTTATCAGCAAAAACATTAGCAGCGTGTGCCGCTGCTCAGGTATTTGTACTGCTGTGCACATGTGTAGTGGGCCCATAAGCGATTTGTAAAATGGTCAATTATATCGTAGTGAGCACTTTGCACCTGTACTTGCAGTAGGCATCTAGGCTAGCTTAAACGGCCAATTTACAGGCACACAGCAGGCCTTATGAACGGAGCCTACTTACGCTAAAGTGTTCCTCTATTGAAGGTGAAGCTCAAGCATTCTTCAAATATTTACTTTCATTTGATTAGATTTGAATCTTATCCGACTGCTACGCTTCGTTTATATTATTGACATTTTCATTACGAACATGATATTGATTTTTAGTTCTTTTAAACCTCTATTATTATGTGTGGCACAACAAACTTTTGAAAAAACGCAAATATAAGTGGTCTATAGCATTTTATATTTTTAAAACGAAATAAAAGTTTTCAAATGTATTTATGGAAAACTTTAGTAAAAACCTTCGTATAAGAAAGTGCAACACTTTCTAGATGACGGTGACATTAATTAATAAGAGCACAGTAGTCAGTGCAAGCACATCGCCAACCAACGTGCCGTTTGTTAAAAAAAAATTCCAGGGGGAGCACAGTTCTGAAAATCGTGCGTACCAATTTTAAGTGCCCTTCATTATGTATCATGTATGGCTAAGCAAGCACTACTGCCGTGTTACGAACAGCGCAGGCAGGACCATTACAAAAGGCAAAGCATCTCCTTTTGTCCTGATTGAGGGCAATGCTTTTAATTGTCCGAAAAATGAATAAATGAGACTGGTATCAGAAAACTGCGATGTCCAGCCGTAACAATAACGAAGACTTGTATGAAGCGAAACAATTGCTGAGAAAGAAAATATTTTTCTGTAGTGAACATGCACCAACTGAGGTCCCATAACCCTAGGAAAAAAGTCTTCTTTTAAAAAGACACTTAAATATTTCTAACTGTCTTATAGTTAGTTTACTCTTCTTGTTGCGAAACTTATGATCTAATACCATTCGCATCGGAATCAACTCCTAAATCATTACTTACAGTTTGTGTAAGTTTGAGTTTTGTAGTGGTTTTGTGCCATTCGAGCCGACATGCTACTTTTGGCTGAGGGTGTATTCTGGTACACTGCTTGGAAAATATAGGTGCTAGGGATGTTACGTAAATGTTTACGGCAAAGAAGAAACTGAACAAATATCTCAGCGAATAAACAGCCATTCAGTGAATCACCACATACAGCTTCAGGCAACCCAGAAACAACGCTCCACAACATATTTGTTGGCATCGCCCTGCGTGTATGCGCTTAAATGCTGCGACGAATATATCACTTCGCAAGACGTAAAGCTTGATGTGAGAGAAGTGCGATGGTGCGGGGGGCGTAAACGCATTTCTCGCTTGCGCGGTTGGCTGAGTCTGCAACTGGCATCGTTTTTATGCTCCTTGACTGGGCTGCTATTTTATTCTTTGTAGACATTGGTTCAACGGCTAAATGATGATAAGAGAAGCTGGTGAGCTTGCACACTACGCGCCTGGCAATAGGGCAATGAAAAGCTTCATTACGGAGAGATGTGGAAAGAACAGGCGCTCGTAAAGTAGGCCTGCTGGAAAGCGAAGGCGTTATTGCACCGGGAAAACGCGGCGGCTCGTTTCTTCGACTTCTTCGGCTGAGGTTCCCACCAGAAAACTATGGTTGCATCCGTAGGAGGCTCATCAAGGGCAGTTATATGTTTTAAGAGATGCGAGATGCATGGAAGTACTTCGAGTAAACTTTCTATTATAATTGTAGAAACGACATCAACTTGATGACTGCTGGAAATGGGATGCACTATGGAAGAAATGGGAACCTTGACACGAGTCATGCGAAATTCTCATACGTATCTCCAAACACGTCACTCTGATGATGACCAAGTATTGAAGGGACGTAGTGGTACGTAAAGTTTATTTCTATTGAACGCAATGGCAACCAGTACGAGGACGGGGGAAAAAGCTACCGCTCAGTATAGAAATCTTGGGTCGAATTTTCGAAGCTTTCATTAGTAAATGCTTCTTTGATGACTTACTGATATAGCTAACTGATAGAGCATTGTCAGTGCCTGCAATGGTAAGCTTTCATCACATGTAGGAGGGGGGCAAAACATGGTTGAACCCTCCGCTATAAAAATCGGTGGAACACGTGCCCTCACAACTGTAATTCAATGTTTACTGAACATTGATATAGGGGAGTTTGCACAGCGTATATTAGTGTTCAGCTGCTACAGCCGGCTGCTACAACCACGCTTAACGTCGTTGCGCTGAAGTTTATACCTTGTAGTACATCTCCATCCCAGTGACTAACGTCCTGAGTAGTATTGAAAACTGGGCAAGTTGGTAAGAATTCATAGCTGGTTGAGGTAAACAGCACAAAAAAACGAAGACAGAGTAACCGAATAGTACACATCACGAATACTAAAGTATATGATCAATAAACAAACAAACATTTGTTTGTTTATTGATTGATTATTGATCTGTAGATGTTCGCGGCGAGAGTGTAATCATGAGAAAGAGGCGTGATAGACAGAATAGCGTCGTCTGGTGTACGCATAACTTGGCCTTCAGTCGCCATCCCACGGCAAGTTAAAGTACGATTGAACACCATGGTCTCCGTGGTGTTCTGTCTAAGAGAAGGGCATCTCGCATATTTGCGCACGTATCGCTATCACGTGGCAATGCCTCTCCCAAAGGTACACCAACGCCACCACCACGACTCTACCACGTTGCGTTCTGATTGACCGCGGGAAAGCGGTGGGTTTCGGCGGGCAAAAGAAAATTGCTCTGGAAGCAATCGCACTTGCCGCCCACTTTCACTACCTGGAAAGACGGTTTTCTCCGCTTTCCACTTTTTCCGCCTTGCCGCTTCGGCCACCCCGCCTTCCGTGTGAACACGTCTTCAGCGCTTCGTGCCGCACCTGTAGCCTGGCAATGGCTTTTCTCAGGGCGAGTGCAAGTGAGCACAGCTAGGGTTTATTCGGATGAATGCTATGAGCAAGGCCGACACATAAACTAAGGTAAACACCTCGCGGTTTGTCAAGGCATCGACAAAATTTCGCTTCTATATATAGAAAACGCAGCGAATGGGACGGACACGTAGCACCACGCGTTGCAGGCATTAATCACGGGGGCCGTGGTAATGATGATATACTGTAGATTACCTCTAACAAGGGGGAAACACTACACCGCTGACAAAAGCACTTTGAGAGAAAAATGCGAGTTATAAAATGCGCGTTTCTAAACCCGCTTGGGTCTGTGGCCGTGGTACAATGCATAACGTGCTCGGCATCTGTTGCTGTGGACCGAGATGTCGATAGTTCAATGCCCTTTTATAAAAATTTTTTTTTGTTGAAATCTAACCGCGCACATTTTTTTCGACGGCATTTATTTGATTGAAATGCGTCTCTGAAGTCTTAGTGGACTGCGGCACAAAACACCTTCGTGTTAAAACACAGACATACGCAAGATACTCTGATAGGAAATTCCAAGCGTTACCATAGACCGATTCGCCCTCCTCTTAGTAATGGCTCCTGATCTGGTGTTAGCACCTGAGTCCACCGTTATACACGATGCCTACTGCGTGAGCATGCCCTATCACCACACCCGCAACCAATCAGTGTTATTGTTGAAATGTGAGTCATTTGACATGACGATAGTTGCGTGGGCGTGCCTTCAGGACATTTTTCTAACCAATCAGAGCCGCTTGGCTTCCAACAGAGATGGAAAGGGCTCATGGTAGAAAGAAAGAAAGAAAGAAAAAAAGAAAAGAAACAGAAGAAACGAAAGGAATAGAAGAAAAGAAAAGAAAGAAAGAGAGAAGAAAATAAAAAGAAAAAAGAAAGAGAAATAGAAAGATGGAAAGAAGGAAAAAGAAAGAAAGAAAGATATAAAGAAAGAAAGAAAGAAAGAAAGAAAGAAAGAAAAAAGAAAGAAAGAAAGAAACAGATTTGGATAGCAGACCAGTCATGAACACGTAAGCTTTGCTTGTCCCCATTTTCCCGTTAAGTTACGGGCTTCTGAGTTCTCACCAAGCTCAAGGCCTAATGAAAGTTTTTCTTCACTATGCTCCAATGCCTTTGCTATCTTAAGTAAAACAAACTGAGTCACATTACATGCAGTGGTTACTTTGAAGAGAGATTCGTCTCTTTCTATGTCCCAAGAAAGGAAGGTTCACAGTTTAAACTTCCACTTAAACGTTGCTGCGAGAGATCTATACCTGGCAGATATTGTTGCACCACTTCGACAGCGTTGACACTGATCTAGTTGATGGGCGAGCGTGTCAGGCTCACCCATCAACTAGATTGGTGTCAGTGCTCTCTAAATCACCCCACCAGTGCCTCGTAACCACTGCCGGTTCACTTAGAAACTTCGAGCCATCAAAAAAAAATCTTCTGCCATTGACATTGTCGTCTCCTCTGGGAGGCTTTGCTTGGCCGTCAAGATAATGAAAGTGAAATCAAGGTACGTAGTTTAGTAAGAGTGGGAGATGAAGAGAGGAAAATCAGGGGAGAATTTAGCCACCATTCCAGGCTACCGTAGAAACAATAGTACTCTTTGTTGGTCAATCAATAGGTGTCAGACATCGACAACGTAAATTACTCCTACATCTTTAAAGAACGAGAACATCGATGAAGAGGCCTGCTTTTCTTAGAAGGACATTCACACCAGTAATGATTCCAAGAAAGAAACAGTGAGGAAGGTCTTATGATAATATAGCAGTGGAAGTTCATTTTGACAAAACAAAGACCTGCGACAGCGGAGATTCGAACCAACCGTTTCCGCAATACCAAGGATATCAATTTCTAGCCATTTAAAAGGAGCACTTGACTCGTAACATATTGGTTCATAGAGCTCCGTTGGTGTCCTTTTTTGAACTGAACCTTAATAAATAATATGTCATATTATGTGCTAGCATGCTCTAAGTCAACATTCATGATTACAACTAACGCTAATTCGGGAGGTGCTTGATTAGGGCCTGAGGTATGGCAAATGAATATATAAACGCTTTTTATTCCTCTGTAGCGTTACATTAAGCAGTCTATTCCACCTAAATAATATGTTTAAGAAGCCTGCTTTTGGCCAGCACACAAGTTGCCATTTGTATATTGCATGAATTGATGCAGTATTCCAACATATAATTTCTCCATCTAATAATAAAAGGCATCATACGCAAGAAATAGTAGCCGATAAGTCAGCTGAGTTTGAATTGGTCAGTACGTCACGACGCAATTTTATCGCTCAGCTCACTGAGATTATCACCTTAAAGTGCACGACATTAGTTGCTGCACTGACACTTACTATTTAGCACTTATTATTCTATGCACGTCCGAATACTACTAACGCTAACTCCACGAGATAGTTTCCTCTTCCGACATCTTTTGTTCCACCTTACACAATGATTCTAATGATGAAGGGTAATGTGAATATTGTGCAACTTTTTTACATTTGGTTTGCTGTGAGTTTCAAATCTTACATGTATTTGAGCTTAAAAGAACACGTTGGTGCTCCAAATATGCTGCGTACTACCTCTGCAGCAAGCTTTGCGAACGATCATGTGTTTGTGAACGTTGCAGCTGCTTTGCATGTCACCCATTTGCTATTCGCTACAAAAAACGCCTCTTTTCCTGATTATGTACGACTGTGTGAGCGCGCGGCTTGGACTTCTCAGCACTCACCTAACAAAGAAGTTGTCCTCAGTAGTATTGAAAACTGGGCAAGTTGGCAACGATTCATTGTTCGTGGTAAACAACGCGAAAAACGAAGACAGAGAAATATGGGAAGACACAAGAGAGTCACAAAGCTGAAAGTCAGCGCTCGTCTTGTGTCTTCCTATTTCTCTGTCTTCGTTTTTAGATGCGGAGCATCTTATACTCGCGCCTTGTAGTGCGCCGTCCGCGCCGTCCGCGCCGTCCGCGCCGTCCACACCGCTTCTCGAACATTCGACAGCTGACGCGCGCGCATGCGCCGTCGCGCCGTCGCCCACTCTTCCACCATCTGTGCATCCCTTCCTCCTCTACACACCGCGCGCGCTTCACTCCTCCACCATCTGTGCACCCTTCCTCCTCTACACACCGCGTTCGACATCTACAATTCTCCTGATTCTCCAGTGGACGCGCATGTGGCGTCGCGCTTCGAGAACATTCAACAGCTGACAGTGCATGCGCCGTCGTGCTGTATATATACTCAAGGTCGGCGCTCGCTCGCTCAGTTGCCGCTCGTCGGTTGGTTTGTACGGCGCGTCGACGTCCAAGGTCGCGGTGAAATGAATTCCAACGAATCCACAAACACAATGATCGACGTCCCTTCGACCAGCGCCGCCCTTTCGCATACGTGTGTACGTGTTCACTCATTTAACACCCCCTCCTACAACCACGTTAACCAATTTAGCCATCGACCCAAGTAAGTCGCAATTTAACACCCCATTTCACAACCACGTTAACCAATTTAGCCATCGACCCAAGTAAGTCGCACTTTAACACCCCGTTAACCAATTATATGCTCCGCATCCTCCTCAGTGTTCCCCCGAGGGAAGCTGCGGGCAATTTTTTTGCGCTGTTTACCTCGAACAGTGAAAGAAGTTACCGCCACGCTTCTAGCGTCTGGTTTTGTAAAAGAAGGTTGTCAATTCGAATTTAGAGAGGCAGCTATTCATAATTTTAAAATGTAAACCAGTTCTTCTCCAAGGGGAAGCTGTGTGAACCACAGAACAATGTTCGGCTTGTGTGTCCTTTGCGTGAATATTGTGTTTATCTGCTGCATTTTGTTGTTTTTGTCCTATATATTACTGGGTGTCTTTTTCTGTACTTTTGTTTTCATCATCTCCTCTGTCTTGAAATTATATATTTCCTGTTTTATGACCTCTTTTTCACTGTTATTACTGTTAGGGTGCTTCGAGCGCGGATTGTTTAACTCGCGGCGATGGAACTTCGCATCCGCTTTTCTATTCCGTAGATCATTGTCCGACTCTCGACGTTCTCGTCTAGCAGTCGCTTCACTGGCTCGGACAGACGAATCGGCCATTCGGTGAGACTGGAGCTCGCGGGAAAGCATGCGCTTGCGTTCGAAACATGCAAACCTGCTCGGCTTCTGTGCATCGAACGTGGACTCTGTGACACCAACGCAATGAATGAGATGACGTCAGGGTGCTTCCTTTAAGTGCTCGGCCGTTAAAGGGGCAAGGAATGTAACACGGCTTTCTGAAGTAGGATACGGCGCTTTCGGGAAAAGTAAAAATATAGTTTCAAAATAGTGCTAGGGTGATATACTAATTAGTGCATATGCGAGGTTAGACGTGGCCTTCAAAATGTTTTTTTTTTGAGCGAAATCTTTAACTTCCACCAAAGCTGACACCTTCAGAACCAAAGCCTCAAGGCTTTTTTTATAGGTTTTGCAAAAGATGCACTAGAGGACAGGCCTGGATTGTCTCATGCACTATTTTTTTTTGCAGAAAGTACCAAATTTTGAGATTTTCGTCACAATCTTCATCCTTCGTTCATATATAAACAAACGTTTACCATGGTTCCCACCTTTGTGGTATCAAAAGTCTTCTCAGCGTATTGTTATCTTTTTACTCCTGTCCAAAAATGCTTGCGTGTGCTAACCACTTTCTCTTTCAAAAGCCGTTGACTTGAGCTTCCGTGCTTTTTGGCTGTTTTATTCGTTTCGGTATTGGTAGGCATGGTAACACTTGAACATTCTACTTATTCCATCACATTCCTCATACTTTGTCGACAGTGGAGGCATTAGCAGTTACTACTTCACGGTGTTGTTTCGATATATCTCACGAATATAAACTGCGCTGGTTGTGCCTTGAAAAACAAAAACGTAAACTCTTCAGTTCTGCAAATGCGAACGATGCTTTAAAAAGAGCTTACCATGAATTGACACCTTTATTTTCGTTTACTTTTCTCAGGAGTCTATGGATCTGCGAAGATATACAGCGTTCTTTTGATAAGTAGTTTACCTCTTTGGAGAAGGAAGCTGGAAAGCTTCGCTTTATTGCTTATCCTTTTTAGTGTCTTGCAAGCGACTTTTACTGTCAATTTTGTGACCAACCGCGTGGAGTGAAGCGAAAGCTCCTCCAGTAAGAACGCTGACCAAGCAAATGGCTGAATTCTTTCGTTTGATCGGTTTCGTCCCGGTGTACACCTATAAAAACTACTTATTGTTCTGCTACTCATATGTTTCAACGCCATCCTCACTTTTGATATATAACCTAAATGGTCAAACAAGGTGTATCTGGGGTATAATTCTTTAACTTAGTGTACTTGAAGTGAAACTAATCAGCAGCAGATACCGCATAGCATGGAGACATTATGCTGGAAATCTATAAAATACGAAATTGTGGTGCGACTATATAATGTGTGCATGAAAAGGAGAGAGAGGAGAAATGAGAAAGACAGTGGGGTTAACAAAACTACGTCTGGTTTTCTACTATACACGTGAGGAAAGGAGCATAAAGAGTAACAGAGCGAAAGAAATAGAGAGAAAGAGATACGTTGCACACCAAAAACGAAGTGCAAGGGTTTAATCGACAGTCGCTCAGTGATGTTGCCTTCAAGTACTGTAAGAGGGCTTGTGTGGTTTTCTGAGCTGGTGTCTGAGATTATGCTCTCAAAACCTTTTATTGAGTAAAGGATTGGTCATCGTGACCATTAAAGGGTCTCGAATAAGTTAGCCTTGATTGTTCAATAATTTTTGGGTCACTCGAGGGGGCCTGGGTGCGTATATATAAAGATATTTTTCCTTTTATGAAATGATTTCAGTTGCGAGTGTCCTGTCTTCCTTGTTTCTTTGTCTTTGTCAAATGTACGCTAATTCACCGTGCAGTAAAATGCACTTGGCAGAGCCCGCTGATCTTGTTTATGTTGGGGACAGTGGCACAATAGATGGCCAATACTTTCTGCATAGTTGCAGTTATCGCACCTAAATTAGTCAGCCATGTGAACGCGATAGGTGAATGAGTTAGTAAATGCTACAGCAACTCACAGCCGGCACACCGTGGTTGCGTCTGATTGCGAAATCTTGGATGGAGGTTTTAGTTGAAGCAGCGATTCAAGGTCTTTTAGAAGAGAAGTATAGCACAATGAAGAATTCCAGTGTGTAAGTGCGGCGTTACGCGTGATGAGACGTAGTTAATTCTCTTGCAGCGTCAACTCTTGACAAAGGTATGAGCAGTCTGGGCGCTCCCGTGGGCACATCAGCAGAGTGAGTACTACAAGAATATTGAACAGCTACACATGATCCTGACTTTGAACACATAACTCCTGTTACACGCGAAATGTTCCTGGGTAACGCCTATGACAACTAGCGTTCGTCAACAAACCAATCAAAATTCATTCATTCATTACTCAGTCTGATACACATTTATTTACCATATCAAAACACAGCCTGTGGAGCATCGCTCAAATGTTAGTACTGCTGGTGCAAGCACAGTTCAATATAACAGCGAAGTGATGAAAGCAGTTTGTAATTCTATTTTGATGTGCGCTGAAGAGCAAACAAAATAATCAAAAAGAAGTGCTAATAGGTGAAAATTATGTTTTTGTTTCACCCGTAATACGTGAAAAAAAATGCTAGACCAGGTATGAATGACTTGTACTTATGACATCGTCTGAAGAAGTATTTTTGTGTATGCTTCATGCACATTTATCTAAGGTTGCCTTTGCGCTGTAAGGAGAGGCATAATTAACGGGCTTTTAGGTGATTTTCTAATAAGCTATACAACTTCGCAGAAGCAATAATATTGGGTCCAAAAAGAACGTGCTCGGAAGAAAAGGTGAAAAGAAAATGAAATAGAAGTTACAGGGGAAAGGTAGTACGATAATCTATCCTAAACCAGGATGTCTCAGTGTTAAAAAACGTAAAAAAAGATGAAAGACGCACGAGATGCAGTCACTGTAACGCTAATGAGTGATTATGTATTGCAAAAAACTAAGTTAGGCATAACAAAAAGGGAAAGAAACAGTGTTGAAAGTGATGCCTTGGAAGCTCGAAATAAAATAACACACTATTATAAAAGATAATCCATAAAGCCATGAAATCTGTTTTCTCCGTCGTATCACACGCATATCAGCGAACAATTTTTCATCTCTATCAAGAACCAATGAAGCAAAATGTTACTCCAGACTAGGCCAGAATGAAAGAAAACCAAAAGCAAATGCATGCTTTTTACAATAGACAGCATCTGTTCGAACTATGATGTGGTTCGAACTATAATAGCAAATAGCGTAATAAGCTGGTGTCTTAAATCCAACAGTGACCTCTGTAACTTACATCATGTGACGAATTACACTAACGGAAGGACGCCATTGGTTCAGGAGAGATCTATCGATAACAAGGTTAATCAATGCCTTCTCTTTCGGAGGTTTCTTGGGGTTAATTAGTAGGCGGCGTGTCTTGGGGTGGCAGGCAATAGACTGTTCGAATTTGTTGCTCGTGGAGGTACTGAAAGCGCGAGAAATCAGTGCGAAATGTTTCCACTGTTTTGTGATGAGGATTTATACAAATATCATGGCGTTTAGGTAAATAGTATCGCTTTCATAATAGTAGCATGGAATATAAAGCTAGCCTTGCTTAGTTCCTGCAGAGTGTAAACGTATTTTTTTCAGAATACAAAATAAGTTGCGCTGCCGCTCTTTTCGAAAGTATCCGGCACCAGCCTTCTAACACAGAGACATACGTATGAACGCGGTAACTTTATAGCATATGTTGCAGAAAATACTGTGCTGGCATAGGCAGCGTTGATTGCGTGTGGAAAATCGTTGTATTTCATGTGAAAACAATTGCAATGAATCAAAAGTCGCAGTTTCAGCGCATGGGTGAAGCAATGAATGTGATCGCTGCGGATTGTACTGGTCTACGAAGTGAGGGTTGGCGGCTAACTCTTTTAAATCCTATCTGCGTAATGCCACAAAAGGCTGTAGCAAATATTTGGCCCATATCTGCACGTTAATCTGCAAACGTCGTCGAAAGACGACAGTGTTGCGTGTGGAGAGAAAGAACAAAAGGTTTATTTGATGTTCTGCGCAAGAAGTTTGTGAATGGTATTCTGGAGGCGCTGCGTTAGGGTGCCTCGAGCGTGCAGCGGAGGAGAACGAGTGCATCAAGTTACGTCGCACGTGAGACATGAGCGCTATCTGGCAGTTTTCTTGCAAAATCACTTTTATCACCTTTGAGACGGGCGTGCGCAGCCGTCTCAGAGGGGATAAGGTGTGGAACGCAAGGCGTTGAGTAGGTGCCACCACCCTGTCGTCTTAGCAAAGCGTTGGAAGCACTCGCCTTTTCGGGCAAGCGCTGCATGGTCAGCGCCGCGTGACAAGCGCTACGTTCCTTACAATTATTTATGTATGCCTTTTCTAGTAAAATACGCGCATACAGAATATGTACTTGTTGCTATGGTGCCTCAGATATGCGCAATAATTGCTTTTTATTTTATAATCAAACAAGTACGAACGCTGAATCTCTAGCAACATTGGTGGGCGCTGCTGATGGGGACGGCAGTTTGGGGTATCGTCTGGTCACTCTGGTGCCTTTGATGGTATCGTTAAGGGTAAAAACAGACAAATCTACAGAAAGACAGACAGACCCAAATTTTTGCGTCGAAGGTCCCCAAGAAAAACTAATTTCTATAAAAAACACGGCCGCTCCAAGTAGGCATGCTCTTTCTTCACAGCTTCTTCGTGTTGAGAGCGCAACACGTAGACGAGTATACCAGCCGCCCGCTGGAGGCTGTTTTTCTTGAGGACCGTCGACGCTAAAGTTTTGGTCTGTCTGTACATGCGTTTGTTTGTCCGCGGTAACAATCCCCCTAATGGGCCCAAACAATACAACAGAACATCTATATACTACAATTACCGATACCTCAAACAGCGAACCTCATCCGCACCGCCCACCAATATTAATCAAGCTTTAGCGTTCATAATTATGCGATTGTCAGTTAAAAATATCATTGCTCATATCTGAGGCACCATAACAACACGTCGATGTTTTGTATGTGTGCTTTTAAACTAGTGAAAGCGCGCACAAGTAATTCTGAGGACCGTAGCGTTTATCACGCTGCGCTGACAGTGCAATGCGATGCTCAAAAAGGCAAGTGTTTCCAATGCTTTCTTAAGACGACACGGTGGTGGCACCTGCACGTCGCTTCCGAGACAGGCGAGCATCTTCCTCCGCGGGCACTCACGCCTTCCTTCGGTTTTGAAGGTAACTGCCAGATGGTGCTCGTGTCTAACGTGCCTCAATGCGCTCGTTTGCCTTCGCTGCATAAATCGAGACTCTCTAGCACAGCGCTTCCAGTATACAATTCACCGTTTTTCTCACGCAGAACGTCAAGTAAACGTTTTAACGCGATAGCGTTACAAAGATCGTGTTACAGAAAACCCGCCGCCGGCATCAGCCCCATTGGTTAGGAGCGAAAATGCATCTGTGACTGAAAAATCAAGTTAGAGATAGCCGTGGGAGGCCACCACTTGTCTACGCGTGCCCGCGCGATCACAGTCAGAAAACCGCGCGTGCGAAGAAAAAAAGAGAGTGCTCAAGGTCACGAGGCGTGTTAGTTTCTTTGCCCTGCCAACCCACCCTGCTTAGCTTCCAGCGCTTTCATTGGGACGAGAGTAGAGATAATGCAATTGCAGCATGCGACAAACCTTTGTAACTCCACTCGCACTGGTCGGATTCTTAAAATTTTTGCGGCATTGAATTCGTGAGGCAATAAGCTCTTCTAGTGAATTGATTTCATGGTTACTTGAAAAAGTGTTTCTGGGCTCTTTTAACGCATTTTGTTCGACAGGTGTCACGACGAAAACGAGCCCATTCGGCGTTAGTAACGCACTGGTCCAATCTACTGTTTTACGTGTTTTTGTGCGTGCGTGTGTATAAAACAAAACATATAATAAGTATGCACTTTGCAGTTGAAGGGTGTACTAAGGGCCAGATTTCGCTATCGCGTTGAAATCTTAAAGGCGAAGCTTAAGGGTCCCCCAATATTTGTTCACTTTCTCCACACAACCTACTATCATCTTTCGACGATATTTAGACTGAAAAATGCACATACTGGGCCATTTTTTTCGTTGTCATCTTTTCATGCTCGTTCATGCTTCATGCTTGGTTGGGCGTTTCTTAACTTCGACAGCAGGCTTTCCGATCGGCCCTGACACTCGCACTCACCCTCCGCACAACGGAGATGGGCCGGCTCGTTTGATGCTTGCTTAAGCTGCGTTTGTCACCCCCACTTACGCTTTTTTATCCGCGGTTGAACACACGATGCTTGGGGATAATATCAGTTTCGACTGTATACGGGACATGACTGTGCCAGCCGCAGCGATGGCAAAATTTCTTGAGAGTGTCCATATACTTTTCTACCGCAATCAACCAAATTGAAACCATGGTTCCAGATGGCATCAAGTTCGTGTATTCAGCATGTGAGTCAAGTATATTACCACAGAGCCACGTCAGTGAATGCCGCTGTACCGAGAAAAAAAAAAGATTTTCAAAAGTTGTGACGTCAGCAGCATCATCAGCCAGAACATCAACGTTCAGAGCACAATCATTGGCCAGAATATTAGCAAATTGTTCCTGTACGCGAGTATTTGTATTGCCTTACATAAACGCAAGAAATACTTTGCAACTGCAAGTGTAGTTGGAACTTTAGAAAAATATTTTATTTCTAACACGCTTGGCGCTCCTTTCTTTCCAGCACACTCCACGAGTTCATCGAGAAGCGAAGCATGCAAATGAGTGAGAATGGTATTCGAACGGTGCTTATAATAACGCTAATACTATGCATAACTAATGAGGAAGCACAAGAGTCACCCAAGTTCTTTTTAGAGTCGCTCACTGAACATCAGCCCCAATTCGCATGCTTCAGTAAAGTCTAAAGTTGGGCACGTTGGTGATAGTTTATGATTGCATAGGAAGCATAGCACGACGACAGGCACAAAAGAAACGATAGGGACACCGGTGCACTCTCAACTAGTTTATTTCGCCGAAAAACATGGTTATTATACAAGAAGACGGTGTACCACGTGCTACAATGATGTTCAGGCTACATCTTATTTTCTAAAAAGCACACTTCGCAATCACTCAATGTAATTGATGCTTGGATAATGCAGTAGTCTTTCCTTTTTGCAATGTGAAAGGCCTCGATCACTTCCCTGGTCACTTCCCTGATTTCTGTGACAGGGAAATATTTCAGTCTCAGGGAACAGCGGGGAGCAGCCACACTCTAAGCAATGTCGCATCATGTGTGAGTAAGCATTATTAGCTAGTGCTCTATTGTGCTCCGTCAACCTTGTATTTAAGCATCGGCCAGTGCGGCCGATGTACATCTTCCCACATGACATGAACAAACAGTATAATACCGTAGTTCTGCACTCAACAAACGAAAAAAAAAACGTGCTTGATAGAGCACTGAAATTTATCCTTTTTTTTCCAATCACTTCCACTCCAGCCTGGCACAGATTTTTCCTAGTTTGTTAGGTGCAGAAAAAACAACATGTATTCTATATCGGCAGCCTACATTCTTCAGAATATGCGATATACAAAGTGCATAGAGTATGGAGACACGTTTTCTTTCTTTTCATCAGAATTCTCATTTTTTGAGGGTGCTCCATAGATACACCCCTGCGTACATCGCGAAACAACATCTGTGCTGATCTGCGCACAATATGTTATTCGTAACCCGCACTAGCCAATCTATCTACTTGTCTACTGAAACTATCATTGTTTTGTGGAGACAAGATTTTGCCAAGGCAGCGCGGAGACATGAGTTGGCTATGCCGTTCTTAACGGTCGTTGAATGCCCAGAAGAGTAGTTAAGCAGGGGCTCTCTGATCGTGAACTTTATAACCAGCAAACGTGGTCTGGTTTATGTGATAGCGAAAAGTCCAAGAACTGAAGCTGCCCATCTCTTGGCACTTCCACGTAAAGTCTAGGCCCTCGCTTTATTCCTTGAAAGCTTTTAAAATATCTACTATGACCCTGTCAAGCACATTGTGTTCCGCAAAAACAAAGTAATCGTCAAAATATCTAAATATGTTTTTGCAAGGCCATTCGTATTGGCTACATTTTTTGTTCACGTAACCTAAGAAAATGCTGCTAAGTATCGGGACCGCCTTTGAACCATTGCATATATCAGATGTTTGTAGGTACAACTCTTTATTCCGTTTGATGAAAGTAGATCTCAAGAGGAATGCTTCTACTGGAATGCCACATTTGTTAACAAATTTTCTTTCATCATTTTCATCGGTAATGCATTTTCTAACAACTGTCAATTAGGAACCACGTGGAATTTTATAGTAAAAATTCTGAATATCAATGCTAAAAAATTGCAATTACCAGGATTCGAGATTGTCAAGAAGGTTCCGCATCCGAGGTCGGTACACAGAAAGGATCCGATACTTTCAGGCTAACTAGCTACTATTGAAGAAAGGTAAAAAGATTAAGTTGCCATGAGACCCTTTCTGATACAATACACGTAAACCAATAGTCAGGCTTATGTGTTTCAGCTGCAAAAAACAGCCCCAGGTGCAATTTTTTTGCGTGTTTCACAGTAGAAGCAAGCTTTTGAAGATCGTGGTTCAAAAGCAGCGCGACAGCTTCAACCCCGACTTTGCTAGCTTTCTTGTTAATAGGAGCTAAATTCTTTTTAACTGCCATTAACGCCTTTGTTTGGAGAAGCCCATCAGGTAAAATAACAAAGCAACCATCCTTGTCAGAGGTGAGAAAACGCAGACTATTGCTAATCCCTAAGTCCACCAATGCTCCACTAAACTTCTGACGGCACCAAACCATAAAACGGCATTGCTTAGAGTGTGGCTGCTGTTCTCTGAGATTGAAACACTTTCCATTCACGAAGATCAGGCGACCATGATGTGATTGAGGCCTTCCACATTGCATAAAGGAAAGATTACTGCGTTAGCTAAGCATCGATTACTTTGAGCGATTGCGAAGTGTGCTTTTTAGAAAATATTCTGTAGCCTGAACGTCATTGTAGCACGTGGTACACCATCTTGTTGTGTAATAACCACGCTCTTCTGCGAAATAAACTAGTTAAGAGTGCACCGGCGTCCCTATCGTTCCTTTTGTGGCTGTCGTAGTAAGCTGCTTCATAAGTAATCAGATGCTTCAGTCTCACGGAAGTGCAGTTTCTGAAATGGGGATGTTTACGTTCAGTGACTCAAGTTCAGCAATCTCACGACTTAGCGCCGTATAACAGGGAGCTTGTCTTCTATTGCCCCGGATTACCCTATATGTTATGTTTAATGCTTAAAAATCCGCAGTTTCTGCAAATATGCACTTAGAATGCGAGAACATCTAAAATAGTCCATGACCCCGTAACGATATTCGAAAATCGGCGATGCAAAGCAGTAAACTGAGTTTTTCTTCATTTGGTCAGGTACTGATGTACTAAATGTTTAGCTAATTCGATTTTTTGGTATCAGAAAAACTTTAGAAAATTTAAAATCCAAGAATCATTTGAAATTTATTGCAGAGCACTTTGCAAAAAAAAACTGCAAGCTGTATAGAAAATTACACACAACTGAAAAAAAAGTGCGATTGCCAACGTGATGGTACGCAGATCACCATGCTAAGCAATCATTCGGAACAAAAAAGAAATATATATGACGTCTAGCAGTAAATGACGATTTGGCACGAGATTCGCGTTGTTGATGGCAATTGCAGAATTTTCGAAAAAAAAGAAGCGTGGAGAATTTTTTGCCGTATGTCAAAGGAAGAAATAGTGAGGCCAGTTTCAAAAATCGCTACACTGAATTTTTTCTGACAGTTTTGCAGGACAAGGCCTGCCAAGCAAAAAGTAACAGCCATGAGGTCGGTGGTCCTAATGGTAAAATAGATATCGCTTGTTTATTCCACACTAGATTCACGGTGACTTCGAAGTCATTCTCACGCTGACTGATTTGCCGCCTGGCTGGCAATGATAAATGGTTGGGGGATGACTAACTTTCTATCTTCACACTCTAAGACCCTGACTGTCATCGAAATAGTCAGACCTGACTGGCCAAGGGATCTGATGGAGGTGTTATATGAACCGTTGGCTGAATCTCGAAGGAAATGAAGAGTAAGGCATAAAGACGCTCGCAGTAACCATAGAGATAAGTAAAATAGTCCCGGCCTGGAGGGAAGCCGCGATAAAGATTTATACCTTTCAATTTAAGAAGATTCGGTGGAAGTATACGAGTTCCCACGCTTTCACGACACAGTCATTTCGAACTCGGGAAGCTTTCATTTTAGGATAAGGGTACGCTTGAAAGGATATCTTTCGTAAGGTGCTTCTATCGCGTACACTCTTCTCGCGCTCCTTTGATCTAGAGTAGTGTACTGACATTTATGGAACTAGCAATTGAAAAGACATTTTATAAGTGACCATACTTCCGAAAGGAATAGATCAATTTTACTGTATTGCGTATCAGGATAAATTGAGCGCTCTGAAGTAGGGTATAACTACGTGCTAGGTGGTAATTCATATGGACCTTGCGTACAGCGCTCTGAAGCTACTGTCTACTATCACGTGACATCATTTAAAAAGATTGGTGACTGTCAGGCATTTATCATGATGGTAATTCGTGTCGACATTTGCACTCGGTCTCAATCCATTTCGCAGTGACTTCAACGATGTTATCACTGCTACCATTTCATGCATGTGTGACGTATGAATATAGCTCGGAAGCACCGACCTTGGGAGCCTAATGGTAGCTCGTTTTCAGTTGGCCGAGCTCTTATGGCACCTTGCATTGAACTTTTTTCTATACGACCTTTGTTACTGCTTGGTCGATAAGCAAAACCCGACACACTGCTGATGCGCGTTCAGCTGTAGATTATGTTAGCCTCAAAGGAAATAATGACCATAGCCGGGATAATTATTCTTGTTTGTTAGTTACGACTGCGTGACGTCCTCATAGTGTCAGAAAAGCAATATGAAGAAGGGGCACACTGCTCTTTTGTTTGCGTAGTGCAAAGAACAAGTAATACAAATGCATTAAAAAATATAAAATTATTTAGGCTAATTGTTTGACAAGAATAAGTGAACTTATGTTTGTCAAAAGCACCTTGCCACTCTTGTCGCGTTGTTTTCAATGTGTTAGGTCACTAACGTCGATTATGTTGTATGGGGCATCTATTGCTGTTTTTAGAACCTTTATGAAATACCGCGTTTCTATCGGCAGGCTGTCACTTCTGACATAAAGGTACAAGAACTCAACCAGGCCACTTTGGTCTCAGTAGGTCCCACGTTCTCTTCAGGCTTTCCGCATTGAATGATCAGGGCTACATTTAAATAACCGCAGCTTTCGTTCGCATGGGAGAGAACTCTGATATCTAACTTTTTTCGAGTTGCTAAGTCTGGACAAATGAACTCACACATCCTGAAAAACCGTCTGAAAGCTTGAAATCCTAAGTTAGAAAAACACTTGGTAAGCGGCTTGAATTAAGTGAAAGTGCTCTGGAACGCAGATCACGTTTCGAAATTTGATTTAAAAGAAAAAAAGTGCGGTTCTTCCTATTGTTGTAGACGGTTGCACAGAGCACTTGATTTCTATTGCAAAAAAAATAAACCACGAAAGATCTCTTGAACGCCTTTTGGTATTAACCGATCGTTTACTACAGAAAAACCAAGGTGAAGATCTCACGACAAAGTCAGCTTTTCTCATGGAGGTACGACTACGTCAAAATTTCAGCGGCGATTCATCAAAATTTCTGCGCTCACGCAAAAAAAAAAGTAAAGCTTTTTTTGCGCCTGCAGACTTGTGTGGCCCTGTGTGCTATTTGTGAAAAGAGGTTTAAAAACGACGATAAATTTTGTTCCAGCTGCACCCTGTATTTAAATACGGATCATTTGAAGTTCACTATCAGTCTGTAGTGTTTGCAAAAGGAGAACTCAGCGTCTAAATTCAATAGAGAAGCGTGATTTTTTAGTAGAGGTAAGTTTCACTCTACGATAAAGCAACACAAAAGGTGGCGGCAACTTATGCGCTGCAGCAAATGGTAACCAACACAGAAACAACGCAGCACAAAGGGGACAGATCACCTCTTTGCTTCAGATTGAAATGTCGATAACCGCATCCTCCGCAACCAGCGTGGCTGGAATTCATGCCTACTTTTGGAGTACGTGTCAGGGAAAGAAAAGACAGAAAAAAAGCAGTGAATTCACTGGTTACGTACGCTGTTAGAAAGGCTTGCAGTGATTGCTAGTTTTGAGTTTATAACTGCTGATTACTTGTATACTGAAAGCACCTTAGTAACTGCTTCATTCATTAACTCTGCTTTTAGTATCAATAGCGTTATGGTAGGCTACAAATATAAACTATTCTACACCTAAGAAATAGTGTTCCAGTGTCGGCTGTGGAATTCAGCCTCGTGAGTTCATATTCTCAAAGTTAGCCGTTCTTAGGCTACTCGGCTTATTTAATTCGTTTACTTGAAAGGCAAAACCACACAAAAGCAAAAAAAAAAGAATGTGGTTAACGTCTTTTTTTTCCATGAGAATGCCTAAAAGTGGCAAATAAAGGTTGTCTAAAGAGAATTTGAATGCGAGTAACTGATTATACGCTAGATCTTTTGAAATGTAAACTATAGAGGTCAGCATATGTACACATAGCAAAGAAAAGGTTAATACTGTATTTCTGTGTTTTCTTTGATTGGCTACAATCAGCAATAGTTGGTATTCATACATCATGCTTCTTTTTTGTGCATTCATGCATCCAACACTTATATAACCTCTTACTCGCAACTAAGTCCTACATGCCTTAGCCACCTTGACAGCAATTCCCCTGAAACAGTGACACATGCTCGTACACGTTGAACGTTAATATTATGTACTCTATGCCTATATGTCAAAAGATTACGCAATATCCTATGTAAACAGAGTAAAAGGATAAAATTCATCTGTTAAACTTCCCTTTCAGAGGACAAGTAAACAAGATTTGTAGGCATTGGGGGTACTTTTATACTTATAGTTCTCTGTAACTTCTCCCAAAAAATAATATTGTACGATATTACATTTAATAAATAGGTGTTCAATTGTCTAAGGTTTCTGACAAGAAATAACACCTGCTTCTTATGGCATATTCTTCTTCCGGATGACTTCTAACGAGTGATGTTCCTGTGTATATTGCCACGTTCCTAAAGTTTTGTTATCACCCCACTACACTACGTTCAGCGCAAACCACGCCTACGATGTTTTAAAAGCTTCGATGCTGTAGTAGATCGTTTTGTTAAGATTACGCCCACTTCGTCAACATCGCAGATTATTCTGGAACCTACAGCGCCACTAATGATAACAGTAGAACATTCCATGGCAAGAGTATAAATGCCGACGCGCTTCGCCGCTTGTCAGTTGATCGACGGCCGACGCTCCGCCAACCTCTATTAGTGTCTGTCTTGCTGTAATCTGATTTTGCGTTTGCGTGGCCACAAGTCAGGCCCGAATAAACAGTTTAATATCTGACCATCCAGTCTTCTACCATCAGCCACGTCACGACATCGTGACAATATCTTGAATAAGGAAGCGTTAGGTACTATTTACATATTTCTAAACAGGCTACTACAAGTGCAGGCTGTTATTCCATTCCTCCAGACATATGTGGAACCGTGGACTACAATGTATATCGAGGTGCACCTGTATATGTTCATAATCAACTAAGGATGGCGTTCTCAACTACCGCAACCCTGTGCACCCACGAATGCTCACAGAGAATCTGAATTTAGGAGTAAAGCGGATATAATGAGACGCTCTACAGTTTAATCAACGTAGGGTAAAAATTACTGCTATATGGCACAATAATTGACTACCGACAATAAGTGGCAGCTGTTGCAAATACCCTCCATTGCACATGGGCTCTGCAAAATTTTTTGAGCTTGGTCGGAAAACGCTGCCAATCGGTAGTAGAGGCTCCTGAGAACACGTGAGCCAAATGTTATAGCGCAGCACGTGACATGGAATTCACACTAAATTTTCAAAGTCAGCTAAAAATTGTTTTTCTTTCCTTGACAAATGACTGAAGATACTAAAAAATCCCACGTAGACTGCGCATTCATCAGTCATTGGCTCATTTGAACATGGCGCGCTTGGTTGTTACAGATATCGCCGCAAGAGGCCGTCACTTGTCCACGCTTGCGCTCGTGATCGCTCTCAAACAGCCGTGTGTTCGAAGGGAAAAAAAAGACAAAAAGTGCTCATAGTCACGAGACTCACATGACGCTTTTTGTTTGCCCCTCCCATTCCTCCCTGCTTAACTTCCAGCGCTTTCGTCGGGACTAGAAAAGTCAGAATGCGATTGCAGCCTGTGACAAATATTTGTAACTCCAGTCGTAGTAGACGGATCGTGAAAATTTTTCTGGCGTTGAATTTGTGAGGCAATACGTTTCTTCTGTAAATTAATTCTACGGTCACTCAGAAAAGTGTTTCAGCTCCCCTTTAAGCTCCTGCTTTTGCAGATAGCTGGCAAATTCACTAAGTTCTTTCAAAACATCTAAAGAAAGGCTGCCAGAAAGGCAGTGAGAAAGTTAATAAATGCAACAGAAATGCCGATGCAAACGTAGGACTGGAAGTGTGAATGCGCGTGTCACTTAACTGACTAAGAGTGGCATAATTGAATTAACGTTTAGCAGTCTCGAAATATTTTATTGTGACCTAACTATCGCGTGCTAGTCACGTCTTTCACGACTACTAATAACGTTGAACAAATCAACCAACCTAATATTTTAGACAGCAGCAACGAACAAAACCACGGCCAACATACCTAATAAAGTTCTGCAACAAAAACTTCGCTCGAAAAAATTTTTCTGTGGCCCTCTCTTGGACTTCGTTTTCCTCAACAGTGACATACGCAATGCGATTGTTTTTCCAGATACATCATTTTGCGTCACAGGCTGATACGGAAAATGAAAGAGCCACCGACGTTGGTGCAGACGGAGGAGGGTGCGTAGTAGGCGGCATTTAAGACATGGGAACTGGCAGCTGCGGCCAGCGTGGACTGGGAGGTGTTCCACTTCCGGGAACGGTGGCGAGTTGGACTAATGGATCGGACGAAGCGGTCGTGTTTCCAGACGCCATTGTGTGGGATGCGTCCTTGGTGCAGCGCGTCGTGCCTTTGTCGGTCATCATGTTCTTCACGCTGGCAGGAAACGCCGCCATAGTTGCCGTGCTGGCTCGGCCTAGAGCTCCCAAGCGTGCTTCGCGTGTAAACCTGTTCATCCTACACCTGGCCATCGGAGACCTGGCAGTCGGTCTGTTCACGCAGTCATCCGAAATGCTTTTCGAGGTGAGTGAGTGGTGGCTTAACGACGCGCGGCCGGCAAGTGTGCTCTTCAATGTCATGTTTTCTCCACGATTCTCACTAAAATTGATTGCTGTTCACTGCAAACCAATAAATATATTTGAGCGACTTACCTGCGTAAGTATACACGAAATAAGAGATTAACACGCAGAGACTAATCATCATTGTATCCGTCAGTCGATGTATATTTTCCGGCCCTAAGCTTTCTTCACCAAAAGTGGTTTTTTGCACTGCCTCAGAGATCCGAGCCATTTGATGAGTTTCTCAAGTCACCTGTCTTTACCTCGCCTGCGTGATCAGCCGACCTTTAACCAGTGACGATATTTCACATAACGTCATCGTATTATGCCCCCACGTAAATTCAGAGTGACGTCACAAAATTTTGGTGATCTGTGACACGATGATGGTATGTGGTGACACCACCTTGTTATGGTTATTTTTTCCTCGTAGTGACGCCGGCGTGTAGAGATCGCGATATCAAGGTGTTAAGCATGCCCGTGTCGCCTGGAATCGAGAATTATGACCACTCGTGTTGACGCCTGGGCCACAGGACACCGATGACGCTCACGACCAGTTTTTGTATTTGAGAGGCATCTAAGGTATTCGCATTAAAAAGGAAATTACGAAACGTGAGTGGCACGTGTTACTTTCTTCGCCTCACAGATCTCAGGCGGCTGGGTGCTGGGAGGCCCCGCTTGTAAGGCCGTGGTGTACGTGCAAATGGTCACCCTGGCCTCGACCACGTTCATCTTGGCCTCGATGAGCTACGATCGGTACGCCGCCATCTGTCGACCTCTTGAGTCACGTTCGGGTCTGCGGCGCGCCAAGGCTATGGTGGCGGTCTCTTGGGCGTTGGCCTTTCTGCTTGCACTGCCGCAGCTCTTCATTTTTGTGCAGGTAGGCCTGCGCTCGCATTATCTTTTGCATGTAACATAGAAGGTTGCACGCTGCTTGTAGCAGCAAATTGGGTTGAAGTGGCTTTAGTGGATGGTCACACCGGATTGTTCTTTCATGCTTGTGCGCTCCGTTTTTTAGGAAAAAACTGGATGTCTCACGCTTCCTGTTACAGTTATCCCCCCCCCCCCCCCCGAAAAACAAAAGAACCTAGATTGAACTTGAGTTCCGTCCTATGCAAGATATCAACTCTTTTATAAATATTTTCGCTCAAAAATGCGGCATGCGTTTCGGCATTCCACGAGTATCTTCATTTATAGGTGCATAGAAAATGTGATCGACACCAAAAAGGCAAGTCAATCGAGAATGGAAAAACTAACTTGCTTAGCAGCTGAAGGTGATCTGCATGTACTGTGTGCATATTGCAATAGGTAAATCTGGATTCGTGTCTTTTTGTTTTTCGCGTACTGCGCAGGTACAGACAGGTGTGACCACGTCTGGCCGTCCTCATTACGAGTGTCTCAGCGTCGGATACACTAGTCATTGGCAGAGACAGCTGTATTTCTCCTGGCTCACCCTGTACATCCTTGTGGCGCCCGGCATTCTAATCTCGGCCTGCTACCTGCGGCTCTTACGAGCCGTGTGGGCGGCATCTGGCTCGGAAGGCGCCAACTGTCTCGTCTCTACAAGCACGTCATCGAAGAGAAGCAAGGACAGCGACAAAGAAAACGGCAAATCGTCACCGCCCTTGCTCCGTCGATGCGGTCAGGGAAATCCACTCCTGCCCAGGGCGCGGGCGAAGACACTTAAGCTTACGGTACGCCTCAATTGCTTTTAGATTAATTCCATCCCAACAACGCTGTGGACTCTTCCACAACGAAAGTGTTCCGACTTCGGGTCCCACAAAAAACTTGGCGTTATTTCTGTCACGAAAACAGCATCAGTGTAATGCGGCGCTGGTTTTCCAGACTTCACGCCTCTTATGTAAACTGCTGTTCTCTTTCTTCCCTTTAGATTTCCCTTTCTATCTTCCTGATGCATTTCTGGTTATGACTTTTCATTACACCTTGAAGCTAAGAAATTCCTCCTACACTAGTTTGGTCAGCATTTTTCACCGGCGCTAAGCGTGTCGAGCTTTGCTCTATGTGAATTACTTGCTCAAACGACATTCAGCATAGCTATATTGCTCTATATAGATTGCCCTATAAATGAGGCTCCATGTTTTCGGAGTTATGTTTTTTTTTGAACGTCCGAGGGTGTTTTTTGTAGTTTTATTGTTTTTGGGGATATTAGGCGTTTACCAAAGTGTATTTCTCGTAAATCTCCGATTCTTAGAAATTTCGTGTTTGCTTTTTCATCATAAGTTCTTGCAATGTCTTCTTAATCATTTTATTTCGAATTAAAATGTATTGCATTGATGATGACAATCCGCATTAGCCATACTTTCATTTTTTTAACTGCCTGTTCATTTAGCTTGTTCGCAAGGCTGTTTATGTGTGCACTCTTCTAAACACATTGAAGTGTACCTTTAGGAGTAGGAGGAGCTGGTCAAGCTGCTTCTCAGCTTTTTTTCCTAGCCCCTGTCATCTGATTCATAAAAAAATTAAGTGTTTTGTGTTCAAGTATGTGTAGTTGCGTTGGCACGTTTGAACATATAATAATAATAATAATAATAATAATAATAATAATAATAATAATAATAATAATAATAATAATAATAATAATAATAATAATAATAATAATAATATTCACAATACTCCGAAATATTAGGTGAAGTGAACTCTGATTTGAAAAACATGCGAAGTCACGAAGTGTACTTCGGATGTCTCGAAGGCTTGAGCGGGCAACACAAATGCACACAAGCACAAATACTCGAATACAAAACACTAGCATTTGTTCATATCGCAACCACAACTCTTTCCACCACGGTGGTCACCCGAGGTAACTACTATTTTTTTTTCATTTTGAAACACGTGAGGCTCGCGTGAAGGATCTGAAAAGGCCGCATGTTTTTAAAGCTTTTGGCAATCTGACAAGGACGAGGCTACTTCGTTTCGGCTTCAATGTGGCATCTTACGTTTGCTTTCTTCCGGCTCCCGTCGTTCTCAAGGTGCGCTAAACGATGGACCCGAGATATGTTTATTTAGATAAATAAGTATGTCCTGTTCTAGTTAACCTACTTGCCTTTCCTTGCATCTTTCTCTCTCTCTCTCTCTCTCTCTCTCTCTCTAGTAAGTTAAAAGTGCGAAGAGCATGTTGTAAAAGTAGCTAACGCTAAGGACTGTAGTACTGAAGAGCTTTTCGTTCACTGCAAGGGACCAGTAGAACATTACTGCATAAAGGATGCCTCAGGAGACCAACTCAATACTTTTGAACTAAAATTGCAGTTTTTTTCTTGCCAGAATATAATTTTGTGCAAAAGACTTTGTCATCTTGTCAAAAGAAGAAAGCCCTTGTTGTAATAGACACAAACATACTCAACGAGGCTGCTTCCACTTAGCAACTACGTCCGCTCTGTTTAGTTCATGATTCACAGCTTTGGAAATGTCATTTGAATAGTGGAAATGTCCTTTTAAGATCGGAAAGTGTGGAAAATATTACTTGAGTATATTTGTGGCATTTTTTATTTATCTAGAAACATGGACCCCTACCTAAAAACTATGTTCTCTAATATTATTCGCGCTTTTAGAGAAATTTGCTTTGCGTAGGTTAGCACACCCGTACAATTGTTATTTTTTTAAGGCGGCTTGTGACACTATATTCATGCTGAATATAGTTTCTGAGGACTGTTGATGCAGTTATCCGGGTGCTATATCACGTTCGTGGTGTAAAAACTTTTAAACATACGAGCATCATGTTTTGATTAATTGATAAAGAATGAATAATCAAATCCGAATCTTTATTTCATAATTCCTGTTTCGTGTAATTCCCGGTAATGCTTAGACAGAAAAATAGTGAGCAGGAAGCAAGTTCGACTACTATAACTTCAGCACCTGTCAAAATTAAGTGGTGAAAAGTACCGTGCCAATGAACATTTTTAACTGAAACTGCGGCTGTGCCAGCTGCCGGTGTTCTTGAAGGCGAGGGCAAAATTCAGCGCGACCAGATAATATAAAGCGCAACAAGAAACATAAATACGTGATAATAACAAAGAAAAAGAAGCTACTGCTACCTTTGCATACGAAAGGCGTTAACGAAGAGCAGGTTTACGTGATAGAAAACGCAATGATGAACTTGTGGAGGCAACAGCAGCCCTTTTCAGTGAGCGACGCGGTTTGGTGCTCGCATAACATTGTCCAGGTGTGAAAAGTGGCGCAGCATGCGTGACAGGTATCGCATGCACTTACCGCGAAGCATGCCAAACTTTTCTCCTCACCTCTCTAGGTGCTGCCACGTATGCCCCGTTTTCGCGTTGTCGTACATCTCCCTGAACACGTGCGCACGGTTGCATTGCTCTGGCTGGGCAGTTTGCTGTAGTGGTGCGAGAGTGGTTCCAGCGGCTCGTATGCTGGCGATGTCATCTGTCAGACGCCTGACATTTCATATTGTCGGAAAGTTAGAGCCTATTGCTTCGCCTACAGCAGGAGCCAGGCTGAATTAGACCCTTCATCGCCGTCGTGTGTTATCACTCAGTGATGCGGCTGTCACCATGGCTTGGCCTTCTCGTTCGACAGCGCATGCGCAGCAAGAAAACCGGTGGTGATTACACTGTAATGCACTGATTAATCAGAAGATTAACAGCAAACACTGTGAAGTTTGAGCACCGGAAAGCTCCCTGCTTGACGGTCATACTGAGGAATAAAAGGTGAATCATTGTATCTATGCTGGCCTCGGTTCTTTTTCTTCGCGTACGAAGTGAAGATGCCGGCGGAGGTGACGCTGTGGTGATAAAAAGGTCACAGTGGTGTTCTATCGATACTGTAGGTTACATTAAAGTGGTGTTATACTCCTAGTTTTTGCAGTTCCTGGCGCAAAAAGTTCTGGGCCATTTTATTGAAGTATATACAGTTGCCTCAGACGGTCTCCGTTGCTGTCGTCTACGTGCTACGCTCCCCGTCTGTAACTAACGATACGTCTCGAACACCCGTACGCGTAAGCCTCGTTGATATATATAACAATTTAAGAGTTACGCAGTAAAAAGGAATTGGCACGTTAGCGTAGCGCAGTGTTTCAAAACGCTACGTTCCGCGAGGGTAATACGCGTTGAAATTCGCACGCAACGCAAGCGCCAGACCGTTTCAACTTCAGCACGAAGGGCGCATGCTCGCTAACATGTCTTAACGGTTAGAACATGAAGCTGCTGTTCTTGAAGACAGGAGCTCTCGAAGCCCTTTATCGGCCACGTATACTTGCTTATCTCGTTATAGCGAACTTACGTTCTTCTGTGCTTAGCACAAAACGCGAGGCACGTTAAACGTGACGCGTTGTGCACGAACACTAAAATTGATGATAGATTCAAGATATGCAAACGCGGCTTTAATAAATGGGACCTTGCAAGGTCGTTCATCACGCATGCATCTGTAGAGACGCTGAAAGCGCTCGCTTAGCTTACTATTACTTTTGCGTATGTCACGGGAACCGTTTCGGACTCGCTGCCGATGCGAGGTTACTTGATTATTTTTCTCTAGCGTTGCTTGCACACTACACTCCTCGTCACAGCGTTTACAAAAACATTCATAATAAAAATGGGTTAGTTCTGGAAAAATTGATTGATATGTGGGGTTTAACGTACCAAAACCACTATATGATTACGAGAGACGCCGTAGTGGAGGGCTCCGGAAATTTTTCTGGAAAAATGAAACGTATTGGAATTTCGAAATAGGGCCACGATATATCCAGATATGCCAGCATGTACCTGTAAAAAATACATGATACAATAGTTATTTAAAACAAGAACTGTTACGATTTCTTTTGGTTACAGTATCTTCTTATGAAGACCTTACCCCTCAACGTCACAGTGTACATTTATCATCCGAAAATCAATTTTGACTTCCTGCAAGCGCCGTCCGTGTTGTTATTTCAAAGCGTTCTGGCCTATCGAATTTCGTGATGCTTGTGCGGACACTCAGCAAGGGAAAGCTTTCTAATTTTAAAAAGTCACGGAAATAAAAAAAAACAATTCACCTCAAAACACCATCAGAAACTCCACATAATTATTCTGGGGCGCTCTTTGAAAGCTGGGGGCAATCTGTTTGGTTTGGTTCAAAGTTAGGGTGGGGGCAATCTGTTTGGTTTGGTTCAAAGTTAGGGGCATTGCGTGCGAGTTCACGATGTATTTGCATTTAAGGCAGGCAATACGGCTTCACCACTGAATATATGGCGCTTATCGAATTATAGCGGGGCGAAAAAAAGTACCGTAACGTTTTTTTTTTGCCGTACAAAACGCCTCTGCCTTCTCGCCCGCATTGAAACTATACATTTTATTGACAGGGAAATATTAACAAAAACGAAGTGTGCAAATGATGCATAGCATTTTTTAAGATCGTGGCGTTGAAGTATTCAGTAAAGTTTTGTACTCGAAGTACAAGCTTGCCGCCAGTGCAGTATACTCCTCCTTTTTTTCTATTTAAGAGGCCGCATAAACTTGCAGATAGGAAGTTAGTGCCATAAACTATCAAAAGAATATAACACCTAGTTTTGTAATTATCTAATATTTGTCATGCTTAGTCTAAAGCATGCCTCAATTTTTCCAAAAAGTTGTAAATAACAATTACAGCAAAATCGCGCTAACAGTAGCGTAAAGAATAAAGCACGATGAGTGGACATATCGAAGAGGTTTGGTGTTCATGACGAGTGAGTTGTCAGACCTGTCATCAACTAAGCTTTGCCAAGAAACGCTACCTCTTGTACTTTTTAGTTGTCTGAATCTATCTATGCTTCTTCTCGCTGAAAGAAACTGCGACCGTTTTTGTGTACCTTTTCTTATACGGGTTGTTCAATGGAGAGTTTGCGCGCGCGGGACGAGCTGCGGCCATAAGTGATCACCGCAATCACAGCACCAAGTATTTTTTTTTTGTTCATATACCGATTCGGGAGCGGTACAAAAAGGCCCCTTCGAAAACCCTCATTACCTTGTCACATTAGCCCATTTCGAAATAAGCAGCGGTTTGGCACGCGTGATTTATTGTGTGCCTAACACCCCTCCCTCCCCCTCCTGCAGTCTCGCCATCAGTGACCTTCGGCCCTCCCTTTTCATGATAAAAAAAGTTTATCGATCTATCTATCTTTAAAAGTAATTTTTTGTAGCGTCTACTCTGAACTAGTTCCTTCACGAACAGGTTGATGCGATAACGTCTTCGGCGCGAACGCATATTACCAGGCACGCTTCAATGCTGCAGGCGCAGATTTTTTGTCTGCAAGCGCAGAATGTCTGCAGGCGCAAAAGTTCTGCAGGCACAGAACTTTTGTCTGCATGTCACAAAACATCGGTGGCGACATGTTTTTTTAATGAACAGTTGTTTCTTTTATTCCATTTTTTACGACTTTTTGCATCGACAAGCCCATCAAGACGGCCACAAAAGTATAAGTGATGTGTAATGTGATGAACATTTTAGCGTTAATTCTTCTATCTTGTGTTTCTCTTCCTTTGACAAAATTTCTTCCTCGTTTCAGTGGTCTTGTTGGTTGTTTTTTTATCACAAATTTTTTATTAAGTATATCAATAGGAGAATAGCTGAGCGTGTGTAGGCAAAGTGAGTCAAACAGATTTATCGGGATTGCCTTAAAGAATACGTCAAGGTTTTCAGAATGGCGGAAATGTATGTTCATCGCCATAGTCTGCTCCTCAAGAAATAAAGTAAACATATTTTAAAGAGATATGCCTGGTTGTCAGGAATCGCGGTTCTGTGGCGTTGTCAAAAAAATGAAGAGCACCTTGACGTTGGTGCTCCAGTGTGCGTTCACATGCTTGGCGGAGCTTACGTGCGTGGCATGTGAGGGTTTTAGTGTTTCTGTTTAGGTAAATCATGTTTTTTTTATACATCTTGTGGATTCACTAGATCCTACCTCACTAGACTCCGATGTTGCTCTGCGTTACTCATTCTCCAGCTTCCTGGCTCTCGAATCGCAGGTGTGCATCATAGCGAGCTTCATGCTCTGCTGGATCCCGTACTTCGCAGTGCACAACATACGCATCCACAGCCACTACTGCATCAAGGTGCCGCGGGCCGTCATTGTGTTGGCCGAAACGGCGGCCCTGCTCAACAGTGCCGTGAACCCGGTGTTCTACGGGCTCTTCAACGTGCACATACGTCGCGGCATCTGCGACATTCTCCCCTGTGGTCGACGTCGTCGTGGTCGGGGGTGCAGCGGTCGCGACTCGACCACGCGTTATCCCACCGGCCTTCTTACGACGACGTCGTTGGCTCCCGATGCCGGTTCTGTGAACAGCCTCGCGCCGACGAGCAAAGGGCGCTGCCACCAAAGTGGTCGGCCCTGTGGCAGCGTCACAAAGATACCGATGGTCGCCATTAACGGGAACACTGTTGTGGCATCTCACGTGTGACCAACGTCCGCCGACGTTCGCTCGTCCAAACAAGTTATCTGGTGGCTATGCGCACACGAAAACCAGGATTGGAGCATTCGGAATAAGTGTTTTGCTCACGCTTGTCTTCTCTCATCTGCTTCGTAAATAAACTCTCAAACAATTTAAGTAATACTTACAGCATACAAAGCTCAGTGAAGAGAGCCCAAATACGTAAAGTACAGCAGTGATTATTCGAAGCCGGTGATTACACTCAACCGAAAAATTTGGTCTGTCTCAATGTAGAACATGCTCTTAAACTGTCCCGTTTCCTTTAGTTTGCTTATAGCATGAGCACATTTAGCTAATTTCTCTGTGAATTATACAGGTGACTGAAAAGTGTTCTCGTATTTTGCCTTACATGTTGCGTGATGTGACTGAAAGAACACGACTATATCTCGTCGTAAATCAGGGTGTTATCACCATGGCGCCATACATGCAAATGTGATTATCTGAAAAAAAATCGCGAATGGAACTCAAATGTGAAATGACCTTTAAGCTTCTCTCTGAGGTGGGCGCTGCTTGCATGTATTGTCCCCGTGGGTTCAACAAAAAATAAAAGCTCTGAGCCTGAATTTTGGAACCTGTGGCATACGATGGTGTAAAGAGAAGTGCTTTCATAATTTACAGTTCCGATACCATTTTTTCTGGCACCCACACTTTGCTTTGATGACGTTTCATATGTCACCCCATCTGTGCAACCTTGGATGGGCTACCTGCTCAAGATGGTATTCCGAATGCTTGTGTACTGCTATTATTGCCATCTACATAGGTCACACCTGTTGAACCATTGTCAAAAAATGCTTTGATGTGCTTAAGTGCGATTCAGCTCTGTGAGATCGTCTTCCTGTTTTGACTAAGAACCCATTCGCCATTTCAAGTGTCACCATTACGAAAGAAAACGTCAACAAAAGTTGACATGTACATTTCATATGAAAATAAAAGTGATTACAATAAACCTGTAAAACCGTGTTTTCAATATTTTTTTCACTTTTATTTCAACTTCGAGCACCGAAGACTTCGTTTGTATTTATCTCGTTATAAACGCTCCTGCACTTTCCAAGCAATAGTTCCAGCACCTCCAGAGTGTTATGCAGCAGTCAGGTGAACATATAGTGCAATAGTTACTGCACTAATATTCCGTATAAAGAGCGAGCCTTTTATAGGCTACAAACATCTACCACAAGAGTTTCCTTCCGTTTGTCTGTCTTTTTCTTTGTTTCTTTCATCTTTCTTTTTTTCCTCTTTCTTTTTTTCATTCTTTCTTCCTTCCTTCCTTCCTTCCTTTCTCTCTTTCCTTCTTTTTTCTTTCTTTCTTTCTTTCTTTAGAGCTTGTTCTTCACTCGTCAAACACAACCGTGGTATAAATAGCAGAAAAACGAAGGACACAAGAGTTGAAGGCGACAACACGAGCGCACTTACATCCTGTTTTTCATACGTGACTACCATAGCATCGAGACCACTGCTATCTACCCGAGATGAGAACTGTCACTGCGTAGGAAAAAAAAAGCTTTATACAGCCGTCTGTTAGCCAAACATTGTCAGGAGCAGACGTTCTCACTTCTGAGTGGCGAAGCCCTACACCGCCTCATAGAGGTCTCAGAAACAGTTTCAATGACAAACGCTCTTTTTTGTGAATCGCCCACGTGAGGCAGGCACTGCACGGAGGTGAAGTAACTTGTAATCAAAACAAGTTCATTAAAAATCATTGTTTAGGTTACGCACTTGTGAACCAAATATACTACAACACTCATCAATGCGTTTTTTTCGGCACTTATGTTCGTATGCAGAGTTTTAAACTATGACATTAGCGTATGCAGAAAGGACATGACCCTGACACAAGCGTAACGCACATGCGAGGTTTCGCAGGACAAAAAGGCAAAATAATGATAAAAAAATTTAAAAAGAACAAAAAAAAACTAGTCAACTAGGAGCAAATTGCAGCCAACGGTAGTAGATGTAGTCGAAAGTAGCCCCACGAGGGCGAAGCCAACTGGAACAAAATGGAGAAGGGATCGAGTCGGTGCTGATACATTACGGCGTAAATGTAGCGCAAAAAAAAAAAAAAGACGAGAGATATGCTGGTGGAGAAGGGGGTGCAGGAGGTGTGTTCTTGTTTTGGCTTCTTGCCTTTTGCTTCGCCAAAACTGCGCATGCGCGGAATTTAGCCGAGCGTCAAATTTGGATGCTATATATTTTCGGTTCAAGCAATAAAGCTTTCAGTTGTGATAAGCGGTGTTCACTTTCTTGTCCCCGTCGTTTTTTTTTCTTTTTGTGCTATATTTACGCCGCGACATTTACGCCGTAATGAAGCCAACTGGGATGTTTTCACCGAAATGACTTGATGTCTTTTCATGAAAAGGTAACTAAGAGCTCAACATCACAATTGCTGACAGTGAAGCATACATCACTGACTTTTGCAATAATTTCGCGCATGATGAAAACGTTTTATGCACTGTCGCCGAAATAGCTGTCTATTCACTTGTATAGTGTCAGTTTTCCTAAAACAACTAAAAGCATTTTGACGATGATAAAAAATGAGTGCTCTATAGAGGTGCTATTACTTGCTGTTGCTGGGATTGAAGCATAAATTGTAGTTCCTTGCGAGATCATTCCTAATGACAAAATTCATGCAGTTAGTATTTCCGGGTAACAGTGCGTTTCTAATATTCAGAAAGAAGGCACACGCTGCATCGGAGATTCACTTTGCGATGTCCATAAGTGCAGAACTTCGATGAGTAGCGCTTTCGAGTGCCCTGTTCACTTCCACTTACTGTCATGTTCAGATATAGGGCGCCAGCAAGATGAGGTTCCAAAAAATAGTGTTCTCCAAGTCTCAGCCATTACACCAAATACAATATACTTTTCGTAATGCCATGGCAAAATCCAATTTCGCAATGTGAAAAACACGCCTTAATCTTCAGGTTTTGACACTTCGTACTCACACCGGATATGGCATCCTAAGGTGTTACTAACTTGGTTGAAATCGAGGGAACAGCAAAATCGCCAAAAAGAGCCAAGTAGCTGAGACAATTGCTCGGCCACTACCGGCCTAAAAAAATAGCCGAATAGATACACAGTAACTAAACCTCACATCCTTGACACTTTACCATAATCACGTAATTGAATAGATATTGCTAGCCCTGTATCCCTCTTTTTTCGGTTTAGACAGACAGGCTTTGTTTTCTTTTTAACGCATTGGGCCGCCCCAGGCCTTACAGCAAGCAAGCCCCATGCAAAGCTTTCACAAGTGTCACGCGTAAAACTGCATTCGGCTTTCCAAGCTAGCCAACTTAATTTTAGTTTTTACCTTTTCATCAGGCGTAGGAGCGAGCAAAGGCAGAGCGCAGCATCGGCATATCGATTGTACCACCGACGCCGTGGTAGGATAAATAATTTGAATATACTATCACATTAAGTTTGGGAAAAACATTTACCCTCATGATTTGCACATGATTCGGAAGAGCATTCGTTGCACTTTTTAAGATGATAAAAATAGCGTTGGTTGCTCTTTTCTGCTCACTGACGAGGTCGGCGTATAGTGAACTACTGGTACTGTGCACAACGCTGGCGTTGCCGAGCTTTCTATTGCTCTTTTGCGACAGTATCTGCTCTTTTGTAAGTCTGATAGCTGAACTTCCGTACTGTCTAGTTCTTTCATTGAGAGTTTCTTTGCATATCTCCAGAGCGGGATCTCCGGAAATTGGAACAGTAAGGGTGCGAAATGAAAGGGTGCAAGAGATGAAGGGAGAACAACTTTCGGCATGCGTGTGCCTCTTTTCTTTTTCTTTCAGGCACGTGGTTATAAGGACTAGATTGAAAAGTTAAGGCGTCATGTGGAATGGCTGCTGACGCACCCGTTTTGGTTATGCTTTTTGAGGTGCCATACATTAGCTCGCATGGAACGAATGAATAGCCGGGACAGCTGTCGCGTGTGAGGCATGCGGCTTCATGGCCGGGCATTCGTGCGTATCATGCTCGCTCTGGTGACCATGATAAGGCCTTGTTATGTGAGCTTGCGCGAAGATTGATCCAACCTCCTTTAAAAAAAGTGTGATCTGCATCGAGTTAAACTGATTACATTATCTGCTGAGCAAACGTGAACATTGGCAAGATGAAGACGCTTTTCTTTCGCATCACAAATTAGGGTAAGCTAGTTCTTTTTTTACCGTTGAGGTAAAGGAGTTTGCCTAACGAGAAGCTCACAAAACTGCGCCAGACTTAATGCCGTTCGACATGCGGAGACGTCAAGACACCACACTCGCGCAAGCTAGGTAATGGCTCAGCGTTGTACTGAAGCTTTCCAGATGACTTATACAAAATGAATACGCAGGCCTCCCAGGCGTATGGAGGTGATTTAAAACGTAGGGCGTTATCTGTTGCGCAACAGCTCCTGGCAGATATACCAGACGCTTCACTCATCAGTGCGAGGCCTCTCGATGAATTATATAGGGGCTTTAGCTCTGTAAGCAACGATGACGTGGCATTGCTGGCGATGCATCTCAACGGCGTACAGTACGAAACGAAAACAAAACAAAACAAAACATCATAGCCAAAAACAAGGACCCAAGAATATTTTGGAAAGTGGAAACGACGCAGTGCAGTTTTTAAAGAAAGCAGCATCAACAAAAGAGCAGTTTGAGGAAATCCTTGTCTATTATGTCGAGTCTGAAGCACTCCAACTGCAGGCAGATGGAAGTGATAGGTGGGAAGTTGAATCAAAATATTAAGAGACAAAAGCTTTCGCATACCTTGCATTGAAGGCGCTATGTTAAACAGACAGCGGAGCTGATAGTAGTTCTAGCGATCACTCTTTTGTTATGCTTTTTCAAACTTTTTTTAAAAATTCCATATTCTCTCTCTGTTTCTGGTTATGACAATTTTGTCTACGTTTATTTATATTTCTCTCTCACTCTCAATGTCTTTCTTTTTATTTTTCTTTCTAATTTTCATTTCTACCATCTCCTCCTGTCTTTTTTTTTCATGCATTTAATTCACTCTATTCGTGCACTTGTCCTTTTTTATGATATGATTTAATCTCTCCATCCTACTTTCTGTACTCATCACCCGCAGTTTTTTTTTTGCACCCCCTTGCTGTTTTATATATTACGCAAGGCTATACTGTGCTCTGAATAAAAGAGTGGCTAAGGCACCCACCCTCAGGATAGTACATACGCGCGTTCGAGTGTCCCATCGGAAAAAAAAAACTAACCCTGCGATTCCTTTCTTCAGCTATCCTGAGTTATGTTTCTCTCTTTCATTCTCTTTTTTTCTCGGTTTCTCCACTTGTTGTCTCGGCCATCAGATTCATTGGATAGCACGTCGAAACATAGGCGGCCGTGTTCTGGAAGCACAGCATACGATGAAGAAGAAGACAAAGACAGCGTGCGCTGTGACGCACTCTTTGGCGGTTTTCTGCGGACACCAATGTTTCTGCGGCTGGCATAAGCAACTACGCTATCGTACAAAACAAGAACTCCAACGCACAAACTTTGTCATGTACCGCGCTACAAAATCATTCGCTGTACGCCGGACTCATTCGTTTAAAAGAACGCAACAGTGACACTGTTCACTGGAACCTTAATTCATCGATGCGTTTCCACACGTATACGGGAATTAGACCAAGGTAGCGCATTGCTACATTTATATGCGTCAGAGCATTCTCTCTTTGCTATTGAGACAAGCTTGATTGATATTTCACACAGTTGATAAGTGCTCGTTTGCATCGCTCTTCTGGCGGCCATATAATCGCGTGTTTCGAAACTGTCTGGGTGAATACTTAAAAGCGTTATAACAGAACGAGAAGTTTACAGGAAAGGTTGGGGTGGTGGAACAAGCCGGGAAGAAGCCTTTGATGTGTTACAATGGTGAAGAATCGCTGTGACAAGCGGAAGTTCTTTGTCCAATCAAAAACAAGTAACAACAAGAACTCTACTACCCACTGGTTTATTTATTTTATTATGAAGCTCGATGACAAAGAACGCCTTTGTCCTTAAAATGTCTGACGCCCACTTGACGAGGATTAAGATTTATCTTCTCTATTTTTCAGTGCTCTTGTGAGTATTCTGTGTTCATGACGCTTGCAATTGTTTGGCCATGGGCACGGAAGCATATCCTAGAGAGTGTAATTAACTTGGTCTCTGTTAGAAAGAAAGTTCAGCGCTTCTTTGACCCTGTCACAAGCACTTGTTTTTGAGACAAGTTCTCGCCAAGCAAGTCTCTGCGTCAGTAGATGAAGGATTAGAATAATGACCTATCAATGCACGTATAAAAGGGGAGTGCACTGAAGAATACTAAGGGAAGGTTGTCTTCAGAAAACCGGCAGTGAGAAGTTCTTCACTGTGGCACCTTGCATGCGACGTGTACTTCGAAACTGTCTTCGTGCATACCTTCTGTACAAACAGAACATTCGATATTCCTCCTAGAGTGCGAAGTTAGTACAAGCAGTATTTACACGAGCTCTTGATTATTCACAAGGGTTAAGATCCAGTTTTATTTCATCGATATCCATTATTACCACGCATTTGTTCTGCACACTCTGCCGTAGTATGACCAAGCGAGACAGGCGTGAAGGTAGAGAAGTGCGCCGGTTATGTGACTAAATGAAGTAAACATTGACAGGCCGGAAAGAAGTTCGCATAGAAGAACATCCTCGAAGTGAGCTCAAAGCACAAGCTACTTAACTGAGTTGAAAGCTGGCCCTGTGCGCTCGAAGATAATGTAAGCACAACATGCACACACAAAAGCAGCCACAGAACAGAGATTCGTGTGACGTCAGCGATCATTAAACGTGTGCAACATATTACAGGTGCTTTTGAGGGTCGAGAATGTCACGTTGTGAAAACGTGGGCGTTATATTCGAGAGCCTTGCTTCGTATAGGGTGATTTTTCCTCGCACCCCTCTGACCATTTTTAAAGACCAATATAGCTTCACTTTCCCAGTGTTATGCTATGTTCAATTATTGTTCTAAGATTTTTTTAGAATTCGTTCATAGACGTTTAAAAAAAACGACAGTGATTTACGCCAGCGCCCACCAAGAATTTAATGGCGTCCTTTTCGTCACGGAACTGACGTCAATAAAATGTACACGAAGAAATAACCGAGAAAACAATACTGTGGTAAAACAGCAATTAAAGAAAATTTTGGCCTATAGATGCCGTTTCCGTAAGTGAGCAGGTGTCGTCATATTTTTAATTTGTCCCTGTGTTATACTTCGCACCACTTTTGTTTTCTAAGATTAGCCACGAAAATTAGTGTAAAATTTCGACCACCTGGTAGTCGAACCCATGAATGCTCGGCCTGCGATGATCAATATCGGAGGTCTCAAACTCACCCCAAGAGCACGCCGGAGGCAGAGAAGAGTACCGAAAGGTCGGGTCAGAAAAGACTCTAAGAGGGTCGGGAAGTGGCGGGGGGGGGGGGGGGTAGGAGCTATACACGTTGTCAGCAAACGTCGTACACACTGTTACCAAATGGTAGTATTGAAAAGACAACTTTTGACATATCTCACATACAGGTCCTGTTTCAAGATTTGCGGCTAGGATTCCCGTCAACATGTCGATACCAATCTCCAAAACGAGTAAAATCTGGACGCCGTTGATGACACAACGTTTTTGTTTCACAGTTATGTTTCAAGACACGGTTACCACTTGGGTTGCCTCACGAAAACAATCCGTTAGACCAGTCAGGGCAGTGTAACTCACGCACACGCTTATTATTAAAATAAAAGAAAATCTGTGTGAACAACAAGGTCATGTGCAAGCCGCTTGTTTGAGAACGCTCATCTAGACGATTGGTAGAGTGCGATAAGCAAGCAGAGTGATTCCAGACGCTCAACTAAATGTGTTATTGTCTCACATGCAGGACATCTCAGAAGCTCACCATATATATCTCACGGTGATATATGTTGGCAGGAGCGATGCCACTATCCAGGAGTGGTGAAGTGCTGCATCATGACAATAACGAAGGTCGACAAAGAGCTCTTTAGTAGTCTAAGCGCAATGAATGCTGTAGGTATTATTGCAGGAGGCTCTACGGTTGGTGCAATGAGGCTTACGTGTGGATTGAATACGGCATCGCCAACGGTACTTGCTTTGTCTTTCGCTTCATATCAGCGTGTCACGACTGACCGCCGGTGTATACTGTGCCTTCCGCATGCTCCAATTGTGTTTCTTCTCTTACCACTCCGAGTGAGGTGGCACAGACTAAGTAAAGAACTGCATAAGTGTCGCGGAAAAACAACAACGTTGACGGGCGAATGTCGTGCAAGTAAGTGTTTTGGTGCAGCGAGAGACAGCCAGCAAGAAACCTTCCTTTGTTCATGGTTCAAGCTACGATCTCTGCCTTTAGCGTTCCTGAAGCGATGAATGGTACACGCATGAGCCCAGGTGTATGTTACCCTATTACGCCTTGTCATTACTACTGTCAAACGAAGACATTTTGAACCAGTTTATACGAGTACTAGTGTTCATTACGTGCTTGTTTATGCTTTACTTGAGCTGTTTTGACCATATGCTGTTTCCTTGTGTATTCTACATACTTCACCTGCCACAAAAGGGACTAAGCGATCAAGTATGTTAGTTGGGAGAGAGATGTGTCGCTATAAGCGTCAACGTGGGTGCATCGAATACGAACGATGCTATTGAAACACCAATAGCCATTGTACAAATTCTGTGACACCACTGTAAAAAAAAACAATAATCATCTGGATATTCCTTCGAAGACAATGTTCGCTGTCATGTTAATATTTGAATTCTATGATAAAAGAATCAACCATGTTTTTTTTTCTCTCTTTCTTATAAATAAGGTTACCGATGAATCGTTCTGCTCGTGCCGTATAGTATCAAGGCCGTGGTTTCACACTTCTCTGTCATTTTTTCAATGAGTCACTTTATTAGGACTTGACGGTGAGCTTAACCTACTTAAAATACACTAAAAATGCATTGAGCCGTTATATTGAAGTTATTGTACTTATGTGGTAAGAAATAGAGCGAATAGCTATCGTTATTGTGGCTTTTCGAAGTCGGTCTCTTCAGACAAAAAAAAAATTGTTCAGACGTGCTTACAATACACGAGTCAGCATTGCCTACGTTTATTTCTTTCAAGCGAATAATGGTGGCATCGCTTTCATGGTACGACTGCCTGTTTCTCTAAAGCTGCGCATTGTTGTTACTGAACGCGTCACGATCTCCATTTATTCCGCACCATTCGCCGCGTTGGTGTGTGTAGTACACGTTTAAAGAGCAACGCGACGTGTTTCGAGTAAATTTATGGCCTCCTATATATAAGACTCTGTACAACCATGGCCGCAGCTGAGTTTCGGGGTGGCAAGGGCACGTCACTACGGTAATACGACTCGACCATGCTAAAAATGACTACCTGCGATTATAGGCGGTGGCACGATGGCAGAGGGCAAAACAAAGCCCCACGTAGCACATATTTCCCAGAATGGAGGAAAAGTAGGAAAGGGGGTAAATATAAAGAGGCCAACAAAACGCACGTCCGCGGGCTACGCTGCTTTGTGAAAAAAAAATTAACACATTAAAAGAAAGAAGAGCGAAAAAATGCTGCCCAAGTGGAACGTATGTGCCTGCTCATTATATGTCTACGATTGACCGCAAAGGCCGCTCAATTTTGAGGATTAGCAATGCCGGCGTCCCTTGGATGACGTGCCACGTCTAGTGTTCTTTGAAGACGCTAGTCTTTTTTTAGAATACTTGAATGCATAATTTTTGGTCGTTCTGCCTGTATTTTTGTCTGCCTATCTCTCGCACGATTTAGTCACCCGCCAAAGTTTAAGCATTTGCTGAACGACAAGCCATCTTTAACTGCTGACTGTGTTCACATTGGTGAACGTTGTTTCCTAAAAGATAAATATTACGCATATTTGAGGTGAAACATTCATACGTAAACCTTAGGTTGCGCTTTCTTTTACTAGAATATACATAAACACACAACTGTAAGTACTGTTTACATGCTGCGCTACAAATGTGACACTATGCACAAAAAAGGGCTCATCCGACGATATGGTGTTGCCACCTGCCGGTGACCCTGTGTTCTGGGCAAGCTCCTGTTTCTCGACATTACTGCTAGATGGCATCCATATTTTACGCAGCGCATCCTCTATTTCAACAATGCCCGCCAGAGGCGACCTAATTAATATAGAGAAGGCGGCTTCTGACTGACAACAAAACAGAAATGCCCGCTTTTGCGCCAGAAGATTTCAATTACATTGGCAGTGAAACACGAAGATACGCGGTCAATTTTTTCCAGGACCTTTTGCCTTGAAAATTTGTATTTTCTAGTCTAATGAGGCGAAACTCTCGATGAACTGGAACAAGAGAATCAAACACAAAAATTTACCGGCGCCCGACGTCGGCGGCGTCAACACGAGTGAGGCAGAGTCATGAAGGAAAGATATCACCGCAAGACGTCCTCCTGACGTCACATATCAACAAAGTTTGTGACGTCATCATGACGGCACGGTGAGATCACATAAGAAGATGTCACCTGGTGACATCATTATGTGACATCCCTGCTTGGTCAAATACACGCAATGGCTTCTTTCTGTAGACAATACAAAGTCATCTCAGTGGAAGAAAGAAGCCAGACAAGCAAGGCTAGAGAGGAGCGAGAAGAAAGAAGTCATGAGCTAGAGACTTCACCCGAGATGTGCGTTGTGAAGATAGTCTCTCTAGATGTCGTCCCACCATAAAAAATCAGCACGCGGGAACATGATGTGGAGAATGTTGCGTGCAGTCTGTTTGCATATGTTTTGCGCATGCATTTATGTTCACCTGTGGTGTTTGCCGCTAAAAAAGCCGAAACACCGCTCAATCTGTGTCTACAAGGGAAGTCAGAATGTGTATGCGCATGTACTCCTAGAATCCGGATTCTGCTTGTGGTTTTGTCGTGCTCCACAGCGTAAGATTTTAGGGAATAAAATAGTAATGCTTACGCCACTGTTCGAACTCCCAATATCCGGGAGAGTTCTGCACAGCCACGCGTGACGTGGTGCAGTGAGCTTCCATCGTATTTTTTTCCCACCCTTACCTCTTTGCTTTTTTTGTTAAAACGGGGGAGATAGGTACAGCAACTGTGGCTAAAGCAAATATTTTTTCTTTTGCACGTGTTCAAGGTTATACATATACGATGAAGGCATTGCTACCAGTCTCCAACAAGTTAGTGCTGGCTCGTAAAACAAGCATGATAGTGCGTATAATAGGGAGCTTTACAAAGAGCGCCTTGTCTTGGTTTAACAGGCGAAATTCCATGCTTACTTTTTTTCCTGTCCTATAATGTCCTCATTCTTTCATTTCTTTTGCAGATCAAATATTTAGGTACTTCGGATAAAGGAATTTGAAATTCAGGAGCGTATCATTTAATTCAATGGTAATTACGTTGTCTTTTGTATAGCATCCCTTTGTAAGGTACTTTTATCTTAGAATTACTTCCGTAAACACCGAGAAACAAGATCACATGGACGTACCGCTCTCCTGAATTGAGAAAATAGATAGGAAAATGTCTATTCGATTCTTAGCGCCAGTCATCGGCTGGTGAAATTCCGTAATAATGATGAGAAATAGTGAGATGTAGTAGGGCTGAATGTGACTGGCCGTCTACATGTTCACGACTTGTGTGCTTCTCCTTACACTGCAGGCTAAGCAAACTTGTTAAGGTCCACTGCCACAGTTCCATTTGCCGGCACTTGTCAATACACAGACTGGAGGAAACAAAATGATGCACGCTCTTCTGCCACAAATATCGCGAGACTACTTGTCAGGCACGAACGTGTCTTACACTTGTCGTGAAATACGCCCTGTATCACTCTTTAATGTTGCCAATTCAGGCTATGCACTGAAGCATTCGCCTGAGAAGGAAGTACTAGCAGTACTCTACTGCTCAATGTTATGGAGTGTTTTTTTTGTTGTTGTTCTTGAATGTTTGAAAGAAACACCCATGAGTGAACATACGATGATTCAGCAGGCAATAAGCAACAGAGGTCGCTGCGAAGTTAAAAGGTACCGTGTTGATGTTTTAGGAGAAGCTAATAAATGGTCTTCTTTCGTCGAAGCAGAAATATAATATAAGAGAGCAAAACTATTTGCCCCTTTTAATGTTGTATATAGGGTTTTATTCTCGTTCTTAAAATTTTATGATTCAAGAATTATCCTGTAGAAAAATAACTCGCTGTTCGCCTCACGAACGACTACATCGTTTCTAATATTTTAAGAGTTGCACATACGAAAACCATGACATGATTATGAGAGACGACGTAGTGGAGGACACCAAAAATTTCAGCCACCTGGACATCTTTAACGTGTACGACCAACTGTGGGCAATCCAGGGAGCCCGGACAGTGGTGGAAAGGCTGTGCCTCACCAAACAAAATGTCTGAGTGGCTTGAGCGTGGGCCGGTAGCCTTGCAGGTTTTTTTTTAGTAAAGTTTATTTCATCCATCCCGTTCTAAATTTAAGTACACGGGCCTCGAGTATTTTCTCCTGCATCGAAAACGCAGCCACTTCAGCTGTAATTCGGCTGTATCGCTTCGAGACATAAAAGTGAAAAAAATTAAAAAGTACTTTTGTTATGACAGAGACTACTTTTCACTTCACAGAACACGAGGCATTTTGAGACCTGTCTCGTGTAAAGAGGTTCTTCCCGTTGTGTAAACTGGGTAGCAGGTGAGAGAATACCAAATGAAGGCATTTTAAGAATTGCAAATTCCAGTGAAATTCCCTGTCCATCATCATCATCATCATCATCATCATCATCATCAGCCTGACTACGTCCACTGCAGGACAAAGGCCTCTCCCATGTTCCCTGTCCATACGCGGTCAAAAGAGGAAGCTACTTTCAATATTCAGCGTGCTACCCACTGACTTTCTATTGAAGTTCTTGGATTGGCATACTGCAGCCCCTTGTCACTTGTCAAAATCAATCTTCTTTCTTATGAAGGCAATTCAGTCTAGAAGTTTATGTTTAAAGTATGTCTCAGCTATACCGACGAAAACAAAACATGAATTAACACGTAGCGAAACTGTCTGGTCATGACTAAACCATGGTTCTTAAAATTTTCATTAAGTTTCTGGTATTCAAAATGAGTATCTTCTTTTGTTTCCCTTTGCTTGAAGGTTCAATTACCCCATTACAGCCCGGACATTTTACGACTACAGACGCCTACTGTACTACACCAAAATGATGCCAGTCTATTTTGCCGTTTATGACTAAGAGTGGCCTTCACTAACTCCATTCTGATTTCGTATCCAAATGTCTGACAACCTAGTCTGTGACAACTGTGGTAGTGAAGAGACGTTGCAGCACATCTTCTGCGAGTGTTCTCGCTATACTGCGCTGAGAAAATCACGTGCAGCTGCGCTAGTTTGCATAAATAGCAGACCAATGACGGTGGACGCCATTCAGGAATGTCGTACAGAGAAGTCAGCCTGAGTTAAGGCGACAAAAGTGGACCTCAGATTCTTGAAGGCAACGGACTTGCACCGGTGGTTATAGACTAATAGTGTTGGGATTACTGTGACGTGCGACTTTGAGTGCACGTGCACTCTTCTCTCTTGCTTTCGCAATCTTTCGAACTCCCTCATCCTTGTTCCCAGTGTAGGGTAGGACACCAGTCGCTCTATACCTGTTAACATCCCTGTATTTCTCTTCCCTCCTGTTTTGTTCTGTTCTGTAATCCTTCGATGCTGAGTCAATGCATTTGAGTGGCAAGTTACTTTCATCGCCCAATGAAATTCCGCATGAGACTGCTGCAAGAGGTAGCTCTCTAATGAAAAGTAGGGTAGGTGTTAAACCAGCTACGCGGGGAAATACACGTCGAAAAGTTTGAAGCAATACACTGACCAAACTGGCAGGGTACTGAGATTTATTGATCTCACAATCTTCGTACTTGCGGCTTCGCGTTTTTCGCCATAGAAGCCTCTGATGCTGAACATCTGTCTTTTTGTGTATTTAAAGCCAGGTCCTCGATGCCACAGCGGCAACCTTGCCCGGCGCTGACCTGAAGTCATGGATTTGATTCCAGCCGCAATGGTCAAATCTATATGAAGACAGAACGCTAGAGACTTCTATACTGTGCGATGTCCCACCCGGCAGGCCCAGGGTGTAAGCAAGGTTGATGATCATGCGATGGTCTTGGCACGTAAGAGCTAGCAAGTTATTTCCAGGGTCCACTGCTCTAACCCTTTTTGGCGTTATTTTAGCGATACCGCCATCGATAATGAAGGTCTTGTCTTTACATAATATTTCTCATGGGTTTTTGTTCGTGGTTATCAGTTGTTTTGTTTCTAGGTTTTCTCCAAACTTACTCGAAGCGACGAGAATAAACCTAGCGTAGGCTAAGGCACTGGTTTCCAGTAACGGGAGCGTTTGTGCCGTCATATGTGATTTTCCAGCCGAGGAAAGAAAAATGTTGATATTGAACAACTGTGTTCTTCAATTTAAATTTGTTTGTTTATTTTGATAACAAGTTATTTAAACACTGTTCGTAACAAAAGATATTATTTGATAGGGTCAACTAGTCTTTAAAACAAAGCACCAACGATTCATGGCTCATATATAGCCACGAGTAACGCCAAGGAACAAAAAACCATCTGCTCGTGAAGTGTTTACTTAACAGTCCATTTTTCGCCTCAAGCTTTAGGATTATTCCCCTCTGGATGCCGACCCGTGCCGTTATTAATTACGGCAGCTCAGGCTAGACGGTGAGCAAACTCATATAAACGTGTCCACTCACAGTTCGGAACTTTGTGGACATTAGTAATGCTGTTTGTACAAAATGACACCAGTATAAACGAGTTCGTTAGTCGCTGTCGAAACTCGACGTTGAGACTATGCAGTTGACACATCGAGTTTAATGAAATACGGGTAGCTTAAAGTTTCACGCCGTAGTCACGATTGCATCGACTTGTTGTATGTTGTGTCAACACGGCCTCTTCAAGGGTGAGGTCCATGGGACAGTGTTGTGCTCTCCCATAGTGTACAGTACCAAGTACTCTATATTACTGGCCACTTTTTGAAACACACGAAACTCAGAGTTATTTTGTATCGTAGTTTATTATCATATGTCTACTCGCATGATCATTGCAACATGCTGTGATCAACGGGTTAGGCGCTCGTTTTGCAATGGGCATATGTAGCCTGCCACTGTTATTTCTAAGGGTGGCGTGATGGTGTTAACGATGGCGGTAATTATTGTGATGAAGATGATGATGGCATATCTTCCGGTGATGTGGCCGCTAAAGGACGAACGGAATATACCAAGCGGGAAACAGGTGAAAAGTACTTGCTACGCTTACTATGCATGAACAACTCGCTCCTATTCGGCCTCTACAGATCTACTGATCAACCACGCACAACTGCTTACGTTCAAAACTAATGCAAAGCAAAGGCTTCTATCAACTTCAACGTGGGTAACAAGCTTTTACAATGTAAAGATTTTTCAGACTAATGCGAAATTTAACAGTGATCACAGAAAAATCTGATCACATAAAGTGGTCACATAGATCACTCATCACATATGCGTCGGCATTTTTCTGTGTTGGGGATAAATTCATTACGACCATTCAAGGGCAGTGCTTTTGTCAGCAACTCATTCGAAAGAGCTGCACGCTAACCCTTAGAGTAGCAGTGCCTTCGCCCCTCACCCAGTATTCTGGGGCCACGTAAAAAGATGCTCGTAAAGTGGCGTGCTTAAGCCGACGAATTTCGGAGAGTTGAAAAAATTGACTTGTCGAAAGAATCTTGGCAGATATTCGATACTCTCAAAAAGGCTCACTTTCCCGGCTGCAGCGGTCGCATTAGAATAGAAGAGAAATACTAAAGGCGCGGGCACTGTGCGAAGGGAGTGCACAATAAAGAACACTACACGGTCGATATTTTTGTTTCTCTCCACTATGGTGCTCCCCGTAATGGCTTCGTAGTTTCGGGGCATATAACCACACATACTGTTTTTGGCTACCTCTGTTAAGTGACGTAACTTGCACACCCAACGAATGCCATCTTCGCGTACGTTATTCTAGATCTACTTAATGACTGTGTCCTCCAACGTAAAGTGTTTTGACTGAGATGTCCTTTGAATCAGAATTCATGGAAAAATTGGAGAGCTAGAATTACGTGTACGAACTTTCAGTCAGAATACAACGTTCAATAGTGAAAACAAAAAAAATACAACGGGCCGAGTATCTTTGACGTGGAAAAAAAAGAACCATTTTGTTCCCACTAAACAATGACTTACTTAGACGGCCACAATCACCATCATAAAAAAAATAGTACTTGCATACTCGTGCCCAGTGTTCAAAAGTTACACAAGTATTTCTTTCTTGTCCTTCCCGAAAATTTTTGGAGCTGCCCCGCTCTGGTGTCACTTCAGTGTGGGCCGGCCGCTCCAACCATGATTTACCTCTAATCTCCAATCTAACCTCGCAGGAGTGGCAGGCGAACTTGTATAGCTGTTCTGACTTTCAGGCCCAAAAGGCCTTGATTCGACGAGCGCAGGTCACAGCCTAAACCAATGGGGTTCCATACTAGGGATCCCCACCTACTGGCTGTGGGTGCTTTTTTCTTATGGGGTGGTCCCTGCACACCTTTCTTGTTCCTGACTTAAATGTTTGTACCACGACCACCACAAGTAATGTCTCTGCTTCTGTAACTTATATTATGTATATAGAAAAAACTTAGATTGGAAAGACATTAGTGATATATAGTGTTTCGAGAAACAAGCCGAATATACCCCAACCTGAATATATCAATTCTTTACAATTTGCTTATTTTAATATTTGTTTTCACATTGATTTCCCCTCGTTGTTCTCCGTAACTTGTTAACCCCCTTCCGACTTCCCTTGAGGGAGATTTAGCTATCATGTTGGCCGGCAAAATATCTCTGCTTATTATGTCACCTCCCTCTCTCTGTTAAATTCCTGCTTACCCAATTTAAAATAAAAGAAATGAATGGAAGAAAAACATACGTTCTAGAAGACGGCAGAATTATAAGACAATCAATAGAACGGAGTAGAAGATAATTTATTCGTAGAACATGAAGCCTTCTTACAGCTCACAGCCCCTGGAAGACAAGTGAAGGCAAACGGCGTCCTTGGGACATCGTTCAACGGGAATGCATTAGTGCCGCTTCGTCACCTAGCCTTACCAAATTGTTCGGTAGTTCATTCATCCTAATGACCAAAAGGAAGTTTTTTTTTTCCTCGGGAATTTATGCGATAGGAGAACCGCTATGCACTTGAGGGCACGTCTGCACCTATGGAGATAGAACTGAACCGCGGAAGGGAGCAGCCCCTCTCTGTAATGAAGCGCCACCAACCCCCCCCCCCCCCCCCGAAGACTTATTTGTGAAGTTATGACATCAGACATATAGCACCCATGCTCTGCACTCAATGAGCCCGAGCAGAGACTGTTCGCATACGGCCTTCTCACTAACGAGTTTCTGGTATGTTGACAGTTGTGGACACTCCACTCCTGCGGATTAGGTATTGCAGGCGCCTTTGCCTTTCTTTGTTTTAATGTGTTCAGAATATGAATACGTTGACAGGGGCTTAAAGTACAGGGCGTGTATTCAAACCAACGCACTACTGCATCTATAAATTCATCGTAATATGTTGTTTGTATCCTCCTTCTCTCTGATCAACACAAGAAACGCCTCGGGTTAGCTAGACGATTTATTAGTTGACGCGTGTCCATTAAGGGTAACTCTCGGTAAAAAAAAATGAGGCAGTGATAGCGGCTACTGAGAAAGTCGTCGAAAAAACTTAATCCTGGAACGTCATGTATCAGGAGACACTGCCGAAGACCTAGTAATTTTCATAAAAAAATATTCATAAATTCACATACGAAAATGTGCCTAGAATATTGAGATCTTAAAGTGGAAGCCTCAGAAAGCTGAGTTACGAAATGTGATGAATGATAAAATAGAATAAAGTGCCTACTAAATAAATTATCAGGCTTAACCACAATGCCATAACTGACTGTGTTAATACGTTCAATACACTACCAATACCATGTTTATTGTCTTTGTATGGACAACTGCACGCACCTATTTTATGGTAAAGTGCATAATGCTGCGAAATGTTTGCCTTTACTTCTAGGCACTGATAGCCGCACAAAGAACAGCTCCGTATGTTTACATACAACCTAACTGTACAGTGAATACATATGTATATTAGGCTACGTGGGTGTTGTACGTAATTGCTGCTGTTTTTTATTTTGGCACGTGAGCTCGACTTTCTAAATTTTGAAAGATGCATTTTCTATACTTACACCGTCAGTTCGTCGATAGTTTGCTAGCAGTGATTCATTCTGCACTGTTTTCTTGTAGTTTTGTCTAAATCAATATTGTGAAAAACTAAACTGCATTATTGAAAAGAATTTATTTATTTATTTATTTATTTATTTATTTATTTACTTATTTATTTATTCAACCTTTCGAAAAACTACTTTGACCACGATCACTCACGGCGGCAGCTGTTTATGGAATGACCGAACAGGAGCTGCAGCCAATATAAATACAAGTACTCGTGTACACGGGCACTGTCAAACTTTTACAGGGAAGCTGGATATGTCCAGGCAAAACAGATGCCTTAATCTTGTAATGCCCACAAACAGTTATGCTTTCACGAAAAGCACGAGAAAACGCCGACTGTTTTACTCTTCTTGTACACTTCATTAAAAAAATATGAATGAATATTTGTTTAAGGCATACATTCAATAATAATAACTGAAAATATTTAATTCCTATCTTATTATATATAAGTCATCTATACCTTATTCATAATATACCAAATCTGCAATAGCTGCTAATATGACACCTATAGAAGCTTTTAGTAACTTTATTGATGTATTATATACAATATATCAAGGAAAGGAAGGAGGAGGATGAAAGTTTAAGCGGAAAGACAGGGAGGTTAGCCAGTTCTTAGACCTGCTGGCTACCCTGTGCTGGAGATACGTGATACAGAGGGCGTTACAAGTTGTTCCTTAGCACGTGCATATGCCACACAAATTGAACAAGCCCCACTGCCAAGCACTTTTTCACTAAAAATCGTATGCGTTTAGAAAAAGTGGGTAAAATTTTAGAGTACAGGTACTCGACTACGGGAGGGCAGGAAGCGGTCCCGGTCAATGACGCATTGATCCAAGTGTAAAAATAAAGCACATTTACGAAGGTTATGGTGTTGATAGAGCGAAGCAATGGGCAAAAAATCAAGAATCGAGGCCTTCTATTTTACCACGGCTGAGAGCATTTTATTCTGTTCTTGCTAGCCTTTTGTTTTGGTATATGCTCTGAATAATGGTTGGTTGATTGGTGTTGTTTTTACGTCGTTCAGGCCTTTCAATTTTTAAAACCATGTGCGCGCTATATACGCTCTTTAGGAGCTATTGCGCACAGATGTTCCGCACCTGCAGTTTGCCTGGCGCGCTAAGATACATGTTATCCGTAGGTGTGGTATGACTTTGCCTTGAGCCAACACCCCCTATAGTGTTGCGCTGTCTCGTGGTTCCAGGCTTTCAGGGTCGCTGCATCCTGCGAGTCTCCCCAAATGCTGCAAAAGTGGTATGACCATGTTCTTTGTGTCTTCGCGAGTCGATTTTAGTCCTGGGGTCGAAGCACATTTAACAACTTAACCAGAAAAGCCTCACTACTTACCGCTGGTCCACTAAAGCTTCGCACTACAGATATTGCGGTCAAAAATACATTCACAATCTCTTCGAAGATCCCCTCTGAGGCATGCAAGGAAAGCCTTAGCTCATGTTGCGGTAAAAAAAAACGCACGCTGCGGAAGCAGCCAGTTTTATGTAAGCTCATGCTACATTCAAAGCAGATTCTTTGTGGCGTTCATGAGACTTTTGTGCATTTATGTTGCTTTCATCAAAATGCAGTGTCACTTCTGAGCCGCGCGCTACAGATATTTGTTGCTTATCTTCCTTCACACAGTGGAATGACGTCGTGATAAACACAGCGATAAACATCCGTCCTGCCCGTTTTATCTTCGTTAGTCAGTCAGCCATCTCCACGGTGTGTGAGGCAGAAATTTTTTTAATACGGGCATGAGCGTTGCAGGAGGAATGCACACAATACAAAAAAAGAAATACTGCGTTTTAATCTTTACAGGTGTGTTTTTTTACATATTTATGACACAGCCGTAACATCTCCGAACGGTCTTTCATTTGCATATATAGTCTTCTGCTACAAATACCCCTTGCGCTATCCAAATTTCATTTGGAAAGTACGCGAGGCTGCGTCAGAAAAATGTGTCGCGGGTCTGGTTTTATTTATTCACACGCGCGACTCGCTCAGAGCATCGATGAAGCACAAATGTTTACTTAGGCTGATTATGAAGTGTATGAGTGCAACGCCATCACTGTATGTTTCTCGTCTTTCACTTTGTGACTACCTCATTTCTACGCAGTCGCATCGATTTACAATGGCAAAGATGCCGGTTCTACGAAAAGCACGCTGGTGCTCGATAAATCTCTTCGTGTTGTCAAAGAAACATTTGTTAACAAAACGCACACGTTTTTGTTTGCAGGAACAAACGACACGATGATAAGTTGTTCTGGTGTTGTCAAAGCCGGTACTTCTGTATTTTTAGCTATTTTCTTTTTATCAATGTGATGTTTAGAGTTTACAAAATTTATTCAGAGGACAAACATAACCTGGTACACCATTGATTTGCGCGGTCCTTCGGAATCGTTTTGTTTGTGTGTGTTTGCGTGCGTGCGCGCATTTGTGTGTGTATATGTGTGTTTGTGTGTTGTGCTGTCTCAACTGTGTACTAAAAAAGAAAACTAAATTGGGATCAAATAAGACGAAAGGATGTGAGTAAATGAAAATTAAAAAAACTTTGGCAAGCATCATCTACAGAAAGGAGAATTCAAGACAATACAAGAGCCGGTGTTTGTATTTTTCCGACTTCTCTTTTGCGTCAGTGTTTGCCGTCTACCGTCTTTTCTTATCATGGATCCCTTAAAACTTGCTCCGCTTTCTACGGTTGTGAATGTATAACTTCCAAAACAATCGACATTGATAGTTTAATATTAATAATTCACGGGGTTTAAGTCCCAAAACTATGATATGAATATGAGAGATGCCATATAGTGGAAGGCGCCAGAAAATTCGACCACCTGCACCATGAAGTTCTTAAACTTGCACATACATCAAACTACACTGGCCTTGAGCGTTTTTGCATCCATCAAAAATGCGGCTCCGCGCCAGGTATTTGATCCCGTGACTTGCGAGTCAGCATTCAAGCACCAAGACCACGAGACCACCGTGGCGGGCCGAGAGTGATAGTTTTAATGGGCTTAGAAGAACAGTGTGCTCAGCGGAACATTAGGGTCGAAATGCACATGCACAGTACGCGAAACGACCCGTAGTGTTTACCACAGGCATGCTGTTTTTCAAATCCAGCATTACCATGCTTGCGTTGTTTACGTATCGTATAGTGCACGTAAAGCATAGCGACTGTTTGGCTGGCTTGTCTCGAACTAAAGTTTGGCGCTGCTTCTGAAGGATTTACGTCGTTCACCGCAAAAGACTGCGTTAAACGGCTCTGCTTGTCTGTAAATATATATTTGAAAATCGACTGTTACGGTTAACTTAGCGGAGTTTTAGAGACCGATTCTCAATTCGAATGTTTATAAGCCTCCCAAGGAGGTTGGTGTAAACAAATCAGCACCTTAAAGATTGTGGTTTTTGGTGTGTGGTTAATATTTATTTACATTTATTATGTTTTAAGAACTCAGAATACTGCTTAATGCGGGGATGCGAGCCAGCGTTCTCAGTTTTTGTCGCTGTTTTAGCGCATTCGTCCTTCGTTAGCGGACGCAGCAATCAGAATTTGAGCCCACAAACACTATACCACCCTTGTGTAATGCGCTGTTCGCAATAAGCGTTTACAGCATGCTTACGGTGCTCCTTTTGCCACCTCTATCTCGCTAACAGCAAAATAAAATTGTCTAATGTCTATCAATGTGTACTGCGTGGTAGAAAACATGGACGGGAAAATGACAAGTATAATCGTAGTCAGTTGTCCTTGTCTATTTCGTATGTGTGAGCGCAGCACTCGTTCTTGTATTTTTACCGCCAGTGTTTTCTACCGCCCAGTATACATCAATCATGAATCATGAACTGAATCAATCGTCCACTTTGGTTATCTAATCTTCATTCTCGAAGCATGGAAAAATGTCATTTTAATGGAAAAGTTTTGCCAACTTTGTTTAATTTAGAAAAGTTATGTACCGACATAGAGCGAAACATATATTTTTCAACAAATGACGGAACCTCAGCTGCAAAGGGAACAACTTAATAGTAAGATTTTGTGAACCAACGTCCAAATGTGATATCTTGGCACGAAATGCTGAGCCTGGCTGACTAATATAGCGCTCCCACGTTACTCTCCCGTAAGACCTTAATGAAACGCTATTTATTGGCACGCTTCACTTCCAGCCGCTGTGGCCGGAAATCAAACCCTGGATTTCGGTTTCAGCATCACAACGCCAAGACTACTAGGCTATAAGACGACGTCCCACAATATTACTACTATATTTCTTTTCGCAGTTGTTCGTCTGCTATGCAGTTCTGAGCGAGAGCCGTTTCTGCACATGGTATTCCTCTGCAAAGAACGAAACAAAACCGGAAATAACATCGTCGTCTTCACTCCCATGGAGCGAGTTCTTTGACGTTTGGTACTGGGGAATTTAGCATTGATTTTTTTTTTCACGCTTCATTGAGTCTCGGTTAAGGTCTTCTTGGACAAAAGAGACTGCATGGACATTGGGGTTTGCGGTGGTGACTTCATAGCGTGGACATAGGAAATGATTGTGGCAACGCCAGTGCAGACTTAGGTCACATGCAGAAAAAAAGAAAGAAAGAAAGAAAGAAAAAAGAAAGAAAGAAAGAAAGAAAAAAGAAAGAAAGAAAGAAAGAAGAAAGAAAGAAAGAAAGAAAGAAAGGAAGAAAGAAAGAAAAAATGAATGAAAGAAAGAAAGAAAGAGAGAGAGAAGGAAAGACTACGAGGGGATAAGCTGGTGAGGCGAAACGAAGGAAAACACGAATAGCCTCATAGCAGAAGTAATGATAGGGATTGTCAACGACCTGTCACGAAATGAACTCCTGTGCACAGTAAGCTTAGTTCCTGTGTACATGTTAACACGAGAAAGACATTAACACAGATGTCAACCAAACGGCTCCAGAGTTCAGCAGTGGTGGTGAGAAAAGGAGCGCAGAAATTGGAGGACGTCTGAGCCATAGATGTTTGAGCTTCGCCATCAAGAGCAGATAGCGACAGCGAAATTGGGCCTTGCGCGTATCGCGTTCTGAGCTGCCAGCTTGCTTCGGTTCTCGGAGCATGCCTCAACCATGCCTTAAGGAAACTAACGACTGTGCGCGTAACATTGAGCGCTTTAGAGTGTCATTAAATGTCTACTGCAAGTACAGTTGTTAAGTGCCACTACGCCGTAAATATTCGTTTTGAGAATCAGTGAAGAGACCACGTGTGCTTAGGGAAGCACGCAAGCCTATGCAGCTGGTCGATTTGGGTATGGTTCTGTTTCTGATAATGAATAAATCGCTTCGTAACGGGTGGGCCTTTAAAACACCAACTCGTGGCACAATTCCTATGTTTTCTTACGCCTGGCACGATCCTGTGCTTCTGCCGTGCAATGTGTGATGCATAAAGGAGACTTGCCCCACTACATGACATTTGTACAGTCGATTTTTTCAGATCTGCTTCAATAGGTATCATGACTCAGTGGTAGAGCACGTACTTGCCGCGCTGACGGCATGTGTTCAATCCTAATTGGGGCCCGGAAGTTTTTATTATTTACTAAGCTTGCACATTTTTTCAATTTTTGATCGCGCTCATGATGCTAATTTCTCAATCACAACCAACGGTGCCCACACCGGTGCCGACACCTATGTCGACAATTGCATTTCTGCGAAGCAAGCTCTTTAATTCTATGACGTTAATATGACTGTCAATGCATGTTCGCATATAACTTCAGAAATAATTTTCGGGGATGCAAAACAATTATGAATTACACGAAACCCTACTTTTGCAATTGGCTTTTTGTAATAAATGGCGGTGACTGTAGTATTTAAATGAAAAATAAAGCAAGCAGAAGGACTTCATCAACATTTTGTCTATATAATTAGTTTCAAACTTTTTTATGAGAAGCATGAGCCCAGTGATAATGACTGTCTATGCCTGGAGAGCCTGTCGCAACAAATAATAGTTAAGTAATTTGTTAAGGAGATTCTGTGTGATAAAAAGTGCGTTTTAGAAGCAGGTACGTTTTGGACGTGGGATAGTCCACAGGTCGTAATAGAGGAAGAGGGAAAGAGAGAGATGATCAAATAGAAGTGTTTCAAACGTAATAAAAGGGAAAAGAAAGAAATACCAAGGTAAAATGAAGTAATATTGGCGGTCTCATTTTGCGAACGTTTACAGCTCTTCAACTACCAACTTGATTTAGGTGGGCAGGGGCAGTTACCGACTAACGTAGGTCTTGCGCCATGGTGAAGTGCAGGAATATGCAAAGTTACACAACTCAATTAATATTCAATCAAGACTAATCGGGAGAAGAATTTCAAATCCTATAATATACGAGAAACGTACATGTAATTTATGCGGCAGCACGCAGCTGTGGAACCGCCGTCATGTATATCGCAACCCCCACTCCCCCATCAAAAAAAAAAAAACTGCCTACTGTAATATCCGAGATCTATAGTTACCTTGTCAGCCGCGCCGTTACATGTTTTGATCAAGAGGACGTCTCTAATCCTCTACGATACGTATCTGAATTAAATGTACAGGCTGCGCGCATTCAATAATGTAGGAACTCCTACGTCAGGAGAAACTTCGAGTTCACGCAGTGAATCCGCATAAGCTCAAGTGATATGAACGGGGTCTCTTTGACCGCGATTCTGTATTCTGTACGAAATTGAATACGAGTTTTAAAGCCTCAATCATTCATCGTGCTAACACCACTGACATCGCCACGCCCCGACATTTATTAGCTGCGCAGTAAAGGCGAGTGGTGGTTTCATAACCAACCTTAGGGGTTGCTTGTACATTATCGTAAGGTTTCACATCTAAAGGCATCTATACAGGCGAACTGCGTCTGCAATGGAAACCCGATGGCTTCCTTATTGAAGCTTAGGAAACCAAGCAGCCAATTCGGATGGTGATATAATCTGTAAGTTCATAACAGATTTTCATGAGTACATCGCTTGAAATCGAAACTTACTGTGCAACTGCATGCAGTACTCTTACGATAACTTTAATACAAAGCGTTAACTTCAATATAAAGACTTTCAAAGCTAATGGAATTCGTGACGGCATGTATCCGAGTTATGTGGAGATTTAAGGAACGGCATTTTAGCCTGTGCGATGAATAAGGCATGGACGAGGTAAACGTGAACACATTATTTATGGAGTTTTAAAGCTAAGGAAATTGTAATTTTATTACCTCAAATGTCCTGGTTGGGATATTATATGAAGGATTATGTGATAGAAAGGCTATCAATATAATGATAGTTATGATGAGATGGTTTAGATGAGCCACTTGAATGCTTGGTTGTCTCAATTCTTTTACCATGTTCTGAAATAAAATTTCTCTTTATTTTGAGAAAGAGTCCGGTTTTGATTTCACTTCGTGAAAAGATTTTTTTGATGTTGCATGTATATAATAACAACAGTTGTTTCGGTTTATCATTCGAAAGCACGATATGATTATGAATGAAACCGTACGTACGGCCTTCGAAGCCCATTAACTGAATTATTAATCATGCGCATAACTTCTAGCACACGGTACTCAATATAATTTAGCCTCTTCCAAAATGTGGACGCCGCATCCGGGTTTTGAACCGGCGACCACATTTAAATTAACAATCACACACCGTAACCACCGAACCATCGCGGCGGGTGTGTATGCATATAGGCACTGCAACAAAAGATGTGAATTATCATTTGCATTTTCAAACTATATCACGCTGACCACAAGACGTCCGAACCTTTGACCAAAAATCCACGTGCAACACCACAACTATAAAACCTGGCAGTGTCCGTACGCGATGAAAAAAAATGCAATGACGTGGTTGTCTGGTACGAAAGAGCCCTTGTACATCAACAGCATGACTTGTGACTCTGTCCTTACATTCAGCAATTGCTCAATGCAGCGGGGAACGCATACTGACTCTGAACGTAAATTGCGCCACTCACGTGTCTTCGAGCAGGCTTGGACCCCTCCAGCAGCAAAAGCCCTTACAGACGGGAAAACTATTACGCCGGCGTGGTGCTCCTAATCGGAGTGGTCAAGTTCATGCAGACTAAAGAAAGCGCACGACGAACGTATCGTATGAAGGCTTTATTTCTCGCTTGCTCCACAAGTGCGCCCCCATCAGAGAAGGAAAAAAAAAATGGGAAAGTCATGAATTGACGTGTTTGAAGTATTATATCCTAATTCAGTTTGCCGTGTCTCAAAAAAGGAGGAAAAACTAATTCAAGAATCTAGATTAGGATCGTTAGTTGAAGTCACGAGACGATATAAGACCTTAAAGTATTAGGAACATTCATAATCAAAGCCGAGACAGTAAATTAAAGCTGGTCCTTGGCCATGCTTAAAAACAATAATTACAAATAGATTCCTCAGCCCCGGTCAACAAACCGTGCAGGACAATGCTATAAAGCTACAAGCGACCATCCAAAATGATTTCCTACTGTGCCCAAAGCTAGAAATGGGAATCTGCTTTAAATAATAGTAACTATTCAAATAATACGTGCTTGGAAGATTTGTGTTTGCCCAGTTCAGTTCACTACGGTTAATAGCCCCAAAAAATGTGGGCACACAACGTCCATAAACCTTTACGATACGCCGGATCACAGAAATTTTTTAGCAAAGAATAAAGAAACAGAATTGTTATCGGCTGTGAAATACGGCGTTATGCAGCCTTTATCAGAGTTATATGTATTTAAGAGCCAGTGAGCAGCCATTTTTCATTTTCTGACATGCTCCAAGCAATTTATCTAGAGTTGCTAAAGCACGCTTAAGCTTGAAAAATATGTTATGCAGCATTGAATCTAAGATGATTAGTTTGCTTCTCTATCAGTGTATAACGTTCCCTTATTCCACGTAGAGCACATAAATAACGGTGAAGTTCTGTTGACCGTACAAAGAAGAAGGCCATTACATCAGCTGGTTAGGGCTGAAGCGTGCGATGGCTCTTCGCTTATCGGTTTATTACACTTGTGCTCATTGCCTCCCTATAGAGCTCTAGGGATGAGTGACTTTAGTTCAGATAGCTTGTTTTTTTTTGGGTAGTTTCCGGCAGGCCTTCTTTACAGCGATCGCTCTCATGGTATACAGCATTTGCCCCAATACTTCTTCACAGCCCCTAAGCGTTCGCTGTCTGGTAAGTCGTAAAATCTGTGCAGCGGCACCACAATTCCATCAACGTATTCACCATAAAAATAAACAGATGTCGATTAATTTATCTTTCCCGCCAATAAAGAAATTACACACGTGCTGATCATCATGATCGTGTGATTCTATATCTGACCCCATTAAAACTACTTACGTCAGGTTTTTCTCGCAGCGGGCATCCACCCTACGTCCAAATTTTCAGGCACTACTAACCGCACATTTTATATGACAGTGTCGGCTAACCTTGGCTATGTGACGTCTATAGCGTAAAGTAAAGTTGGTGGAACTGTGACTGAGGTCAGCTAGTTTTAGCTAGTGTTGAGTGAATGATCGCTAACAGGGGTCGTTAGTTAAAGCTAGAGTAATGAGTGTTAATTGATTTCGTGTGACGCCTATTGTGTCGATAAGGCTGAGAGGTGTTACCATGTGTTGGCTAAATATTGCAACTTCATATTAAGTCACATGATCCCTTATAGGATTGCCCAAGAGGACTCTTAAGTGAAAGCCAACGTCTTCGTTTTATACTCAGTCATTATAGTATTGATCCCCCGCTCCGCCCAGAAAGCTTTCTGCACCCTGAGTAGTCTTGCTTTGCCTCCGGGATCGCGGACGCTGCATGGAAGCGTTCAGCACCCCACGCAATATTACAGTTCATCTGAGTTGTCCAAGCGACGATGATATGAGATGTTGTCATTATGTGACGTCACGTTATAGAATGTCGTAGTTATATCCTGATGAAGTCACAAATCTCGACAAGTCCTCACGTAGTACGGCGCACCGTTTTTAGCCTTGATACGGTGAGATCATTCGTGATTAATTTTTTGCAATCATAATGTTGGCGCCGACACCACCCACGATGACTTTTCGCATCTGATGAAGCTTCCAAGGCTTTCGTTTTAGAAATACCTGAGTGTTCTCAAACAATCGACCAGCAGAGGAAGTCCAGGCTGTAGTTTTCGATTTTGCGAGCACAAGACTGCAACTGTACAGGATAGCTGGCATTAGTGTGACCTTGGTGTCTTCGCGTGTTTCGCCCTATTTTGAGTCTAAAAGACGTGTTACGTCCTAAAGACGTGTTACGTTTGTTAGGAAAGGCGGCGTTTTGAACGAAGTAAAGGGGTGCTTTAGGGTGTGGCACCACGCTGTTAGAGTAATGAAGAACTGCAACTTAATAGGGCTATAACTGCGAAACCAAAATGACAAGGAAGCGTTTCTTCAGGACACTGTATCGTGCGTTAGAGCCATTATTCTTAGCTTCTCTGGACCTTTCTTCCCACCCCACGTCCACTCTTCCCCGTCTGCTAGAATGAAGGGGATGGAATCTGGCTGTTTTTCCTGCCTTCTCTTTCTCGCTGGCAGTGAGTCGTAAGAAAAATTTGGGTTGGGTGAACATGCGCATTCGATCTGCGAATGAATGAACAAGTCGACGATGCTAGTGTTTCAAACGTTCGTGCGATAGCCAAAATCGACGCCGTTGAGTAATGTCCCTATAATTTCCCGCCCCGCCCTCTTTCCCGTTCTAGACGATGCGACCCATATTGCGTCGAATCAAAGATAATGAGAACGTAACAATAAACAATCTGTTTGACTTTGCGTGCGTATCCTTTTGTAGATGCGATTGAAACTTGCTCGAAACAATGCCACATAATTATCGTTCTTTTCGAGTGCAAATGGCCCTGTATGATTCTGAGTGTCAGTTATGCAAAAGCGTGAAGAGGGACTCGAAAGTAGTTTTGTATATTTGCATGTGTTCGCAGGGCCTCAATTCAGCATGCCTTTAACCAATACAAACTACAAGAACTTTAAGTTGTACCATGTCAATGCCTTTGATTTACACAATATGAAGGCTAATTATATCGCGCATTACGCATTGTCAGACACTCCGTCATTAGTTATTGTACAAAAAGGTGAAAAATTTTATTTATTTATTTATTATATTTATTTTATTTAATACATACTGCGGGCCACACTTCGGTCCAAGCAGGAGGGCATGGCGTAATACAAAGAGAAATACAATACACGCAAAACAAAAACAAAAAAACAGTGCACAGTTACTCAGTATCGCAAGTACTAGATTCGATTGTCTGGTTCCAGTCTGAAATGGTGCGTGGAAAAAATGAAAATTTGAACGTGTCCGTTCTCGCGAAGTACGGAGTTAGTGCATTTGGTTGGTGATGTCTTGTCGGTCTTGTGTTTAATGGAGAAAGAAAAGGGGTTTATCCCGGGAATTTTAGAATGTTTTTATAGCCGACTTTTATCATACCATAACACGTAAAAATTGGCAGATCGCACGTAAGTTGGGAGTCGACGTTAGGTGAAGCATGCGGATAGAAGGACGTTAGCTACACACACTAAATGCACTACCAGCTTGAACTGTGGCAGGGGGAAATGTGTAGTTAGCACGTGATTGTGATTACGTTTGCACACATCGCGAATACGCGTACATCTGTGACGTATCTGTGACGTCGATGTGTCGATGGGTGATGAATACGCGTCGAGTGGGCTGTTGACGCCTTCCTAACTTGAGCCAAATCATTGTGAAATGTCACCATCATCAGCAGAAGTATAGTTGTTCTTGTAGTCGTCCGTTAATTCGGTGATGAGGGGCCAATGTGCTCTGAAGTATGGGTTTAGTTTCTCGAATTTGTTATGAAGGGGTGATCTATGACACCTCCGTTCCTTGTCGTGGGCATGAGATCTTGGAAGGCTCTGTCTACATAGAAAACGTCTTTCATGTATTGTGTGAAACTGATCTGGCTGTGTCTGGAACATCTAGATTGAAGTCGCCAGCAATGAAGAGAAACGGTAAATATGTACGCTTGTGCCAGCGAGGATGAAGGTCCTGGAGACTGCTAGACAAATGAGCTGCAGTGGATGGCGCTTTACTACAAGTTCTGTTACCTCGACGCGATGACGGTATGATAGAGGTACGTATGTACTTTTGTGAAGAAGAAGATGTGCCTGCGTCGAGCAGCATCGCCAACGCCCGGCTCTCTCGGCTCGTGCTTCGGCTTGCTGCTGTGCTGATCTCTGCTGGACGGTTCTTCACGCTGTCTTGCCGTTGTCGTTATCGACTAATAAACCTCGTCACATTTGGTGGAGGTGCTGGGTAGACGGGTGGTGGTCTCGTCAGTAAAAAGCCCTAGAGAAAGTTGGCGGGCGACTTCCTCACGGACGAAGGCTCGGACTTGCTGAAGCAATGGTGAATTGTCAGGCATGGTGTCGAAACTGGACAGCGACTCATCACCACGCTGAGGTTGTCGAGTCAGAGAGCGTTGCTTCTTCAACTCGTCGTAGCTCTGACACAAGCTGACGACTTCAGAAACTGGGCTCGAATTTCTAGCCAAGAGCATTTGAAATGCGCCATCGTCGATGCCTTTCAGGATGTGTTTGACCTTGTCCGACTCGGGCATGGTGTCATTCGCGCGTCGACAAAGGTCGACGACATCCTCAATATAGCTGGTGAAGTTTTCGCCAGTCTGCTGAGAGCGAACGCGCCAGCGCTGTTCTGCCCGCTGCTTGCGGACAACTGGCCGACCAAACACTTCAGCAAATGGCGTCTTGAAGACGCTCCATGTGGGGATGTTGTGTTTGTGGCTGTTAAACCACAATTCTGCGACGCCGGTGAGATAAACAATGACGTGGCCGAGCTTGTCGGCTTCATCCCACTTATTATTGGCGCTCACCAACTCGTAGTGCTCAAGCCAGTCTTCCACGTCGGTCCCATCTGCACCGCTGAAGACCTTCGGGTCCCGTAGCCTAGGATGGCCAGGGCAGTTGAACTGGGGCGACGAGCCGATGGGTTGGCGTTGTCAGTCATGACAGGCGGTAGTGTGCGGCTTCGCAGCTCCAGGGTGTAGCGACGGGGATAAACAGCGCCCTCCACCAAATGTGACGAGGTTTATTAGTCGATAACGACAACGGCAAGACAGCGTGAAGAACCGTCCAGCAGAAATCAGCGCAGCAGCAAACCGAAGCACGAGCCGAGAGAGCCGGGCGTAGGCGATGCTGCTCGCCACAGGCACATCTTCTTCTTCACACTTTTTATAAGATTGGATAACCAGCCCTGCAACCACTATTGACGTTTCACGAACATTACGGTCTGCTTGAAAACCACTTCCGAGACCTAGCGTGGCTCTGTGGTTGAATGCTTGATTGCCCCGCAGAATGTGGGATCCGATTCCTCCTGGTAAAACGATATTTATTCTATGCGATCGTTGGCTCAGGTCAACGCTGCCAATGCCAGCTTTTAAGCGCGAAGCTCTTTAAGGCTGGCATAGTTGGCATTCATTACGCCCCACAAAACACAATCCCAAACTGAGCACCTGCACAACAAAAAACGGAAAAATATGTGTAAGCAAACAATTATGCGTGTAATCTACTACACGACAGCACGATACATGACCGCCCACGCCGTCCGTCCGTCCGTCCATGCATCTGTTCATCTATTCATCCATACATCCATTTTTCTGTTGTCTGTACACCGATCTGTCCATCCGTCCGTGCGTCCATCTATCCGTCCTTTGTACCAGTCGGCGACTTCAACGTTGACATTATGGACCTTAAGTTCTATACCTTCGCCCACTCGTTGTCATTCACTTCATGAAGATGCACTGAGTTTTCTCAACGCTCTCGAAGTAAAGTTTCCAATCTGTTTGCGCCGTTGCTTGGTTAATATAAACCCTCAATCACTTTCAGTGGATTGAGCTTAACCAAAGGTGATCCTATTACAGCGTGAGAGTGTATCAATAAGAATACATATTGCCACGTTTCACTTCCCAAGTTTTTGTTATCGTCCCCAAACACCACACGATTCTCAGCGCAAACCGCGCCTGCAGTTTTCAAGAAGGTTCCTAACTGTAGTAGATCATTTCGATAAGATCACGCTCTCTGTGCGAACGGTACAGATTGTTCTGAAACCTACCCCACCGCCAGCGATAACGCTAGAACATTCGACGGCAAGAGTATAAATGCTGACGCGCTTCGCCGCTTGTCAGTTGTTGATCGAAGGCCGACGCTCCGTTCGCCGCTATCAGCCCGAGACTGCTATCTGTGCAAGACTGCTGCTGTAATTGGACTGTCCGTTTACCGGCACAGGTTCACCCAAATAAACAGTTAAATCCCAACACGAAGTCTCCTGTCTTCGGCCACGTCACGACCCCGTGACATCTGGTGGAGGTGCTGTTTCTTCCATGTACCGGACGCCTCCGTCAAGCCGTGAACCCAGCCCGTGCCGTGAAGACACCGACGCCAGCAACGAGCACCGAGTTAGCCGCAGGCAACAAGGTCTGCCACCGGAGTACGGGCTTTTACTGGACAAGGCTTGGAAAACCAAGACGTTGACGTCGACCACGGCGACCATGTCAACGCCGGTTCTATCTGCACCACTCCTGCTCCGGCAACCCAAAGAGCCGCCAACTTTCCGCGGTTCGCCACTGGAAGACGCGGAAAGCTGGATCGACAGGTTCGACCGCGTCGCCACCTTCAATGACTGGACAGACGAAGACAACTACGGCATGTGTATTTCGCCTTGGAAGATGCTGCTCGGACCTGGTTTGAGAATCAAGAGCGAAGCCTCACAACATGGGACGCCTTTCGCGCCAGGTTCCTCACCACTTTCGCAAGTGTGGTGCACAAGGAGAAGGCCGCAGCTCTCCTCGAAACCCGCATGCAGATGCCAAATGAAAACGTGGCGATATTCACGGAAGATATGATTAAACTCTTCCGCCACGCTGACTCCGACATGTCCGAGGAGAAGAAGGTGCGTCTACTTATGCGAGGAGTAAAGCAGGAACTCTTCGCCGGGCTGATCAGAAACCCGCCTAAGACGGTCGCCGAACTCATTTCAGAAGCATCTACGATAGAGAAGATGCTCGAGATGCGCACGCGGCAATATAACCGTAGCTTCTCGTCTACAAGCTACGCCGACATTCAAGCGCTCGCAACCACTGGCTTGGGTGAGACGATCCGAGCGATCGTGCAAGAGGAGCTGCGAAAATTACTTCCTTCAGCGCAGCCTCACGTAAAATCCATCGCGGACGTCGTACGCCAGGAGATCCAGCCATCGCTGGGCGTTCCTCAGCCTCAAGAGCCGCAGCCGCAAGTCATGAGCTATGCTGCTGCAGCACGCCGCCACGCCCCTCCTCCACGGGCACGCCAAAACGCCGCCCCATCGCACTTCCGCCGCCAGACACCACCACCGCCACCACCCCCACCGACGACCTAACGTTCGCCAGCGGGCCAGCGCAGTGGGCCGAGGAAAACCGACGTTTGGCGCACCCCTGACCACCGCCCACTGTGCTACCACTGCGGCGAGGCCAGGCACACTTACCACCGTTGCCAGTACCGACAGATGGGACTGTGTGGCTTCGCCGTCGATGCACCACGCCCGCAGCTAGGGGAACGGCCACGAGACATCGCCGACTACCTCACAGGAACTCAATGGACACCACGAAGTCCTTCCCGTTCGCCGCCGCCCAGCCACCGCATGTCACCGCACCCCCGGCAGTACTCTGGCCCAACGCGGGGCTGGTCTCCTAGCCCGTATCCGGCAAACTAAGGGCAGCAACCGGTGGAGGTGCGGTTGCTGTGCGACGAACTAGCGAAGATCCTCCGACGACGACGACGCCGCGACGGAGCTTTCCGAACACAACGCCAACCAGGCAAAGCCCTGACGGTGAAAGCTCACTTACCGAAGGTGGCCTGACGACGCAACATAGAAGCAGCGGAACAAGCCGACGCAGTCGTGACCCGACGCCACGCCCTAACTGTAATGCGAGACGGCGAACTAGCGACCTCGACGTTCTTATCGACGGCCACAGTGTGACCGCTCTCGTCGATACTGGAGCCGACTATTCTGTCATCAGTGGGTCGTTCGCCGCGAAGTTAAAGAAAGTTAGGACAGCTTGGAAAGGCACTGAAATCCGCACAGCCAGAGGTGATCTCGCAACGCCTGCAGGAATCTGCACAGCGAGAGTCAGCATTAACGGCCGTATTTATCCTACAGACTTCGTAGTCCTACAGCGTTGCTCGAGAGATGTCATCCTTGGCATGGACTTCTTATGCCTCCATGGTGCTGTCATCAACCTAAAAACAAAGTCGATAACGTTATCCACAGAAGAAGCACTACCGCCGCGCACGCCGTCAGGACACCATGCCTTGAATGTGCTGTAAGAACAAGTCACCATTCCGCCTCGCTCAAGCGTCATTATTTCAGTCGGCGCTCCTAAATCACCTGACTGGGAAGGCGTCGTTGAAGGCAGTCAGCATCTGTTGGTCACCCGAAATATTTGCGTCGCAAGAGGAATAGCAGAGCTGCGGGGAGGCAAAGCAACGGTTATGCTCACGAATTTCAGCAATGAGTACAAACATGTGAACAAAGGAACAATGGTCGCATACATCGAAGAAATTGTCGAAGCCACGAGTGCTTTCGCCCTCGCCGATTCTGCGGAACCTGCTCAGAGGAACCAAGCCCCTCCCATAGCTTTCGACGTCAATCCCAGACTTCCGAGCGATAAGCAAGAACAGGTCAAGGCCCTGCTCCTGCAATACGAAGATTGCTTTTCGTCGTCATCGAAAATTCGGCAGACCCCAATCACGAAACATCGCATCATAACCGAAGAAAATGCCAGACCACTCCGTCAGAGTCCGTACAGGGTTCCGACGCGAGAACGTGAGGCCATGAAGAGAAAATTTGATGAAATGCTGCGGGATGACAATATCCAGCCGTCCAAGAGTCCATGGGCATCCCCCGTGGTGTTAGTGAAGAAAAAGGATGGGACCCTACGTTTCTGCATAGATTATCGCCGCCTGAACAAAATCACAAGAAAAGACGTGTATCCTCTCCCACGAATAGACGACGCACTTGATTGGCTCCATAACGCCAAGTACTTTTCGTCAATGGACCTCAAGACTAGCTATTGGCAAATCGAAGTCGACAAAAGAGACCGAGAGAAGACGGCGTTTATAACACCGGACGACCTCTTCGAGTTTAAGGTGATGCCCTTCGGCCTTTGCTCAGCGCCTGCAACTTTTCAACGCGTTATGGATACAGTACTGGCAGGATTGAAGTGGCAGACTTGCCTTGTGTACTTGGACGACGTCGTCGTGTTTTCCTCGAGTTTCGACGAGCATCTTCGGCGCCTTGAAGCTGTACTTCAAGCCATCAAGACGTCCGGACTCACACTGAAGCCAGAAAAGTGCAGATTTGTGTATGAGGAGCCCTTGTTTCTGGGGCACGTTATCAGCAAGTCTGTAGTTCATCCCGATCCACAGAAAACAGCCGCCATCGCCGACTTCCCGCCGCCCACTGACAAGAAGGCCTTGCGCCGATTTCTGGGCCTGTGCGCCTATTACAGGCGGTTCGTGAAAAACTTCGCCCGCATCGCCGATCCTCTCACTAACCTTACCGAGGCCGACGTGGAGTAAGTGGGAAACGCCTCAGGAACACGCTTTCCAGGAGCTTAAACATCGCCTCCAGACGCCTCCGTTACTTGCCCATTTCGAGGTATTCGCCGAGACAGAAATACATACCGACGCAAGCAGCGTAGGTCTTGGCGCCGTTCTTGTGCAGAGGGCTGACAGACTTGAAAGGGTGATTAGTTACGCCAGCCGATCGCTATTCAAAGCAGAAGCAAATTATTCCACAACAGAAAAGGAGTGCCTCGCCATCATCGGGGCTACGTCAAAATTTCGCCCCTACCTCTACGGCAGGCCCTTCAAAGTTGTGAGCGACCACCACGCCTTGTGTTGGCTAGCCACCTTGAAGGACCCTTCAGGTCACCTCGCTCGATGGAGCCTGAGACTTCAAGAATATGACATTACTGTCATTTACAAGTCCGGCAAAAAACACTCCGACGCCGACTGTCTCTCTCGTGCGCCTGTCGACCAACCGCTACCCGACGACCCTGATGACGACTACTTCTTGGGAACGATAACTACCGACGACTTCGCTGAACGACAGCGGGCCGACCCGGAACTTAAGGCCCTAATAGAATACCTCGAAGGCAGGACCGCCGAAGTCCCGAAGGTATTAAAGCACGCACTTGCGTCGTTCTTTCTACGAAACGGTCTTCTACAAAAGAAAAACATATCACCGCTTCGAGCGAAGTACCTTCTTGAGGTGCCTTCAGCTCTGTGACCAGAACTCCTGCAGACCCTGCACGACGATCCGACGGCAGGGCACCTTGGTGTTTCTCGCACGCTCGCGAGGATACAAGAAAAGTACTACTGGCCACGTCTTACCACCGACGTCACTCGTTATGTGAGGACATGCCGGGACTGTCAACGACGCAAGACACCGCCGACAAGGCCAGCGGGACTTCTGCAGCCAATTGATCCACCTTGCCGACCTTTCCAGCAGATCGGTATGGACCTACTGGGGCCGTTCCCCGACGTCGGCTTTCGGAAACAAGTGGATCGTGGTAGCTACCGACTACCTCACCCGCTACGCCGAGACAAAAGCCCTACCAAAAGGCAGTGCATCCGAGGTATCTAAGTTCTTCGTCGAAAATATCGTCCTACGTCACGGCGCCCCGGAGGTCCTTATCACCGACAGAGGAACGGCATTCACTGCTGACTTAACTCAAGCGATCTTGGCATACAGCCAAACAAACCACCGCCGGACGACAGCGTACCACCCACAGACCAACAGCCTCACCGAGCGGCTTAACAAGACGATCGCCGACATGCTGTCAATGTACGTCGATGCCGAACACAAGACGTGGGACGCCATTCTTCCGTATGTGACCTTCGCATACAACACGGCGGTGCAGGAGACGATGCAGATATCTCCATACAAATTGGTCTACGGAAGGAGCCCGGCAACGACGCTCGATGCCATGTTACCCAACGTCACTGACGAAGAAAACCTCGATGTGAGCGAGTACCTTCAACGCGCCGAAGAAGCCCGACAACTTGCGCGTCTCCGTATCAAGAATCAACAGACGACCGACAGCCACCGTTACAATCTTCGACGACGCTTCGTGGAATACCAGCCCGGTGAACGTGTTGTGGTGTGGACGCCGATACACCGACGTGGACTAAGTGAAAAGCTTCTGCGACGATACTTCGGACCGTACAGGGTGGTTCGACGTCTCGGCCCACTTGATTACGAGGTGTTCCCCGACGGCTTCACGAACTCTCAACGACGCCGATCGCGACCTGAAGTCGTCCATGTCACGTGCCTCAAGCCGTTTCATGCGCGTTAACAAACTGAACCAGTGCTTTTTTTGTATTATTGTTGTATCGTAATTTATTCATTGTACTTTCTTGCATTATTGTTGTACCTGGTGGTGGTGGTAGTGGTTAGAAGAAAGAGGAAAAAGGCACCTAATTTCTGTCTGCCTTCAGGCGACACGGCGCAGTGCCTTATAGGGGTGGGGAGAAGGATAGATAAGAAGAATAGAAGGAAAATAGACGGAGAAGTAGACAGGGGGGCGACGGAAAAAAGAAGGAGATAGGAAAGTGGGGATCCGGTCGAAGCAGTCCAAGGGAGGGGCGCCTCAATGCGAGAGCTGCACGGCGTCAGGACACCGCGGAGGGCGAACCAGTGCGGGAGCTACGCTGGCGTTGGAGATCGCGAGGGCACAACCGTCCAGCTTGAAATCCTGCGAGCGAATCCTATTGTTGTACCTTCATTTTTAGTTAAAGCATCGGGACGATGCCTTTTTTCAGAGGGGGGCAATGCCACGTTCCATTTCCCAGGTTTTTGTTATCGTCCCAAAACACCACACGTTTCTCAGCGCAAACCGCACCTGCAGTTTTCGAGAAGGTTCCGAACTGTAGTAGATCATTTCGATAAGATCACGCCCTCTGTGCGAACGGTACAGATTGTTCTGGAACCTACGCCACCGCCAGCGATAACGCTAGAACACTCGACGGCAAGAGTATGAATGCCGACGCACTTCGCCGCTTGTCAGCTGTTGATCGAAGGCCGACGCTCCGTTCGCCGCTATCAGTCCGAGACTGCTATCTGTGCAAGACTGCTGCTGTAATTGGACTTTCCGTTTACCGGCACAGGTTCGCCCAAATAAACAGTGAAATCCCAACACGAAGTCTCCTGTCTTCGGCCACGTCACGCCCCCGTGACAGTATACAGGCCGGATGCTTCAGCTATCTCATTTATTGTACCGTCAGGGCCGAAGCGTTGTAAAAGAGAGTAATTTAGCCAGAGTTTGAAAATATGCCGACACGCGCAATAATGATGCGACCAAATGCATGTTGCTGACCGGATGGGTGCAAAGTTTCCTTGAGAAAGCTGTAGATTGCTTTGCAAAACCTCTGATTAGACAATATGAACCTTTATATCTGGTAATTATTAGCGTTTTTTCTGCTATATAAAAATGCTCGTGAAATACAAAAAAAATCCATGTGAAAAACCCACTGACGCGCGTAGACGCGCGCCGTGATTCTGGTGCTCTCTAACATTCCGCGTAAAAACGAAACGCTTCCTTCGCACCGGTTCGTGACAGTGGTAAGCAGTCACAGTGGTTATCGCTTTTGTGGCTGATAGCAAAACGTGGTCATTGCAAAGCCACCACCTCGTTATGGCCCTGTCGAGACAGCTCAATCGAGCAAATGCTATGGTCCTTCGTACGCGGAACGTTAGGGAGCATTAGAATTGCCGTGCGTACTGGCGCGCGAGCGGAGATGTCACGTGGTATATTTAGCATTTCGCGGGAATCAGCAGTTACTAAAGGAAGACTAAAATCTAGCAGAAACAAAGCTAGAAACTGTCTAATCAGACGCTTTGCAAACTGATGAACAACTTTCTCATTGCAATGTCCGGCTCAGTTTCGTAGCTTAAAAAGTTAGTTAATAAAGATGAGCTAATTAGGTAATTCGTCAGAACACAAAGAATAGTCTGATGCACTTGCAGCCAACGGTCAACAACATCCATGTTAACGTGTCGTCATTGCGTGTGTCGGCATTTTTTTATAGCAGCGCAGTGGACACTTACATATGTTTCTTTTGCTCTCAAGTCTCTAAAATACTAGGCATTTAATTGTTGAAAAATGAAAAGGAAAAAAAATTATAGCTCTTTTTGTCCAGCGACATTGAGTACACTCCCATAAAACTTCGTACATTACTCAGCGAAAACTGACATAAGCAACCTGCGCCTTACCATACCGAGCCTCGTCTTCCTGCTCTCTACGACAAATGCACCCTCGCTTGGAAACCTTGTATGGGTTCCAGGAAAACGTACATTCCTATTGCATCAGCTCTCTCAGAATGTTCGAGACAGGGGCATTGAGTAGGCTTTTTTTTCATTGCCCTATTTATTACAGACCTGTACAACTATTTTATTATTTTTCAGAGCTTGAGGATGGGCCCCTGTTCAGCCGTTTTCAATCTGCGTAAATGGCCGTCCATTTGCTTTTTCTTTTCGTTTTTCCACACGGAAGCAAACCCTGACAAAGACATCTGGGTGTCCTCCTTCCATATGACATTGACAACGAATTTGCACCGCATACTTGAGCGAAAAATCGCGACGACACGACCACTTCTCGTCAAAACACATAAAAGGAAAACACACACAACGTTCTCACGCGTACCCATTTCACAAATGGGACTCATTCGGAAGCGGACCATATCTCTATTTCGGTATGCGCGTTATAAGTGCCTAACTGCAATGCCTACTCCCATACTTGTGGTCCTGAAGCCCCCATCGCCATTGTCTTGATTTATTTCCTACCGAACATTGCAGTCACACGGACACGGAGATCGTCAACAGCTGTGACAGGATGGAATAAAAAGCCGTTCTCTTACCACCGTCGTAGACAGGATGGAACCAGAACAGAACCCCATTAGGTACCGCGCGTATTCGCCAATAAAACTCGCGAAAGTATAGGAAAACCATAAATAGCAAGTTCCGTTTTGCATTTCTGTGCGAAAACATTCGACAAAGCCAGTTCACTTCTTGATATCTTTACATTTGAAAAAGAACCCTACAACAGGGTTTCTTCACTTTTCCCCTCGAGGTTAACGTATCCGTGGCCTCTCGTATTTCTGTTTCCATTTAGTGGTGATGAAGCTTGTTATCGCATTTCTGAATGTCATAGCCACTTTTGGTGGATTCGTTTGAATAATTGTTGGAAGTGTGCAGGTTCTGCGGGCACGTAATTTGAGGTGGCAGAAAGAAAGATGAAATCGCATTATTTATTCCATAACTGAGAACTGTCAACGCTTTTCGTAGCGAAAAAAAGAGTCACGAAAAAAAAACAAAGAAAGTAAACAGGAAGGTTGAAGAATATTTCAGGGAACCAACCTTTGAAGAACACGTGGTCAAAATCTGTACCACACCAAATGGAAATTTCGTAAGTCATCCGAGCGTGTGCTTTACGCAACTTTTCATCGTTCTGTACTACAATGATGAAGCGTAGATAAGGAGCTGCCGCTTGCTTGGTGAGCAATTCGGGTAAAATCTTCGATAATTCTCATTTCGCAAATATGCAAATCCCTCTGCTTTCTTTCTTCCAACGCCAACTCCCAACTCTTCGCGGGTTTCGTTTGCGCCTTCATCTTCTGTCCTTTGCCCGTTTTTTTTTTGCTCTCTTTGAGTTCTGTGATATTGAGGCACACGACACTGTGCCTAACAATTATAGTGTGAATAATGAGTGACACAGACAAGAGAAAACATAGACGAGTGCTTGTGCTTGTCTGTCTTCATTTTCCTTCACTCTTCCCGCTGTAGCCGTCCTGCCTATTGTATACGTAGTACAAACAATTTCAGACCACTAATATTCGAAGCTTCAAACATGCCGGCCTAGCGCTGCCGGTTCAATGTGGGAAAACCAGGGCATAAAACCAGCAACGAATGATGTCTACTAATCTCAGATTGAAGAATGACAGCGTTTTTTACCTGTTTTGTATAATAACTGCTATAAGCAAGTGCTCCTGAATTCTGGGCAAAAAGGGTAATGATAGATCTGATAAAAGTCTTCAAGTCCAAACTGTGTGGATGCGACAGGAGCTGAAGGCACTGGAAACCAATGTTCGCCCATCATTTAGCCCAAAAGTTTCGAGTTTCAATTCATGAGCGCTCTACAAATGAGGACACTGCGATGGTGTACACAGAAGTATGCTAATTCTCCCTGATTCACCCAATTACCATTTATTCCCTTGCTTTTTGTACTTTTGCATTTGGTTCTTCAGATGCATTTGTGAGTGGTTGTAATACTTAGAGAATAGGCGAGCTTGCTGATAATTTTGCCCTTTTGTAAAGCAGTGATTTTGTACAATGTGCAAGAAGCGTGACGCCGTCTACTCAGTTGTACAAGCCAAAATAGTCATGTAGGCGCGAGTGAAAATCTTACTATTGACTCACTTAGCAGCCTACAAGGTAAGCTAAAACGTTTCAAGGCGTCTACAGAAATTTTAGAACTTTAATATTATTAGTGCTCTAATTAACGTTGGGTTTTAAGGTGATAACTTTAGAAGGAACGTGGTGTTGCCATGGAACCCACCGAATATATCTTTAGCAACCCTTCTAAAAAATGGAAAAAAGGAACGCTTGTGATTTTTCCACCGAGAATGAAGTTTGATGGTGATGTATCAACAGAGCGTGAGTTCTAATCCAGGTGATAACGGCAGCTCTAAAGTGGAAAGGTTCGTTTTTATTCCAAAATTAATACAGAACACTCGTAAAAACGCCAGCTTTTTGGCCAATTTCCTGCGTTATGGAAAATCTGTGGTTCGGCAATAAAAAAAATCTAGAACCTGAAATGTAGCGTTATTTTGTCCTTCTCTCTGTATTGACATGTGTGTTTGAAGAAGCAAGAGGAACAACAGACAAAAAAAGATGAAAGGGTAGCCATGCTTTTCGAACCGCAAACTTTCACTTGTTGAAATTAGGGTTAAAAAAATATGAATGACCGAAGCACTCCACGTCGAAAAAAGTGAGCCAAAGAAACTGCACGTTGATAACTGAGTGCAATTTAGTGCAGCAAACTTTTTACAGCCTGAATAGTTCCGAGCACTTTTGAGAGAGTGAATTATGAGTAGTTCCGCACCACTGAATTGAGGCCACTATGTGGACTTATGGTTTCAAATATCACAGGAATTGCGGATTGCGAGAAGCGAGAATAGGAAAAAGGACGCGGGTGGCTGTTTTATAGTGTTTAGCATTGAATTTACGCTCTGTATCTTCCCTGAGAAGTCCTTAGGAATTACTTCCGCTAAAATAGAGAATTTTTTTCCTCTTTCACTTACGACATTCGGCGAGCAGAGAGTTATGTGCCGCCGAGAGTAATAATATTAGAAAAATACAGAAAAGGTGGCATCGTTTAAATACTGGGCTCCGTCTATTGCCTCTAATTTCAGGCTACCTAAACTCTCGTTAAACTTGGGGTTGGAGTTTACGTAGTTACCATTAAAATCGTTCAGTATCCATTTCCATTATAGTTTTATTATCATTACTGGTTTTTTGAAGATGACGTCTCATTCGTCTGGTTTCAGCTTTGTCCTGCGAAGTAAGGCGGTGTACTAGCTGTGCCAGTTTCAGGACAACAATACTCTTCTAGAACTCTCATCCTAACTCCTTAAGCAAGAACAACAAAAAATGTCCGCTATGTGTAATTAACGCCACTTAGAATTCTATTTGACAGTGTTAGGAGTTCTTCAAACGATTTGCGCAATTCGGTGCTCAACACATGTTTCATGCAGTTCCAGATCGCCGATGTGGCCATAACATATGCAACATAACGCTCAAAAATAAACTTAAAATGTATTTCACTTGTTAATCAAATTTTATTAAATGAGACGGGTTCCATGCACGGTATAATAGATGGAATTAGTGGATAAGCTTTTGCAAAAAGATGAGCTATCGAACATCGTCCTCCCGGCTCTTTTTGCGTAGTAGTGGTAAAAAAAAGACAAGAACAAGAGCATAAATAGGCGCTACTCTTTCAGAAAATATATCAATATTAAAAAATTATAATTATATGTTGTGTGTAATCAAATCTCGTTCATGTGCTTTCTTTCTAGCAGTTAAGTGACGTACAGTGCAACTGTTATGTTAAATTTGTACATATGCTCATGTCTTAGAGCTGAGTACTTACGCGTTTACCTAAAATGCTTGAAGTTGTACTCGCGAAAATTTCAGAAATATTCGTATCGTTACTGTAAGCAAAAACGCTGGTGTCGAGAGACTTGAAAAATAGAAATAGCATCGTGGTGCCTCGGAGCGCGTCGAGTATATTGAACCTTGAAAAAAAGAAACAACTTTCGATTTCCATATAGCAGGGGACGTTTCACAATCTGACTTGAAAAGCTGTGTGTGCATGTACTCAATGCCTAACCTTAAACCGTATTGTGCCTTAGTGCCCACTGCGTGTAACTTTGATACTCTAAAAAAAATCGAGGTAATCCACTATGTGGCTCCCGTTACGCTCACTCTTTCATGGTCCATTACATACATTAAATATTGTCTAAAGTTCTGAAAATTTCATACTTGGCATAGTATTTCGCAAATACAGTGTAGTCATTATGTGCGTGTGTGTGTACTTCAATATTGTTATGACCGTGTTAGATGCTTCTTGATCTTGTAACAAGCCTAGAATTCAGGCTGGTTAGCGGACCTCAAATATATTTATTATTTATGATGATGAGGAAGGACGCGGAAGTGTGTCGTAATGTTCTCTTGTAAAGAAGGATGGGGCAGCATCAGGGCTGAGACAACACACCGAAATGTCAGTATTTTTTTTTCTCTTTTCACGGGCTTTTCAGTTCGAGTTGTTGCGTCGAACACTTTCTTAATTTTAAAGAGATGTCTTTTAAAACAAAGGCCTTTTCTTATGAGCGCGTGTTGCTCGAGCTTGTAAAACTTTTATGGCAGCATAGTTCTCGCCATGTTGACGAACCACATGAATTAAAAGAAGTAATCCTTTTAGCTTCCCGATCCTTGTTTGCTTTATACGCACTTTATTGTGCAGTGGTAGTAATTTAAGCTACACAGGAACCAGTTATCTCAAGACAGAGCTAAGGCCGTTTGAAGTAACCACTTCAAATATGTAGCACGAAGAAGCGACACTAAATGTTTACAAAAACTCTTATTCGTTCCTAACTATGGCAAGGAAAGCGCAAACAATTACTTTGGAGCATTCTCTATCGTATTAAGATTAAAATTCTATTAGTACTAAGTGCATCACTACAAGAACGTGGGGGAAATATGCAACTACAAGAACGAAACTTGTAAAAGAGGAGTCTATTCTAAGCGTAATATCTTGTTAATGCGGAATCACCAGCGCAAAAAATAATCTTTCTACCGCGACACTGTCGAGATTTCTATGGTGATGTTGTAAAATAAGAAGTGCAGTCTTGTAACTTTTTTTGGTGACACCAAATGATCTTTCGATCATTTGGGGTGACCAAAAAAGTTATATCTGTTAGGTGAGATGACCTCATAAATACGCCTATTTTTATCACTAAAGTGTCTTATGCGGGGGTTTACCAAGATTTGAGGGACGTATTTTCGTCGCGGAAATCAAAAAGTACCCTTGATTACATATCAACAACAACAACAAGAAGAAAGGTTCTGTCAACAACAGTCGAACCCACGAGGCTCAGCCGCAATCCACTTTGCCTTGGTCATTTTTTTTCTGCGTAATGCCTTGCACACAATGCTGTTCCCTAACTCGCCAAAATACAACAGAATAACAGCACTACTACAAAGTGCAATGACGAACTGGAAGCTCTGAGCTGACTGCTTATCAGAACTGTGGCATGCCTAACCACTTTTCCACTCACGAAACTCTCCGGTACATCCTCCTGCCCTTTCAGCTCTTCAAGAAAATGGCGCACGGACTCGGATAAATATTATTGCATGGATCTCACTTCTACATCTGCCTTGTAAAAGTCATAATGGGTGTGCCCCTTTACCAAGGGCATATAGAGTTTTATACGATAATACCTCGACAGGAATCTGGCGCTGCGATCGTGTACCCTCATGGGAATTATGGGAAGTACAGGCTTCGGATTGCATCGCGTAAGCCAGCGAATTGTCTACAGATCTCTTTCTGCAGTTTCAGTTTCGTTCTTTGCGTAGAGTTGGTAGTGAAGTGGGTGCTGTAAAGGAAAACTACCGATCGGCGAAGAAACAAGACCGAACGCCGTTTCTCGTTTTTCACTTCCTCTTCTTCTTTTCAGTACTTGCCGGCACACGTCTATTCCTTTTCTTTTCCAACATATTCCCGCCCCCCAGTAGCGTCGCTCAATTTCAGTCTGTACAATTTCTGTACTTGTTTTCTGAAAATCTTCCTGTCTTGAGCTTTCACTCGACAAGCTCGTATTATTCCATCTTGTTCAGGGTAAACGTCTGTGATACGCCCAAGGGGCCAAGCTCCTCTGGAAATACCAGACTCTTCGATTATCACCCCGTCATTTACTCGGAGGCAGTAGCTGGGATGAGCTGGGTATAGGTGAAAAGTCCATAGTTCTAATAAATACTCTTTTTTCTATTGCATCAACATATGATCCATCATCTTCTGTCGGTATCTCAACTTTTTGCTGATGTCTCTTCGACCAGCTTGAGCACTGATGGCATCGTAGTGATTGTTTCTCTGATCCGGAGGAGCTAACAATAAACGTCCAACAAGAAAATGCGCTGGAGATATCGGAGAGGGCTCTTTGGCGTCCGTATACGTGTAGGTCAGCGGTCTTGAATTAACAACCGCTTCTACCTCTAGTAGCATCGTTTCAGCTTGTTCGCTGCTGAGCTTGCTTTTTCCCATCACCTTGCGCAACGATGACTTGACAGTCCGAACAAGCCTCTCCTACCAACCGCCCCACCAAGGTGCACCTGGCACGATAAACTTCCACTCTATGCGGTAGTTCAGCAGAAGAGATGCGAATGGAGAGCTCTTCATGACACTCCAGATGTTTTTGAGGTCCCGTGACGCTCTCTTGAAGGCGAGAGCATTATCCGAGAACACTGTTGCGGGTACTCCTCTGCGAGCAAGAAACCTCCGGAACGCTAGCAAGAAGGCGCTAGTCGAGATCGCACTCGTCAGTTCAAGGTGTACTGCTCTAGTCGTCGCACATGTGAACAGCAGGATATAAGCTTCTGATGTGTCACCATGTAGCTCACGTTGCTTTATATATAGTGGACCTGCAAAGTCCAATCCTACTACATCAAATGGCCGTGACGATAGAAGACGGTCTTCAGGCATCGGCGCATATTGCACGTTCCCAGGTTTCACATTGTACCTTTGGCAGAGAAAGCATTTGTTGATGATTCGCTTGCCTTCTTGTCGAGCGCAGATGATCCAATACCGCGGTCGTATTTGCATCATAGTGTTTGCCACACGACCATGCAAAGCTCTGCAGTGAGCCTCAATCACCACCAGAGGCGTGAAAGAATGTCTCTGTGGCAGTATGACCGGATGTTTTTCGTCATATGTGGCGTCCATTCTCTCGAGTCGTCCCCCAAGCCGAAGCTGTCTGTTTTGGTCCAAGAAAGGGTGAAGATCGATCAGCCTAGACTGTTTGGGGAGTGGGTGTCCAAGCTGCAGTTGTTCGACGTCGTTCGCGAACACTTCCAGCTGAACATATCGGACCCAAAACATTTCAGATTTGCTTAGCTCCCGTGCCGAAATCGCTGCGCTGAGTGAAGTTTGAAGTCCACGGCATCGATCCACAAAGCGAAAGACCCAGGCGGTGACGCGCAAGAGCTTCTGCAGGTCGCTATGCTTCCTTATATTGATCACCGGGTGTAAGTTCCTGGATGACGCTTGAAGAAAAAAATTCCGCCATATCCACGAAGTGAATGATGATAAGTGGGCGAAGCTCCGGAGGTAAACCTGGTAAACCATGAATCCTCTGTACATTTTGCCCACTCGATTTTATTACATCGCTCCCCCTAGCGTACGTCGCCGCACTAAATCGAACGATTGCCTTCAACCAATGACACGCGCCATATGTGACATCATTCCTATTTTATAAGATCTCGCGTCTTTCATCAACTACAAGTACCGCTTTCTAGTTTATAACATCTTGCATCTTTTCGTCATCAGCTACAAGTACCACCATCTAGTAAACACTACAAGAACTAAACGAGAGGTGGGCACATACAGGAGACGGTACCGCCATCTAGTGAACACTGCAAGAACTAAACTAGAGGTGGCTAGATACAGGGGACGGTACCGCCATCTAGTGAACACTGCAAGAACTAAACTAGAGGTGGCTACATACAGGCTACAGGGGACGCACAGCCCACGCCCTAAGGAGCTTCGCCCCTAAAAACATGTTGCGTCTCAATCTCTGCCTCTTTGTTTATTGGTTTGTACTGGTTAGGTTCTGAAGGCCAGCTTGATTTTGGCTGGGACAACCATTCAGGTCCATGCCACCAATAGCGACATGCACGTAGAGTCCTTATTGGTATGCCTCTAGTCAGTACATCCGCCGGGTTGTCTTCACCCGGGCAGTAGCGCCATAACGCTTTTTGAGTAATTTGCGTTATTTCCCGATGTGGCATATAATATATGGTGTGATCTCGATCCCGAGGAGTATCCTTAGGCACCACTTCCGCGTGACCCAACTCCAGATATTGCCGGATTACTCTGTCATATCGCTGCAACATTCCTTCCGTCGTTGATAGCCTCCGTGTTAATCTTTGTAGACGTGATAGCGCAATTTCCCGGTTGTTCCCTAGGAGCGGTTTCTTGTATTCCTTCCAAGGCAACGCCACTGTGTATCTGTCGCTTTTCTTGCTAATGGTTTCATGTAATCGTGCAACGGACTCATGGGAGGAAGGTGCCGTTGAATCTGCGATGCCCATTGCTTCTGGTTGCCAAAATGATTGCAAGATCTGCGAGGTTGATTCGTCATCAACAATTGCTTGTACTTTCAGAATGCAGACTATTAGGCTAGAGCTGCAGTCAAGAAAGGCTTTTTGGTGATTGGGTCCTTGTAGCGTCCATCCGAAAGCTGTATCTATCGCTACCAGTCCTGGAACTTCTGCACTTTTGACGATGCGTCCTGACATGATTTGCCAGAGGTGGTCAGCACCGATCAACAAGCTGAGGCTATTTTCCGTTTCCGCATCAAACTTCTTTTCGTCCGCAATGACCTTGCCTTCAAGACGCAGGTTCTGAACAAAATGGCTGTCAGCTTTCGGGGAAGCAATATCATGGCAGATAACTGGAACAACGATTGCGCGCACCGTGCAGGTGTCAGAACCGTATTGGCTACGCAGAGGAACTTCCACCACTTGACGTCTTTCCACAGTACTTGGTGATGAACAGCCAAACGTATTCAGCGCAGTTTGAGTTTCTCCCAGCACCTGTAGGTGTAATGTCTTGGCGAGATCTTCCGTGACGAAGGATCGCTGGCTCCCTCCGTCCAAAATCCCTCGGACATACCTTGTTTTGCCGTGTTTGATGACAAAGGCGCGAAACGTTTGTAGATATACTTCACTGTGATTTGTTGTACCCCCGCTCAGTGAATCCTTCTCACACAGCATAACTGCTTGTGACAATACCATTCCTACTGTGCTACCGGAGGAGTCAACTGGACGAGAAGGTGTCGCTGTTTGGTTCGATGTATAGTGCGGGTCGCACATACTTGATGCGTGCCTCCCGTGGCAACTCGAGCAGGTGAGTTTGACGCGGCAAGAACGTGCCTGATGTCCTCGGGACGTGCATCGATAGCAGCGGTTGTCTTTCGCAAGCATTCCTTTCTTCGAATCGATGGCAAGGTTCACGTCACAAGCGCGGGTGCCATGTTTCTCCGACTTGCAGAAAAAACACTCACCCCAGCTGTTCGATGTGCTGTGTAGTACGGAAGCCGTGCTGGTGCTGCCGCCTCGAGTCCTTTGTGCACGGTCATCCAGCAGTCGGTCATTAAAGGGCTTGCACTGCTCCCGACGTTCTAGCTCTATACGTGTAAAGGTGAGCAGCTCCTTTAACTCCGCATCAGATGTAGCAGCTGCCACGCTTGGCTCAAAGACATTGGCAGCAGACCCGTTTTCTCTTAGTGCCTGACTGCGCTTTGCACGTGTGTAGGCCGAAATGATGTCGTACGGTAGGGCTTCCTGTAAAATGTCAGTCAGCATAGCGGAAAAGCTAAGCGTAGGAACATTTAGTGCGGTTAGACAATGAATATTCAGCTGCACAGCATCGTAAACTCGCCTAAGGCCGCGGACGTCGCTTCCCGACTTGACGCGAGGTAGATTGCGAAGCGCTGCTAGGTGGTGTTGCTCGATGCGTTTTCGATCTCCGAAGCGTTCCTTCAATAACTAGATGGCGTCTGCATAACAGGCTTCGGAAGTTGGAAAAACACATATCGCAGCTGCCGCTTCACCCGCAAGATAATGACGTAGATAAAAGAACTTGGTCATTGTTGACAAAGCGTTGTTCAGGTGGACAGTTTGCTCAAACTGCTCCCAGAAAGCCGACCATTCATGTATATCACCTCTAAATGTTGGCATGCCAAGGTTCGGCAGCCTTGGGCCAATTGCGGTTGGCACGTCAGATGGTGATGTGTTTGCGTTCTGAGAAGCAGCCGCTGCTGTACTGTCTCCATGTTGCAAACCGTCTATCTTGCAGTGAATATCAGCGAGCATGCTTGTCGCTTTGTCGTTATACTCTGCTGCCGCGATATACTCAGCTTCGAGCTCCTCGTTCGCTACGTGCTCCTCGAGCGCATCATTGATCTTCGAGAGCTCGTTGTTGCTCGCTGACAAACGGTCATAAATACCTGTGAGTTTGGGCTTGTCCGCAGTAGGGTCACTGAGCAGTGACCTTGCTTCTTGCAGGAGCTTGGTGTTCTGGGCTCGTCGAGCGGAGCGCTTGGTCTTGAGGCGATCCATCGGATCCGGTGTTTGAGTGTTGTCCGGTCTACGCCGATCAGGAACGATTCATTGTAGTCCTCGCCGCCCGCAAAACGATGCGGTCGAGTAGAAGGTCCCCTCGAGTCGTGCGTTGAAGGAGACGTGTCCGCACGAGGGGTTTTGGCACCACGATATAAAGGAAAACTACCGATCGGCGAAGAAACCAGACCGAACGCCGTTTCTCGTTTTTAACTTCCTCTTCTTCTTTTCAGTACTAGCCTGCACACGTTTATTCCTTTTCTTTTCCAACAGGTGCAAAGGACTGAAACTGCGTCTTTGTTGTTCAAAGAAGCCGAAAACTGCTAGGCCACTGAATTTACTGCAACGCTGAAGCTGTATAAGCCGTGTTTTACAGTTTAAGCGAAGCGTCGTCCACTCACCGCGGCGCATACACTCTTAAAAAAAGTTAGTAAAAAGGTAGCAACTGCAAGAGAGTTGGTAGTAACTGCAGCGGTTGCTACCTTTCTTCGACTGTTACTACCCGTTTGCTACCTGTTTACTACCTACGTTAGTAAACAGTTACTAGCTACAACCATTACTAACTTTTTGCGACCTCTTTACTACCTACGTTAGTAAACAGTTAGTAACTGAAACGAAAGAGATAGTAACTGCAGCCGTTACAACCTTTCATGCCCCGTTACTACCTCTTCGCTACCCGGCTTTTGACTATATATTTAAAAATAGTGTGTGAATGCTATTCTGATAATTTATGAGAGGAATTGTCTCGACGTATTATCAGTAAACTGAAAAATGACGCAGAAGGTATTTATAGATCAAGAAAATACATTTTGTTTCATGTTATGCAACCGAGATAAGTAAACGTCAATCTGATATTGTCGAAACGGATAAGTACAAGTTAACGAATGATAAGCAAGTGCTACACGCGTCGTAATAGACAATTACAACAAATTTAGTAAATACAGCACGTATTAACAAGATCGGCAGATCAAAATAACCAGACAGTCCCATCTAGCCTCAAGGACAGTCACAGTTAATCCACTGCGGCGTGCCTCCAAATATTATCATTGTTTTGGCTCGTCAAACCTCCAAAACGATTATTGCCTTTTAAACACTAATATATTAGTCATGTGAAGCATTCAAATGCACTGAGCATGAATTCCGTACTTTCCTCGGCCACTGTACATAATGCTATTATGTGGCCATTTTATATTGAACAAATATAACATATAATATTCTATAAGTAAGGCTTATTAAAAGTCTTGTGCTCCATCACTGAACAAACGTAACCAGGTAGTATATTATAGTGCTAACGATTTACATTTGTTTAAATTGATCCAGAAACGGAAGCGCTCCCCTGTGCCAGATATGCCTTTTATAAGTCGGGGCTATATATACCTCACGCTTACTCCTTTCTACAAGTATCCGTAAAAAATAGTTCAATAAAGCAAAAAAAATCTGTAAATATAGTGAACTTGTTTGGTCTATGTATTCTTAGAATTCATGGCTCACCCCGCTTCTTACCCAAATTTGTGTAGTTATAAGGCATTGATTAGCCAACATTAGCAATGGAGAAATAACAAGCCAAAATGAATGAACTGGGTAGTATCGGTAACTACTTTTTTTCTTGAAACCTTGAAAGTTACTACCCATAGGTGGTAACAGCTAGGGCAGTAACAGTTACTAATTCCAGGTAGTAACAGCAGCGGTAGTAACTATTACCACCTTTGCCGTTACTAACTGCACTTATACCAGGGTTGTAACATATGTGACAAACCATTACTACCCCAAAGTTAGCAAGTACTACCACCTTTTTTTCTAAGAGTGTAGATGTAGCGTCCAATGCCAGTGCAGACTATTACATCGAGTTCGCGTTTGTTGTGAGTACGTCTTGCCAAAAATCGTCGTTAAAATCAACTGTAAAACTTCGGCGACGCGAACTAGACGAATGACCACGCTCTTTTGACTCGACTTCGCAACAAAATGAGAGGCGCGTGGGGGGTAGATGACTTGAGCAGACGTACCTGGCATCGCAGCATACGAAACGTTAAGTGTTTCTCACTTAATACAGTGGTGCTATTTTTATAAATCGATATTGCGTACTTTCGAAAGCAAAACAAGAGCGTTTGTTTTGAAAAGTTGTAAAGAATAACCCATTACATCTTGATGCCAAATCTGGAACGCAATGGCAGTACAATGCATACCCTGGTAGGTAAATTGGTCCAGATATCACTTCTACTGCCTACTCACAAAAACATTTTGCATTAAAGTTTGCATACAAAAAAATGAAGCAAGTTTCAATTAAACATAAATTCAAATCACTTTATTTTACACTCAGCAAACAAAAGTCGCGAATCTCAAGAACGTGATTCACCCGAAGCCAAGGAGGTTCCTGGAGTGGAGGTGTGCCCCGATAAGTGACGCCGGTTGTCGCCATATTGAAAAAGAAAAGACTCGGAAGCAGACAAAGTGCGCTTCGTAGCTCCGCCATCGCAGTGGCCTTCGGAGACTGTGACATTCGTTTGTAAAGCAGTTAAAGATTTTACAAGGCCATGGTGACTTCATGCGTCGCTCATGGCTGCACAAATCGCATCAAGAAGACGCCTCGGATCACTTTTCACGTGTAAGTATTCTCGCTTCGTTCGCTGATGATTGCCTGTTTCTTCGTGTATTAGAAATAATATAAAAGGTGCGCATGCATGTAATACATGCATATAGCTGTATGTAAAGTAACTTGAAGCTTTAAATGCTCGCTGACACGACGCTGTCCCTGAGTTTTAAGTTTATGGACAAAGGACTTTTGGTCTGTGGCTGCACGTATCAAACATTGGAACGAGTAGGACGTCTGGATCGCCTTTGATTTCCAAGTTTTCTGGTGTTGTCTTACAAGGCAAGACTAATGGCGCGCAAGCATAATTTTTTGGCGAGTGTATATTGAATTCGTTTCATGTTTGTCGAGGAATTCGCAAACGTAAAGAACAATTCTATGCCGTGATTATCCGCGTTACAGGTTTTCGAAAGACAGTGCGCTGCGTTCTGCCTGGGAACGTGCTGTTCGAAGAAATAGTTGGAAGGCTACGGACGGTGACCACCTCTGTTTTATTTACTTCGAAGAATGCTGCTTCGACAGAACGGGGCAGACAACCAGACTGCAGCCTGACAGTGCACCTTCGATTTTTTCTGCTTTCCGAGCGCATCTACAAAAACCTGTTAGTTTCTACCTCCTTGATGAAGCTTCAATAGAATGAAGTCACGAAAGTAAGCGATTGCGTCTAAAACAAGAAGAGACACCTTTGAAATGCGTTCTATCTTGCGGACGAAACCAAAACCAAAACGCCGATAGACGAAGTTGCCAAATTGAGTGAGTGGCGTTCTATGAAACATCGAGCTACCTCGTTTTTAGGCTCTGAAGGCTGCGCTTACCATGAAAACACACGTCGGCAACGGAAGTTGATAAATATTATGCATAACTAACGCCACTGCAATCGTTCTTATGAACGGTTCATTTGGGGTGCGTCTCCTGGAGTGTGTCGGTTGCACGCGTCATTGGTGCTTAGGATTTGGTTCCACCTGTAAACTGGTTAGAATAAGGTAACTGCAGAAAAATTTCTGCTGACTCCTAGTTTACTTATTCATCTCGCTTTTCTAACTTTATCTTTAATTATTACAACCTCCTTATAAATAATCTCTTCTAATCTGCCGACACACACACAACCACATATATGAAGGAGGCGAACAAATGTCACGGTCCCCTTGATCTTCAGTATCTGCAGGCATATTTCCTGAAACACAAACACCCAATATATACTACAACCCTTTTGTACCACAATAATGCGCGAGCAAGCTCGATATGCGAAGCATCTCTCGACAACAGATTGATCTGAAAGCGTGCAGCTGACAATGGGTGCCTGAAATATTTTGTTTCATCAACAATAAGAGGCATTTATTCGTTGGTGTAATCTAAAAGTGGTTTTCATCTCATTTTTTTGTCGTAGAAATGCAAACAGACGCACGCAAAGCGCGTATTCCATTGCGGTCTATGGCGGTTCCGCCCTGTTTTTCCTCTGGCACTATGGCCGCCGGCGGCTTCACTTGCTCCCGTCGGCGGCGGCCGGGACTACCACTCGAGAGGTTCTATAGAACCTCCTTGTCCGAAGCAGATCCGAAGCCTGTACTTCCCAGAATTCCCATGGGAGTACAAGCGCCGCTGAAGGAGCCCACGTAGACAGTAGCGCCAGATTTCCCTCTAGGTATTATTGTATGAAACTCTATGCCAAGGTCATACGTACTGCAGGATCTTTAGGCTGCAGTATACGACTCTTTTATGTCTAACACTTTCTAAAACGTGTCTTTTATATCTAACACTTTCCTCTCACTATGCTCTTTCTTGGTCAGCAGGGTGGGGTCAGCGTCTGGAAATGGTAAACCTAAGTAGCCTAATGCATTGTGACCGTGGCTTCCTCGATTAGCTCCTGCAACACGTCGTTTTGCGCGTCTACTCCATTCGGGATGTTTCGAATAGGAGAAGTGCAATTTTGTCATTGCCTTAACGCACTGTGACAGGGCGACCTTAGCCCAAGCCTCGACCTATAGTGAACTATATCACGCATGAACACACACACAAACACACACACGTGTGCCCGCGCGCGCGCGCGTGTGTGTGTGTGTGTTTGTGTGTATTTTTAGTTCACTATACTGCTAGTATTCATTAACATTAACAATAGCTCAGCAATGCGCGCCTGCCTTGCTTGCCCATAACACCCCGTGCCCCACTTAAATGCTCGCCTCGGAAAAAATTGTGGCGAGAGAGCAGATACTATGCGCGCTGGGTTTCCGTATAGTGCGGCCGTGGTGCTCAATAACTATTTAACAGGCCGTGGAATGGTGACCTGACCTTATCAGCGACGTTCTTCTGGCTGTCAAACCACATTTTTGTGATCTGCTCTCCCCTTTCACAGCTACAGCTACCACAATGGTTTCTTTATTCATTGGTCATAAACGTTGGTCATCGAAATGAAAATGTACCAGCCACACTATTGGTGGTATTGTTGCAACTAATAAGAGACACCGTGAAAGCTATCTTATATCAATGTACAGTAAACATTCAACTGTATACCTTTGTAAGGGTATGTTGCACTTTATTATTATACGATTCCTATAACGCAGATAATTACCATGTTTTTATACTTTCCTCATTTGATGTTCCCCACAAGTATTTGAAATAAAAAGACGCGTTGTTTACTTATTAGCGGCAGACATTGAGCGTAAAGTAACAAGTTTTCCACAACCTTTTTTTTCTATAAATTGTCTTACCTGAAATAAGCATTCGCTCCAACACTTACAATTCATTTTTTTTCTTCAATTCCGTTTTAATTTTCAGTAGTCTTCCTTGCAGTGCGCAAGAAAAAAAAACGGGACAAACGTGGTCCTACATAGAGACAGAGACCACTTTTCCCGTGTACTCACTCGACACATGGACCTTTCTACCATTATTTTTTGGCGCTGTAAGGAAGCCCCCCGAACTAGTTTTACCAGCAAGACCATATCGCATAGATCTTGAACTTCATTTTAATATTGAAACTTTTTAAAAATATTTTTGTCAGGTATGATAAAGAAAGGCAGCGTCTTCTACTTGAGTTGCAAGTAAATAGATGTTCTTACTTGTTCATTTGAAATATATTTCATTTCTGCCGCTACAAAAATGTCATCGATTTCTCACCCCTATTGTGTGCGAGTTATCTTAATGTTGCTATTAAGTTATCTTAATGGACGACGACGAAGTGTATTTCTACCGAACGTTGCCTATTTCGTTTGGTGTTTTTTGTGTGAATTTACGTTTTATCCGAGGATCATCGCTCTCCTGCGGGCAGCGATGGATCCAGGCCCCACCGTACGCAATCCGGACCTGGCGTCACCTTCGACGTCAACCTCAAGGAAGCGCAACAGCCGGGAGGACGAAAGCACCAGTGACAGCAGTGAACTGTACACGGCGAGTAGTGAAGACAGCGACGAAGATTTCATCCCCGCAGTGAAGCGTAAAGCTAAAAGAAGAATGGTCGGTGCGTCTTCGCCAGCTAGCGTCTCTACCGTGAAGGTGGCGTGCAGTTCTGAACGCCATACCATACTTTTTGTTCCTGTCGACTCTTCGATCAACCTGAAGAACATGAACAGGCAAGTGATATCAGCGCGTCTCAAAGCTATCGTGCCTAAGGAGATAAAGGATATTAGACTCGAACCACGGAAGAATATCCTGGCCATAGACGTTGAGCACCCGGCTGCGCTACATACCCTGCGAACTGTCACTGAGCTTGGAGGCATCTATCTCAGAACTTACATTCCGCAGAATAGTGACACGACGACAGGCGTCATTTATGACGTTGATGTTTCCATACCGAACGCAGACCTTCCTGTTCTGATAAAGCCAGCTACTGGGGCAACGGACATATTGCAAGTATGCCGGCTTGGCAAATCCCGTTGCATCAAGGTGACCTTCAAAGGTGATTGCATCCCATCACATGTAAAGGTTGGTCATTTTCGTTACGTTGTCCGACCATACATCCCAAGACCATTACAGTGCCACAACTGTCTAAAACTGGGTCATGTTAGTGCTGTGTGCAACAACAAGCAAGCATGCCCACGTTGTGTCGGACCCCACAAAGCAGAGGCTTGCCAAGCAACTCTCCTAAAATGCAGCAACTGCAACGGGAACCATGAGACCTCGTCCAAAGACTGCCCAGTACTGAAGAAAGAGAGGAGCATTCTGAGACAAATGGTTAAAGATGGATCCTCACGAAAGGAAGCGGTAACGGTTGTTCAACGACGGCGTTCCCGTCGACGGCGGTGCTCGAAGAAAAGAAAAAGCAGTCCTGTGCCGAAGGTGCCTTCACTAACGCCGCCACCGCCACCACCACTGCCGCCACGACCACAGAGACCTCCCCCGCCCCCGCCACCAGGTGGGGTACGTCCAGAGGTACCGGAAAACACTGTGGCGCTACAGAGAACATCCGGCTCTGACTGGCCCACTTTACCGCGGGTACACGTGTCTACGGAACCGCAATATCGACAGTCAACAACGATTATGCCCCTAGCAGGCAGTCTGTCCGCCCAAGAGGTACAAGTCTTTTCTGTACTGAGGTCGTTCATGAGTGTTATTCGCACTCTATTGGATAGTCTACAGATCCCTGCCGCTAAATGCGCACTGCAAGTCTTGGACACACTAGAACCAGTTCTTGCCGCACTTCAGTAACAAGATGGCGCACCATAGACCGCATCAGCCTTTCCGAGAAAAAGTCAAGCGTGCTTCCATAATTCAGTGGAACGCAAGAGGTCTACAGTCAAGAATGCCTGAGTTCCGACAATTCATTTTCGAAAATAAGTTTCCCATCATCATCATTTGTGAACCGCATTTTTCAAAAATACCTCGTCTGTCGGGCTATGAATCGTTCGTTTCTTCAACGTGCATTGAGCGAAGTCAAGTTGCTGTGTACATCCGTAAAGAACTCACTTACGTTCTCCAAAGAGTAGATTCTCACAATGGAAATCACTACGTGTGTCTATATGTTAAAAAGAAGAAGTTGTCGTTTACACTGATAGGCGCTATAGAGCGCCGTCAGGTCGACTAGATCAACAAATCTTGAATGGTATATTTGCAACGACTCCAGCGCCTTGGATATTGATGGGTGACTTCAACGCCCATCATCCATTGTGGGGAAGCATCAGGACAAATCGAAAAGGCACGGACCTAGTTGATCTCGCATCAGAGCACGGGCTTCAGGTGCTGAACGACGGCAGCCCTACTTATCTCCGAGGAGTAACTTACAGCAGTTACCTGGACTTGACATTAGTGTCGCATAGCATTGTCACGAAAGTCCAATGGTTCACAGATATTGAAACACGTGGCAGCGACCATATCCCCACGTACGTGACAGTCAGAGGTTTGCACGATTCTCCTTCCCCTGGACATTCAAGACTTATTGACTGGGAAGAGTTTCAGATATCAGTGGAGAGCAAGTGCATGCACGGACCACCGGAATCCATTGAGGAAGTGATTAGTTGTGCAACGGAGACTTCCACGAAGATATGTTCGAAAGAATCGAGACGCACGGCACTCGACCAAGAGTTGGAACAACTTAGAGCGGTCCGCCGACGTGCCGAAAGACGATACAGACGCACGAAATCTATCTCTGACCTCAGAGAATCCAGACGCATTCAGAAAAAAATCCAGCGTCGAATGCACAAACTTCATGAACAACGGTGGAAGAATTTTTGTGACTCACTAGACCCTCGAAAGCCCTTGTCTCCCGTATGGAGGACTCTTCGAGGTATTCACTCGCATCCGCAACAGCGTCACCCCTTCGCCGCTCTGGCGCTACATCAACGTCGCTCACAGTTTGATGTTTCTGGGGAATTTTGTGCAAAGATCGCCGGCGACATCTCTATACCGATCGATCTAATGCCACAGGATGTTCCAGTCGCACGAGACCAGCAAATGGAGGTTGCGTTCACCATGGAAGAACTTCATGCGGCATTGAACACATGCAGACGCTCATCGTCCCCAGGTCCGGATGGAGTGACATATACTGCCCTACGTCACCTAGGCCCGAAGGCACAGCGCTGTCTCCTGGACATTTTCAGTAAGTCTTGGCATGATGGAATGGTGCCTGATGAGTGGAAGTGTAGTCGCCTGGTGCCTTTGCTGAAGCCCGGAAAGTCTCCATTCAATTTGGCATCATACCGGCCTATAGCACTAGCAAGCTGCGTTGGCAAGGTCATGGAGAGGATGCTGCTTACACGCATGGAATGGTACCTGGAACATTATAACATCTATCCTGATGCTATGGCTGGTTTTCGACGAGGTCGGTCCTCAGTTGATAGCGTTATTGACTTAGTGACCTCTGTTCAGCATCAGAAAACTCAGAAGCGGCTGTCGGTAGCTCTGTTCTTAGACGTGAAGGGTGCCTATGACAACGTGACCCACGAGGCTGTTCTCAATGCTCTTGAAGCAGCTGAACTTGGAGGTCGTGTCTTTCGATGGGTAAGAAGCTACCTCACAAAGAGATCTATGTTCGTTTTAACTGAAGATGGGTCTACGAACAAGTATTTCACAAGTCGTGGGGTGCCACAAGGCGGTGTTTTGAGTCCTACACTTTTCAACCTGGTTCTCGTGGGGCTCACTGAAATGCTGCCACAGACGGCTTATGTATCTCTCTACGCTGACGATATCTGCATTTGGGCGTCCGGCGTGACACGACCTCAAGTGCGCGCAAGAATACAGAAAGCGGCAACAATGACATCGACATGCCTTCGCCAGCAAGGTTTGACTATCGCCACAGAAAAATGCGCAGCGGTGGCGTTTACACGCAAACCGATGTCTTTCTACTCATTGTGCATCGATGGCAGATCAATTCCATATAAGAGCACTCATAGATTCTTAGGCGTCATCGTAGATCGTGACCTAACCTGGAGCCCGCATGTCACATACCTGAAGAAAAAGCTCATTGGCATTGAGAATGTATTCAAGTTCGTCGCCGGAAAATCATGGGGCCCATCCGTGCACTCCATGTTGCAGCTTTATACCGCCCTCTTTCTTGGAACTCTCCGGTACAGCCTTCTGGTCCTGTCCAACACGTGCAAGACTAACATCCGTGCACTGCAAAGCGTACAAGCCCAAGCACTTCGGACATGCCTTGGCCTTCCAAGATGCTCATCGACAGTGCCAACTATTGTTATTGCACAAGAACAACCGGTCACAACGCACATCATTGTCGAGATGCTGAGAGCGCACATTCGGCATTTATCACGGCTACCGTCACATCATTTAACGTGTTTGACAGCTCGGAGGCCCCATTCTTCGTACTGCGGTATCGTGACAAAACATCAGGACATACTACCGCCTGGCTTCAAACTTGCCATGCATCCAGCAACTGCACCATGGAGTCTTCGTCAACCTGACGTGCGCTTATCAGTTCCTGGAATCTTTAAGAAGGCACGCATGTCAACGCTAGCCCTGAAGCAACTGACTTTGCGTCTGTTGGACGAAAGGTACTTCGACCGCATACATGTTTACACCGATGGCTCCACTAATTCGAACAGCTCCACAGGAGCAGTGGTTGTTCCATCTGAAAATGTGTTGCTTCAGTACAAGTTTTCTCACACCACGACGTCGACAGCAGCAGAGCTCGCAGCACTTCAAGGTGCAGTAAAGTACATTCTTCACCAGGAACCTAACCAATGGGCCATCTTTTGCGACTCCAGGTCAGCCTTACAGTCACTACGGTTTGTTCTGCAGCACGGGCTACATGAACAATCAGTATATCAGATAAGGCACGACTACCACGAAGCGCTCGCGGAAGGTCACGATATTGTATTTCAGTGGTTGCCGAGTCATTGCGGAATCGTTGGCAATGACCGCGCAGATGAAGCTGCTCGATCGGCTCATGACCAAGACCAGTGCACGCCCATACCACTCTTGAGAACGGACGCTGCAAGGCTACTACAATCACTTGCTCGCCGTATATCTCTCCTACAATGGAATACGCAGGGTTTCTCTAACACGCACCTGTATTCGATCGACCCAAACTTGAAACTTCGTTTGCCATCCGGGTTCCCACGATGCGCTGAAACTTTACTGTGTCGCATGAGGTTGGTAGTGGCATTTACAAATTCGTACTCTCGTCTCCTTGGAATGGCGAGCACTTCGGCATGCAACATCTGCGCCTGCGAGGAAACGCTTGAGCACATTCTATGTCATTGCCCAGCATACCAGACCGAACGACGTATTATGGAAGCCAAGCTCTGTCAGCTGGATTCACGGCCGCTTACAGAAGAAAAGATCCTGGGACCTTGGCCGACGGCTTCCCATACGCGCAAAGCCACGAATGCCCTCTTGTACTTTTTAAGGAACACCAAACTTCACGACCGCTTGTGAAAGAACTGTGCGAGGCCGTGCTGTGTAGTTTCGAGCTGACTATTTATGCTTCTCTTTCTTACTCCTCTTCTTTTCTGTCTTTTTTCGTTCTATTATTCCCCTTTTCCCCCACCCCAAGTGTAGGGTAGCCAACCAAGCCAAGCTTGGTTAACCTCCCTGCCTTTCTTCTCTATTTATCTCTCTCTCTCTCTCTCTTAATGTTGCATTCACTATTTAACGGCACAAGTAATAAAGCTCGACCAGTCAACCAGCCACAAATTTTGATGAGAACGATTAAAATAACAACCGCCTATTTTTCCATTCCAGAGCTATAAACACCCACTTACAGTTCAAGGCTTAAACTAGTGATCGTTTAGGCCCTATAGTATCTTCATGCATAGAGATATACGATGTCTCTGACGTTTTCGCAAAACCTTAAGTGACCGTTCCTCGCTGCAAGAAAGACTCATAAAAGCCCGCGTTCCGCCATTCAAACTAAACGAATTGTCCTTGCACGTATAGTCATTGCGCGTTGGGTGCGACCAGATCGTCCCCGAGTTGACGACCCCATAACACGCCTACGTCTTATAATAGCATACACCGCGAAATGATCAATCTTTTTTGTTGGGCCCATAGAGCTAGCTGGGTATGGTTATTATGCGTCCTAAAAAAGTGTTCTTGCGTTGCTTAAGTATGAAATAGACGGTCGTGAACAGTGAGTGATCATGGCGAGGTGTTGTCAGATGGGGTTAAAGATTTCACTGTCAAGGAGCCTAGCTTCAGGCTACAACATTTTTCTGCCATATTGCTTACTTTCTAATAGCTTTTTTTGTACTCATTTTTTTATTGTATCAGTGGGAATAGGTCTGACAGTCCCAGCCTAAAAGCGGCTTGCTGTGCACTCAGTCATGCACATTAGAACATTCATTAAATTTTTGCGTCCATCCAGTCCATAGTGCAGTGTAATGAAAAATATCGAGCCAAAATATGTTCGCGAACCTTGTTTATAACTTCGCAATTTTCAATTGAATATGTATGTGGACCTACGTTCTTAGATCCTTTCACTTATCCCAAATACCTATGATGGTCTCACTTCTTTGACTGTTAAAGCGATAACTTTAAAAACCTCATTTTGCAAAATTGGCAGGTGTCAGCGATGGCTCGGTTGTCAATGAATGAAAATTCAAGATAGATGCAAATATATAAGAAACTTTGCTGTGTGTGGGAATTGAACTCAGGGCTACTTCGGGGTAGGGACGAGTTCTACGCCAACTCTACTGTCATGCTTGATATCGTTTCAAAAAAAGACTATCCAAATGTTACTCTGTGTGAGAAGTTTACTTAACGCATGTAATATTGCGTAGCAGAAGCGTTAATAGAGCAAGACGTCAAGACATGTGAATTGAAAAACGAATTTATTGCTTCTCATTCTCGACGTAGACAAAAATGCTTGAGGCCTGTGTGCTTAAAATTAGGTGCATGTTAAAGAAGCCCAGGGGGGAGGGGGATTTTTTGGAGCCCTCCACTAAGGCGCCCTTCATAATCGTATGGTAGTTTCGGGACGTTAAACCCCAACAATTATTATTAGGAAGTTGTTTAAAAAGCCGAACCTTCACAACGTGCAGAGGCGTAATTAACTCTTATCACCACCAACAATGTGTGTATCTGCGAAGGTGTGCGTGTTGCTCTAAGGATTTGCAGTGGGTACTTCGGCAGTTCTCAAAAAGTAGAATTCTGGTGTTGTGGACTAATCGGAACTGTTCTTGCAATAGCCATTACAAAATAGTTTAAAAAATGACAAATGTTACGTGCACAGAGGTTCGTTTTTTGCGGTCTGGTTGACTTATACACTGAGACGTGAAGATTGTCAAGAGTTTGAGAAGACCCTGTGCAAAGGGCGCAAATGAGCTGCCTCGTCTACGCATGAAGGTAAAGCTCAAGCATCCTCTATATTTGTTTTGCTACAACATTTGTAAAAATAAAACTTCTTTGATCATCAATTTGTAAATTTCAAGTTCCAAGCATTCTTTCTTGCAGTCGCATAAAGAGCATTCTCGAAGCTTGCTTTACGAACAAGTAACGACTTCCTGAATTAGATGAAATTCAGGGCATCGTTTGTTGTATTACACGTTCACCAATAGAGGCATGACAATTTTATGAGAAGTATTGGCCAAAACAGCCACGCTAAGGTAAAAACAGGTGGCTGAATGCCTAAGAAATATGAACAGTCGCGATGTGTTTGAGAAATATTCAAAATGCCTCCAGGGTGCGGTTTCGCAAGGCTTTTATTGGCCACAATATACGAGTAATTACATTAGGCTGAGTGGTCTGCCATGTGATGTAATTAAAAGCAACTAAGCTTGCCAACTAGACGAGTCATAAGATTTCCAGAAAAGCACGAGCCTTCATCTACAAGTGCGGACGATTCACACTTGGTAATATAATTTGCATCATGCAAGCGGTGGCTGTGGTCGTAACAACCAGTTACTTGTTTTCATTGTAAAATAATACCACGATAAACCTAAATACGGGCTCGAAATTATAAGGAGCAGAGCTGTACAAACTTCTCGCGAGCCACTTCTTTTGACGTTTTACAGACCCTGCTATTACTTAACCACAGTTAACTTAGCCTAACAGTACGGGCAAGAGGAATATGTTGACTTTGCGTTGTTCTTCACCTGTATGCTGCTTTTTCAGCTGCGATGTAGGCACAAACGTTATGCATTTAAGTGTCCACTGGAATAATATTGCAGTAGCAAGCACCTATGTGTTTTTTTTTTTGGTTGCCGTCGTGTTTTTCACTATCACCATTCATACGCAAGATCACCAACCAGATAAACAAGCAAATACTGACAGCAACGCTGCTGCTTCTAAAAAAAAGAAAACGTCATTTCACGAATGCTTTCCTCGCAATAACGCTCAGACAGAACTCGCGGTGCTTTTTTTTTGGGGGGGGGGGAGCTCCTTCGAAGAACAATTGTTTTTTTCTTGCGAATGTGTACGAGGTCCCGCACTCAACGTAATAACTAAACTGGAGCTAAACCAACGTTGGTTAATGCAGCCAAGGATCCAAAAGTTACGGAAAAGGCAGATTTGCTTCCTCTACGTATGCACTTTCAATATTTTGCCCCGCGGTGGTGGTCTGCTGGAAAAGGTACTCGGCTGCTGACCCGCAGGTCGCAGGATCAAATGCCGGCTGTGGCGGCTGCATTTTCGATGGAGGCGAAAATGCTGAAGCCCGTGTGCTCAAATTTGGGTGCACCTTAAAGAACCCCAGGTGGTACGGCGTCTTTCATAATGATGTGGTGGTTTCGGAACGTGAAACCTCACACACCAATCAATCAATCAATCAATCAATCATTCAAACACTTCTAATATTGAAGTCGTGCACATTCTCGGGAAACGTCAAGGTTTTTATTCCGAAGCATTTTTTTTGCATACTGCATATCTATCTATCTATCTATCTATCTATCTATCTATCTATCTATCTATCTATCTATCTATCTATCTATCTATCTATCTATCTATCTATCTATCTATCTATCTATCTATCTATCTATCTATCTATCTATCTATCTATCTATCTATCTATCTATCTATCTATCTATCTATCTATCTATCTATCTATCTATCTATCTATCTATCTATCTATCTATCTATCTATCTATCTATCTATCTATCTATCTATCTATCTATCTATCTATCTATCTAGCCAGCCGCATGCATCTGGGTGCTCTCGTGACCACCCCCTTATGTTGGAGTCAAAGAAAATTAGTTTGCGAGGGTTATATAGTTTGATGATTATGACTCGATGGACATGACATGAATAAAGTCAAAACCCCATTGCGTATGTTGTCAAACACTTCCCGCCAGACAGTGACACATATCCGCGGGCGGGTATGGAGAGAGAGAGATCATGATGCAAGGAAAGGCAGGGAGGTTAACCAGACGCACATCCGGTTTGCTACCATGCACTGGAGAAGGGATGAAGGGAGAAAAGAGGTTGCGGAGAGATAAGAAGGTACACACAATCACGAGCACACTCGGGGGAGCACACACAGTCTACAGGTGGTCGCTCAGGTTTGTTTAAGTAAAGTAGGAGTGCTTTAGTCGCGTTCTGCGCAACTGAGGCAGATGCCCAAGGTCCTAGAATCTTCTGCACACAAAATGGTCTGGAGTCAAGTTGATTCAAAACCACCCGGAGATGGCATCGCTGTGTGTCGTGGCAAGCGCAGCGGCGCAGGACGTGTTCAATGGTCTCTTCAGCTCCGCAGTAGTCGCATGTAGAGGTGTCTGCCATACCAATGCGAAAGGAATACACCTCTGTGAATGCAACACCCAACAAAGGTGGCATAAACAGTGTCGCATCGGAGCGGGAAAGTTGTGATGGTAGTTGTATCTTGAGCAAAGGATCCAGTTCATATAATTGACACCTTTGGAAGCTGGTAGACGACGAGAACGGGCGTGTAAGATCTCGAGCCAGCAGGTAAACTTCTCTTGCTGCATGATTCCTTGATAGAGGAATCGGGACCACACGGGTTCCTTCATGGGCTGAGCGGGCTGCATCATCGGCTAATTGATTTCCGGTAATACCGATATGTCAAGGCAGCCATTGATATATAATATCATGCCCTCGTGTTAGAGCTTCATGATGGCAATGCCTTATTTCATGTACCAATTGTTCATGATTCCTCCCACGCATGGCAGACTGCAAACTCTGATGCGCTGCCTGCGAATCACAGAATATGACCAATTTTCCTGGACGCTTTTGAACGAGATATTGTAAAGCAGCCCTTATAGCAGCGGGTATGTGCCACTGCTAAACAAGTATTATGTGCCCCAGGTAATTGACACTTCATATCCAGAATGCGGGAGTAGCGAGGACTTCTCGCCGAATAGAAGACATCACGCCGAGGTGATGTGTGGCCGCATCCCGATGAGCCTCCCCTCACGGGGCTAGTATTGTCGTCCACCGGATCACCAAATATTTTTGTCACTCACTCACTCACTCACTCAATCACTCACTCACTTCATATCCACTCAGGAAAATAATGTGAATTGGCTAAGTGCGTGCGATCATGATGATTGAAAATCAATGTTGCCCATATATATGGTCGCCTCTTTTCTGGAATAAACGTTGCTGCAAGTAGTGCCTGTTCCGTCTTCATCCGTGCGTGTGTCTTTTAGTGCGCTAGAAAAATACACTATGACCTATATGAACTTTTTCAAATGACCGCGGGATCCTATAGACCACACCAACGGCACAGGAAATGGCGGGATTGCGATATTTCACCATGCATCCCACACTTAATGCTCCTCTAGCTTTATTTTCAATCACTTCACTGTAATTTGCTTCATTAAACTTCAGTTGTTAGATGGAGCTCATAAGTGTTCTTTTTTTTCTCGTGCTCCTCGTTTTACGTTGACTTTCTACAAGATGGCTCGTAAGGACGACAGTTTTTTACTGTGGAGTGCAAGTTGCCCACAGCTTAGACAGCATTCCTGTTGAAAACTTCACGTATTAATGCAGCGCCGGAATGCTGGCGGTGAACCGAATTCGCATGTATATTGCTGTCGTCATCCTTGTAAAGTCACACTGTCTATCAACCACGTAGGATGTCACGCAGTAATTTGAACAGTAAACAGGAGCTGCGAAGTCACCTAATAAGGCGTTGTAGGTTGTCATTCAGCGAGTCAGACGCTATTTGTCGATAAAAGGATGCATGTCACTGAAGTGTTTTTCTAGTACAAACAAACTGAGTCGTACTAGAGAGTGTTGTGGATCAATTACGGCAACGACCCTTCAACGAAAAAAAAGCAAAAATAAAATATCATAAACGAAGAAGTCACAATGCGGGGCTTCAGCGCATCATGATTTGATTATGATGAATATTATGGTTGCATTACAACGCTTTACTTCTCCCGTGGTAGTTTAGTGGTTGCGGTGTTCAGATGCTGACCAGAAGGTCACAAGTGCGATTCCGGCGGCAGCGGTAGCATTTTGATGGAGGTGTTACACTGGAGGCTCGCTTACTGTGTGGTGTCGGTTGCCATTAAATAACACTATAGATGGTAAAATCTTCCAGAACCTTCCACTAAGGCTCATAATAATATCCAAGTTTTGAAAGGTAAAACCTTAATAGGAAGGGTTATTGCGAAGGTGATAACAGTTGATAGTGAATTTTATATCTTCCGGAGAATATATTTTGAATCGGATCACTTGGCTCTGCTGAATGCTTGTTTTTCAAGGCCTGAGACAACTGCTTTTAAAACGCAGACATTGTCGTCGCTTGGTACACTTTCCGCAAAAATTCTGCGCAGTTCAATATATCACCCAATCATCATTTTCATAATGAGGTTGTATGACCCAAAAAGATGGAACCTCGTGCTTAGTTATTCTTTATAGTAACTGAAAAAAAAAACGGTAAGGCAACACTGCATTCTATTCAATCTTTTCTACTTTAGTGTGTTTACCCTGTTTAAAATTGTGTTATTTCTGCGAGTTTCATTTTTTACGTCGCATACGTGCTTAAAACCTTGGAATAACTTTAAGATATGAGTCGCATTTCGCAAAATTCGAATACTCCAAATTACGGTGTTCATACAAAACGGACAGGTCGCACAGCCTACCGGCAAACAACAAAAGCTTATAGATGCCTTTAGAGGACCAGAGATTCTATCCGCCACCGGCAGGAGAAATCGATACGCAGATAGCCTGAAAACGCGCATGGTGCCTTTGAGGATCATGGTTTCGGAGGCGATGTATTGGTGTGTTTGCCTAGGTCAAGCTCTGGTTTCCAGCTCCGAGGATTTGACAGTTTAGAAAGCGCTACGAGTGAGGGCGCTGTCACCCTTTGTGCCTCGAACCCCCTCATTGAAATTTGGCCAGCTTTGTCGCTTCTGTCCCTTATTAGCGAATGTGGCACGTATTACTGGACAGAATCGCAGTACATAACGTACGGTGTCATATTTATTTCTAGGTATTTATTTCAGCATAGCTGAAAATCGCCGCTTTTCTTTCGACCCCGGATTGACTTGGGTGGCTTGAGAAAGTGAAGTGTTCAGAAAAAAACAACAAAAAAACTAGACGTTATAATTCTGCTGTTGAAAACTGAACGCAAGTACTGAGGAATAGAGAAACGAGAAAAAAGATACGCACGAGAGATTGAATCTCAGGGGCGGTACACTTTCACAGCCGATCAAGGTATCCTAGTCTCTGTCTATAAGAAATGTTTTTGAACTAATGCGCGTGAAGCAGTACTGTTTAGTTGTAATGTAGTCGTCAGGTTTACATACATACATACATACATACATACATACATACATACATACATAAATACATACATACATACATACATACATACATACATACATACCATACATACATACATACATACATACATACATACATACATACACACATACATACATACATACATACATACATACATACATACATACATACATACAATACATACATACACACATACATACATACATACATACATACATACATACATACATTACATACATACATACACATGCGTGCGTACTCCCACACAGGAGTAATATTTAGTCACAGAATCGTTTAGCAAGCAAACTTCAATCGTGTATCAATATTATTACGTTAGTGAATAAAGTGCCTGTGAGATGCACAACTCATCTACTCTCTTTACTTGTAATGAAAGCACTGAATAGTCCCGCACTTTTTTACGGTCGTTTTCCTCCCATTTTAGCAACGTAGAACTAAAGTTTTTTGGTGCAAACCACTTTTCAGTTGCTTTAAACAGTGCTCTTTTAGTCAGTATTTTTACCACAGCACCAGGCACCAACCTGCACTCACGTGGAAGGCTGTGTCATTGATTTAAATCCGCTTAGTTTTACGGGAATATAGCTTCGCGCCAACTAAAGAACCAGTAATGGGTAACTAGTATTCAGTCAACCCTGCATCGTAATGTGAGAACCACGAGCGCAGTGGCTACAGAAATCGGGAAAAGCTTTTCTCGCACGTGTATACATACAGCTACATACAGAGTCTTTGCCCTGTGGTGCGCGACAGAAGCATCGTAATGCAACCCATCTAGAATGCTCGGAAAGTTTGGCACAGACGTTTCTGGCACGTTGTATTCGTGGTGGAGACCGAAACGGTTCAACGTGTTCGCCATCCGCACGATGAAATTCATCCGCGAAAATGAGGATTTCAGAGCGTGCAACCAGCGCGTGCAGACGTAATCCCCGTCGTGCACATACTGACTGCATCAACGTGCAGCAGCGCCATGGGACGTTGATCGCAAAGTAAAGCGCTTTGTAGTGTACTCACACGCTCGCTTAGTCGCATGGGAAAGAATGAATGCTCATTAGCGGGGCCGCCCGCAAAAGCCGCCCCCGAATAAACGCGGCGAAATGATCAGGCTTCATGCGAGGCAGTCGGACTAAGCCCTAGCTGTTGTATGTGTACTCAGGACATGCGGAAATGCATAATGCTCAGGCAGAAAGTAGAGGGCCGCGAATCTCAGCGAATGACCTGCACCGCAAAGCGATACGCTCCGTGGCCCTTTACACAATGGACTGCTCGTTGCAACGTGCTTTCGCCTTATACATATCCTGCGTAGCTATGAAGTCTGTGGGAAATGGGGATCCGTTCAAAGAAGAGCGAGAGGGAAAACCCAGAGGATGACTGCATGAACATCCTGTAATCCTCGTTAAGGCAAACTCTGAAGAGCATGCAACTGCTCGTGAGGTGGCCGGCGTTCTTCATAATGCACCGCGGCTATACTCTTACCACACCTGTCAGTCTAATTGGTCTCATAAAACGTGTAAAACACTGCGCCTCCAGCTGTATCAACTGCAATAGTGAGCAGAATAAAAAAAGAGCAAGAGATTAAAACGCGAGATCACAAACGTTATGTCATAGCACGTGGGATTGAAACTGCTATTAATCAGTCGAGTAACTTATTATTCATTAGTTAATTTTTTCCCTGCCGGCAAAACCTAGAAGACCAACGTGGCTGAGGTCAAGCGACACAGCTGGTATCAAAAGCGTGGCAAGCGGAGCATTCGTGAGTTCTGCCGAAAATCAAATTGCGGTTGCCGAAACTGGGAATTCAGTTCACGACCACTGCGTTCTGATGCTAAACTTCATAGCAAGTCAGTCGTGGTACTTAATTTGAGAAAAAAATGTAAGAGGGTCAGGAAGAAAGCCCTTTATTGAATACACATAACTCCGAACTAAAGAAAGAAAGCATCAGAGCCTGTCAACACGCATGAATCAATCACAGAGAGTGGTTTATTTGAACGCCGTCATATCAAGTTACTTTTGCAGCGCCTTTAGCTGCATGTCTTTTTCTTTCTGTTGTTTTTTCTCAGCAATATTCAGCATGAAAAATGGCCTGCACATCAGAAAAATACAGGCTGAAGTTTTATGTTCAATTCCAATGGCAGTTCCAGATCAAGTTTTTCTGCTCCGAGAGGAGCAATCACATTCCAAAGGTGGATCGGTAGCGCAAATCGTGTGTTCCAATGGCGGATTGATAGCACTCACAGACCACGGATTGCTCCGTGGAGCAATAATTCTCGCTCCGCCGAAATGGGCGGATATGACCGGAAGTTCAAGTGACGTATTATGTGCGCCCCGCCTTTTATCCAATCACCAATGGATGTCCGGAAAATGCTTTGCTCTCCCTCGCACCCTCTCGTGCTCCCTCGCTAGATTTCCGCTCACCATCGAGATGCGCGCGTCGAGATGCGCGTGTTCCCAATCGCAGATTTGGAAAGAGCGATCCCGCTCAGATCTGCGCTCCATTCGCAATCTTGGCCCAGTGTTCGCATTCTGCCATTGTAATACAACATTAGTCTCTTCGCAATATGGAACCACATCCTGTTAAAAACCAGTTACAACGTGCACTCATGTTTCGAGAGCTCTTGTTGTGGGTTGCGAAATTGATATATACTTAGAAGTGTGGGGTGGCGTGACGCTTCATTGTAGGCTGCAGCGAATACTTTGGCAAACTCGAGGGAGTTATGTCTCCTTGAGTTGGCCATGGTCACTTGAATGTCACGTGAACTTCTCCTAGTGAAAGATGACGTCAAATCATTATGTCATTATGACGTTACAGGTCGGGAGTACAGTTGCCGCGTTTCATGGTGTCACGTACTTCGACGTCCCTTCCACGTCCTATCATGACATCGTGTCACATCATAATATCACACGATCCCATCATTACATGGCGTCTCATCAAAAATCGTTAATTTTGTCGCCGATTGGTGAAAGGCGGCCAATGATGAAGGCACTGCAAGAACATCCCAAGCGGTGCACAAGCTTCAGTGGAAGAGACAGGATCCACAATGGAATTGACTGAGAATGTCAATAATTTCGTTACATGTCTCTCACACAGCGGCTAGTTGTGTATCACAGGTAACGATTGTGGTCTTCATTTTTATAGCTTAATTTCTTACCAACTGTGCACATTGCTTTAGTCTCCCGATGTTATACAGAGTGTGAAATGCTGTCATTATTTATTGCGATCATTTTTGAAAGAAAAAGTCATTTTTTATTGCAAAAAAACCTTCTCAATTGAGAAAACTGCTCGATACATGTAGTGTTTTATTGGTTGTGTTACAACATGAATCACAAAGTGAAGATTGAACAAATCCAGGATGGAACACCCAAGCGCGGATTGTACTCACAGATTGTTTTGTTACCTGATAAGTAGTACCGCTTCCCCTAATTTATATATCAGAGAGTCAGATTCTCCATCAGCACATTTGTAAAGCCTGATAATAATAAAACAGGTGAGAGAAAACATACAAACGCTGTGTGTTGTGTGCTCTGATCTGTTCCCTTTAATTTCTCGCTGTTCAAAAAGTGTACCGATGCGAAATCACTGATTGCCCCAAGCTATTATTGCATCATGTTTGATTTTAAATGCGAAGCATTTCTTTTCGTACTGCAAGCACTTTTGGCGCCTATCTGCGTATATATTTATCTATCTAGCTGCTCACGTCTGGGCGCTCACGCGTGATCACACCCTTAACTTGGCGTAAACCAAAATCAGTATGGGATGTTAGGTGATTTGACGAGTATGAAACGCTGGTCAAAAAATTGGTAGATCCATGTACAGTGAGAAATTGATGATATGCGAAGCACGAATGAGGAAGGTTGATATGTGACTTTAAAATCCGCGAAACGTTACAAGGCGCAAGTAAATTATGCTGTACATGACTTCAATGTCATAATTATCATATTTGGATGCGTCAGTTACCTTCGTCATCTATTCACGTCACCTGATACCAATTTTGGTATACGTGAAGCTAGCGAAACGGCCGCGAGCGCACCATGAGCGTAGCATACAGTCATGTTGTTACATGACACGCATCTTTTGATTACTATGTGTCCACTGGTCACATACCTTCATAATCCATTCACGTCCCGTAATACCAAACTTGGTATATGTGAAGCTAGCGTACCGGCGTGGGCGCATCATGAGCGTGGCATGTACTCACGTTGTTACATGACACACATATCATGATTTTCATGTTAGGGTCTGTCACTTGTGTTCACCATGCAGTCATGTCATATTATACCAGTTTTACTACATGTCATGTGAACGAAACCACCACAAGAACAGCAAGACCATGAAATGTAAATAATGACAATCATGAGATACATGTCATGATTTTCATATTATGACGAGTCATTTCTGCTCGTCCTAGAGTCATCTTATGTCTTAAAAATTTGGTTTTGATATCATAATCAACACGGCCAGGAGAGCTATAAGTCGTAAGTGGCTAGATGGATAGATATGATTAAAGTCACGAAGTTCGCTAAAAATGCATTGCATTTGAAAAGAGAGGCACAAATCCCGTCGCGTACGTCGACAATCCCGTCGCGTACGTCGTCAAACACTTCCCGCCAGACAGCGGCACATACCTGCGGGCGGGTATGTGCCACATGTGAGTGACACTTGGTATACATCAAGGAACGACGAGAACTGGCACGGGAAGCTTTTCACTTGAGTGTGAAGGAAAAGCTCACATCAGTAGCGTTGACCCGACGAATTCAGAAATAAATGTCAGAGTACCAGCAGGAATCGAACCCAAGCATTAAGCGCGTCCAGTCAGGCATTCTACTACGAGCCATGCTAGGTCTGTAAATGCTTTTCAAATAGACCCACATCTTCATGCAACGACA